>CAUIJW010000238.1:600000-1164000 GCA_960531205.1 Andrena bicolor | reverse complement strand
GTCTAGATATAGAAGACGGTTGTACAGACGGATCTCGTTAGTCTAGATATTGAAGACGTTTGTCCAACGACGTATCTCGTTAGTCTAGATATAGAAGACGGTTGTACCGACGGATCTCGTTAGTCTAGATATAGAAGACGGTTGTACAGACGGATGTCGTTAGTCTAGATATAGAAGATGGTTGTACAACGACGTATCTCGTTCGTCTAGATATAGAAGGCGGTTGTACAGACGGATCTCGTTAGTCTAGATATAGAAGACGGTTGTACAGACGGATCTCGTTAGTCTAGATATTGAAGACGTTTGTCCAACGACGTACCTCGTTAGTCTAGATATAGAAAACGGTTGTACAGACGGATCTCGTTAGTCTAGATATAGAAGACGGTTGTACAACGACGGATCTCGTTAGTCTAGATATAGAAGACGGTTGTGCAGACGGATCTCGTTAGTCTAGATATAAAAGACGGTTGTACAGACGGATCTCGTTAGTCTAGATATAGAGGACGGTTGTACAGACGGATCTCGTTAGTCTAGATATTGAAGACGTTTGTCCAACGACGTACCTCGTTAGTCTAGATATAGAAAACGGTTGTACAGACGGATCTCGTTAGTCTAGATATAGAAGAGGGTTGTACAACGACGGATCGCGTTAGTCTAGATATAGAAAACGGTTGTACAGACGGGTCTCGTTAGTCTAGATATAGAAGACGGTTGTACAGACGGATCTCGTGAGTCTAGATATAGAAGACGGTTGTACAGGCGGATCTCGTTGGTCTAGATATAGAGGACGGTTGTACAGACGGATCTCGTTAGTCTAGATATAGATGACGGTTGTACAGACGGATCTCGTTAGTCTAGATATAGAAGAAGGTTGTACAGACGGGTCTCGTGAGTCTAGATAGAGAAGACGGTTGTACAGACGGATCTCGTTAGTCTAGATATAGAAGACGGTTGTACAGACGGATCTCGTTAGTCTAGATATAGAAGACGTTTGTCCAACGACGTATCTCGTTAGTCTAGATATAGAAGACGGTTGTACAGACGGATCTCGTTAGTCTAGATATAGAAGACGGTTGTACAGACGGATCTCGTTAGTCTAGATATAGAAGACGGTTGTACAGACGAATCTCGTTAGTCTAGATATAGAAGATGGTTGTCCAACGACGTATCTCGTTAGTCTAGATATAGAAGACGGTTGTACAGACGGATCTCGTTAGTCTAGATATAGAAGACGGTTGTACAGACGGATGTCTTTAGTCTAGATATAGAAGATGGTTGTACAACGACGTATCTCGTTCGTCTAGATATAGAAGGCGGTTGTACAGACGGAACTCGTTAGTCTAGATATAGAAGACGGTTGTACAGACGGATCTCGTTAGTCTAGATATTGAAGACGTTTGTCCAACGACGTACCTCGTTAGTCTAGATATAGAAAACGGTTGTACAGACGGATCTCGTTAGTCTAGATATAGAAGACGGTTGTACAACGACGGATCTCGTTAGTCTAGATATAGAAGACGGTTGTGCAGACGGATCTCGTTAGTCTAGATATAAAAGACGGTTGTACAGACGGATCTCGTTAGTCTAGATATAGAGGACGGTTGTACAGACGGATCTCGTTAGTCTAAATATTGAAGACGTTTGTCCAACGACGTACCTCGTTAGTCTAGATATAGAAAACGGTTGTACAGACGGATCTCGTTAGTCTAGATATAGAAGAGGGTTGTACAACGACGGATCGCGTTAGTCTAGATATAGAAAACGGTTGTACAGACGGGTCTCGTTAGTCTAGATATAGAAGACGGTTGTACAGACGGATCTCGTGAGTCTAGATATAGAAGACGGTTGTACAGGCGGATCTCGTTGGTCTAGATATAGAGGACGGTTGTACAGACGGATCTCGTTAGTCTAGATATAGATGACGGTTGTACAGACGGATCTCGTTAGTCTAGATATAGAAGAAGGTTGTACAGACGGGTCTCGTGAGTCTAGATAGAGAAGACGGTTGTACAGACGGATCTCATTAGTCTAGATATAGAAGACGGTTGTACAGACGGATCTCGTTAGTCTAGATATAGAAGACGTTTGTCCAACGACGTATCTCGTTAGTCTAGATATAGAAGACGGTTGTACAGACGGATCTCGTTAGTCTAGATATAGAAGACGGTTGTACAGACGGATCTCGTTAGTCTAGATATAGAAGACGGTTGTACAGACGAATCTCGTTAGTCTAGATATAGAAGACGGTTGTACAGACGGATCTCGTTAGTCTAGATATAGAAGACAGTGGTACAGACGGATCTCGTTAGTCTAGATATAGAAGACGGTTGTACAGACGGATCTCGTTAGTCTAGATATAGAAGACGTTTGTCCAACGACGTATCTCGTTAGTCTAGATATAGAAGACGGTTGTACAGACGGATCTCGTTAGTCTTGATATAGAAGAACGTTGTACAGACGGGTCTCGTGAGTCTAGATAGAGAAGACGGTTGTACAGACGGATCTCGTTAGTCTAGATATAGAAGACGGTTGTACAGACGGATCTCGTTAGTCTAGATATAGAAGACGGTTGTACAGACGGATCTCGTTAGTCTAGATATTGAAGACGTTTGTCCAACGACGTATCTCGTTAGTCTAGATATAGAAAACGGTTGTACACACGGATCTCGTTAGTCTAGATATAGAAGAGGGTTGTACAACGACGGATCTCGTTAGTCTAGATATAGAAAACGGTTGTACAGACGGGTCTCGTTAGTCTAGATATAGAAGACGGTTGTACAGACGGGTCTCGTTAGTCTAGATATAGAAGACGGTTGTACAGACGGATCTCGTGAGTCTAGATATAGAAGACGGTTGTACAGGCGGATCTCGTTGGTCTAGATATAGAGGACGGTTGTACAGACGGATCTCGTTAGTCTAGATATAGATGACGGTTGTACAGACGGATCTCGTTAGTCTAGATATAGAAGAAGGTTGTACAGACGGGTCTCGTGAGTCTAGATAGAGAAGACGGTTGTACAGACGGATCTCGTTAGTCTAGATATAGAAGACGGTTGTACAGACGGATCTCGTTAGTCTAGATATAGAAGACGTTTGTCCAACGACGTATCTCGTTAGTCTAGATATAGAAGACGGTTGTACAGGCGGATCTCGTTAGTCTAGATATTGAAGACGTTTGTCCAACGACGTATCTCGTTAGTCTAGATATAGAAGACGGTTGTACAGACGGATCTCGTTAGTCTAGATATAGAAGACGGTTGTACAGACGGATCTCGTTAGTCTAGATATAGAAGACGGTTGTACAGACGAATCTCGTTAGTCTAGATATAGAAGACGGTTGTACAGACGGATCTCGTTAGTCTAGATATAGAAGACAGTGGTACAGACGGATCTCGTTAGTCTAGATATAGAAGACGGTTGTACAGACGGATCTCGTTAGTCTAGATATAGAAGACGGTTGTACAGACGGATCTCGTTAGTCTTGATATAGAAGAACGTTGTACAGACGGGTCTCGTGAGTCTAGATAGAGAAGACGGTTGTACAGACGGATCTCGTTAGTCTAGATATAGAAGACGGTTGTACAGACGGATCTCGTTAGTCTAGATATAGAAGACGGTTGTACAGACGGATCTCGTTAGTCTAGATATTGAAGACGTTTGTCCAACGACGTATCTCGTTAGTCTAGATATAGAAAACGGTTGTACACACGGATCTCGTTAGTCTAGATATAGAAGAGGGTTGTACAACGACGGATCTCGTTAGTCTAGATATAGAAAACGGTTGTACAGACGGGTCTCGTTAGTCTAGATATAGTAGACGGTTGTACAGACGGATCTCGTGAGTCTAGATATAGAAGACGGTTGTACAGGCGGATCTCGTTGGTCTAGATATAGAGGACGGTTGTACAGACGGATCTCGTTAGTCTAGATATAGATGACGGTTGTACAGACGGATCTCGTTAGTCTAGATATAGAAGAAGGTTGTACAGACGGGTCTCGTGAGTCTAGATAGAGAAGACGGTTGTACAGACGGATCTCGTTAGTCTAGATATAGAAGACGGTTGTACAGACGGATCTCGTTAGTCTAGATATAGAAGACGTTTGTCCAACGACGTATCTCGTTAGTCTAGATATAGAAGACGGTTGTACAGACGGATCGCGTTAGTCTAGATATAGAAGACGGTTGTACAGACGGATCCCGTTAGTCTAGATATAGAAGACGGTTGTATAACGAGAGATCTCGTTAGTCTGGATATAGAAAACGGTTGTACAGACGGATCGCGTTAGTCTAGATATAGAAGATGGTTGTACAACGACGTATCTCGTTAGTCTAGATATAGAAGGCGGTTGTACAGACGGATCTCGTTAGTCTAGATATAGAAGACGGTTGTACAGACGGATCTCGTTAGTCTAGATATTGAAGACGTTTGTCCAACGACGTATCTCGTTAGTCTAGATATAGAAGACAGTTGTACAGACGGATCTCGTTAGTCTAGATATAGAAGACGGTTGTACAGACGGATCTCGTTAGTCTAGATATAGAAGACGGTTGTACAGACGGATCTCGTTAGTCTAGATATAGAAGACAGTGGTACAGACGGATCTCGTTAGTCTAGATATAGAAGAAGGTTGTACAGACGGGTCTCGTGAGTCTAGATAGAGAAGACGGTTGTACAGACGGGTCTCGTTAGTCTAGATACAGAAGACGGTTGTATAGACGGATCTCGTTAGTCTAGATATAGAAGACAGTGGTACAGACGGATCTCGTTAGTCTAGATATAGAAGAACGTTGTACAGACGGGTCTCGTGAGTCTAGATAGAGAAGACGGTTGTACAGACGGATCTCGTTAGTCTAGATATAGAAGACGGTTGTACAGACGGATCTCGTTAGTCTAGATATAGAAGACGGTTGTACAGACGGATCTCGTTAGTCTAGATATTGAAGACGTTTGTCCAACGACGTATCTCGTTAGTCTAGATATAGAAAACGGTTGTACACACGGATCTCGTTAGTCTAGATATAGAAGAGGGTTGTACAACGACGGATCTCGTTAGTCTAGATATAGAAAACGGTTGTACAGACGGGTCTCGTTAGTCTAGATATAGAAGACGGTTGTACAGACGGATCTCGTGAGTCTAGATATAGAAGACGGTTGTACAGGCGGATCTCGTTGGTCTAGATATAGAGGACGGTTGTACAAGACGGATCTCGTTAGTCTAGATATAGATGACGGTTGTACAGACGGATCTCGTTAGTCTAGATATAGAAAAAGGTTGTACAGACGGGTCTCGTGAGTCTAGATAGAGAAGACGGTTGTACAGACGGATCTCGTTAGTCTAGATATAGAAGACGGTTGTACAGACGGATCCCGTTAGTCTAGATATAGAAGACGGTTGTCCAACGACGTATCTCGTTAGTCTAGATATAGAAGACGGTTGTACAGACGGATCGCGTTAGTCTAGATATAGAAGATGGTTGTACAACGACGTATCTCGTTAGTCTAGATATAGAAGGCGGTTGTACAGACGGATCTCGTTAGTCTAGATATAGAAGACGGTTGTACAGACGGATCTCGTTAGTCTAGATATTGAAGACGTTTGTCCAACGACGTATCTCGTTAGTCTAGATATAGAAGACAGTTGTACAGACGGATCTCGTTAGTCTAGATATAGAAGACGGTTGTACAGACGGATCTCGTTAGTCTAGATATAGAAGACGGTTGTACAGACGGATCTCGTTAGTCTAGATATAGAAGACTGTTTGAGAGTAAGGTAGGAGAGCACGCTGGAAGTTAGGTTGGGAGTCGACGGTGAGAAAGTTACACGAGGTGCGCGAATGTTGAGTCAAGATGACTAAGTCACTTTATTAAAAATAATGTGCTGGATGAGCACAAGAGTCAAACAAACTCACTAGCGTGAGTTTGAGCAGAGAATTGTACACAAATTATGAACACAAGAGAATGCACAGAGAGATTTCACACGTTGCGTGATGAACAAAGCAAAGTACGTTATCGCGACAAGCGGTATGAAACGAGAGTGAACAAAGGGACGCGGAAACCGTTGAGCGTCTTCTCGAACAATCCTCGAGAATCGATCAAGAAAGTACGCGTCGTGATTGGACCGCTCGCTTTACGTGTTGATCGGTGATTGGCTGAGCAGGCGCCTAGGAGTATCGATCGCCTGATCGAATATCGATCAGCGGCGTGTACCGCTGCCCGGTAGGTGCTGCGGTGAGCTTGGGTGCGGCGGAGCAAGGAACTAATGGAATCTCAAACATTCTCCCGCCATCAACAGCTGTTCGATGATGTTGATGTAGAATCTGAAACAGGCAAAATTGCCAATTTTGCAATTGGCCTGATTAGTGTCGTAGTGGCAGTCTTGAGCGTCACCACTCTGGTGAGCCCATCCTTTCCTGGGTGAAGGGTGACGACTCGAGCAAGTGGCCACTTGCTCGGTGGAAACCGTTCATCAGTGATGAGCACTAAGGATCCAATCTTGATCTCATTCGATGGGTGGTGCCACTTCGAGATGGAGAGTTGACGTTGGAGATAGTGTGATGACCATTGAGTCCAAAAACGTTGAGTCCGTTGTTGTATAAGCCGCCACCTGGCTGATGGTGAGATGATTTCATGCTCGACAGATGGTTCTGGCAGCGTTGTAAGAGGCTGCCCGATGAGGAAGTGAGCCGGTGTGAGGGTGGAGATGTCTTCAGGGTCATCACTGAGAGGCTCGAGCGGTCGTGAATTTAGCATGGCTTCTATTTGGGTGAGAAGTGTGCAGAATTCTTCGTAGGTGAGTACCGTCTCACTGACGGTTCGCCGAAGATGGTGTTTGATCGACTTCACGACAGCTTCCCATTTGCCTCCCATGTGAGGAGCTGCTGGTGGATTGAAGCACCAGCCAGTGTTGTCATTGACAAACAGCTGACTGAGTTGACGATGATCCTGTGTGCCCTGGATGAACATACTCTTGAGAACGGTGTCTGCTCCGACGAAGTTCGTTCCGCAGTCTGAGTGGAGCCTGGTTGGGATTCCTCGTCTTGAGGTGAATCTCCTGTAGGCAGCGATGAATCCTTCTGTCGAGTAGTCTGTGACAATGTCCAAGTGTACAGCTGAGGTCGTAAGACAGACAAAAACACAGATCCAGCCCTTCTGAGTTTTTGCACCTCGCCCTTTCCACGTCTTGAGAGTGATGGGACCCGCGTAGTCAATGCCAGTGTGGGTGAATGGTCGTGAGGGTGCAACTCTCGAAAGAGGTAGTTGGCCCATCAGTTGATGGGCACGGATCCCCCTTTGTCGAGCACACACAACACACCGTAGCACATGAGTCTTGACTGGCGCTCGCCCTCCGATGATCCAATAACTGTTTCTGATGTGAGCGAGGGTGAGCTGGGTCCCTCCGTGCAAAGTTTGTCGATGTGCATGGTCTATAATCAGAGTAGACAGACGTGAGTGGCGAGGTAAAATTGCTGGATGCTTACTCTCATACACCATGTGGGCATTGTTGAGTCGGCCTCCAACTCGAATGATTCCTTTTTCATCGATGAAGGCTGTGAGTCGATTGAAGACATGGGATGTTGGCATCGAAGCTCCGGAGCTGAGGACCTTGAGCTCAGTTGAGAAGTAGATTGCTTGTGTAGCCTTGATCCAAAAGTTCCTGGCCCATTCCATGTCTTCTGGCAGGATTGAGATGATTGGCAGAGATAATGGCAACTTCTTCATTCTAGTGAGGATTCTGAAACAAACTGAAGTGATGCGATAGAGTTTGTTAAGAGAAGAGTATTTATAAATGAGGTCCCAGTGGTATTTAATTTGTTGAACGTTGAGTAGATTTGAAATTCCTGGACGAGCCTCTAGTGCACTCGAGTCGTCCTTCAAAACTGGTTGAGGTGGCCATGAATCACTGGGTTGAGTGAGCCATGATGGTCCCATCCACCACAGCTCGTGCTGTTCAAGCTGAGCTGTTGTTAAGCCTCTTGATGCGCAATCAGCTGGGTTTGACTTCCCTGGAACATGTCTCCAGTGTGCATCTTGGGTGAGTTCTTGAATTTGGGAGACACGATTCCGTACGTAGTCCTTCCAGCGTGAAGCGTGTGCTTTGATCCAGATTAATGTCACTTGAGAATCCGTCCACAGATGTGTTGTAGCAATGTTGAGCTGCAGGGTTGCTTGAACATACTTCATGAGCTTCGCAACCATCAATGCTGCAGTAAGCTCGAGCCTTGGGATTGTGAGTTTCTTGAGGGGTGCTACCTTCGTCTTGGAGCACACTAGTGTCGACACTTTGTGATTAGTGGACGGTGAGGTTACGGTAAGATAAATTACCGCTGCCATGGCGAGTTGAGAAGCGTCAGAGAATCCATGTAGTTCCACAGTTGAATTGCTGAGTGTGTGAAACCACCTTGGAATTGAGAGCCTGGCCAGGCTTGTAAGATCTTCTCTGATGGTGAGCCAATTGGATGTGACTTGGGATGGCAGAGGCTCATCCCAGCTGATTTTGTGCAGCCATAATTCTTGCAAAAGTGTCTTCGCTCGAATGATGACAGGAGACAAAAATCCTAGCGGATCGAATATCTTTGCTACTTCTGAAAGGATGAGGCGTTTAGAGAGCGTTGAGGTTGAATTCGCCTTTGAGGAGAATGAAAAGTTGTCATTGAACACATTCCAATGTAATCCGAGTATTTTGGTATCGCAGTCGTCTAGTGAAATGATTGAGCCATGGGCTCGTGTGGTCTTTGAAATTGATTCAAGCAACGGAGGGTATGTCGAATGCCATTTGGCAAGTGGAAAACCTCCCGCGTTGCACAGGTCTCTTAATTGTTGAGCAATTGTAATCAGTCTCTCACCTGTGTCAGCGCCGCCGAAGATGTCGTCAACGTATCTGGCATGGGTGATGCATGGCACTGCGAGTGGAAAGCGATGACCTTCGTCTTCCACCAATTGCAGGAGAGCTCGTACAGCCAGAAATGGAGCAGCCTTTGTACCATATGTGACTGTGGTGAGCTTGTAAGGCACTTCCTTGTAGTTGTCATCTATCCAGAGCACCCTTTGGAGGTCTTGATCATCTTCATGCACCTTTACTTGACGATACATCTTTGTCACGTCCGTGGCAAAAATGAACTTGTGCTGACGGATCCACAATAGCACATCCGTGATGTTGAGAAGAAGATTGGCGCCGGTGTGCATGAGGTCATTGATTGAGTGCCCAGATGTCGTCGGGCTTGATCCATTGAAGACGACCCTCAACTTTGTCGTCTCGCTGTCGAGCTTGATCACTCCGTGGTGTGGTAAATAGAAAACAGAATGAGTGTTAGGTGAAATGGATGGTGCTCTTACCATGTGTTGAAGCTCCACGTATTCCTTCATGAATCCTTGGTACAGATTGCAGTACTCGCTGTCCCTGTTGAGCTTGTTGAGTGTGCGTTTCAAGCAAGCATGTGCAGTCTGATAGGAATTACCAAGTAGATTCGGAGACGATCTGAGGGGGATGCGTACGATGTAACGTCCTGTAGAATCACGAGTGTGTGTCGCTCGAAAGTGATCTTCACATTCCTGTTCTTCAGGGGTGAGTAGAGTCGGTGTGTCCAATGGGAGTTCCTCTTGAATCCAAAACTTGGCCAGTAGATCTTGAAGTGCGTTGTCCTTGTGCTGCACTGTGGCAGAGTGATGCAAGGAGCTGAGTTGAATTGAATCAACGGTGATTGGTCCAAGAACGAGCCACCCAAAGATTGACAGCTGAGCAATTGGCATTGAAGGATCGCCCTTCCTTATATTGGGCTTGATGATCTGCCCATAGGTATCTGCGCCGATGACAATGTCGATGGGTCTTGACGTCAGAAAGTCTGGATCGGCCAGTTGAAGACCGGTGATGTGTGGCCATTCTTGCTGAGGTGATTCCACCGATGGCAGATTTGACGTCAGTGCCCTGAGTATGTGTGCTTGTATGTGCACAGTTGCTGGGCAGTAATTGGAGCGAAGCGAAATTAGTGCGACTCCTCGAGTCTGAGTAGCTTTGTTACCTCCAATGCCGAAGACAGAAATTGTTGAATGGATACGTTGGAGCTTGAGCTGAGTAACAAGCTCGTCCTTGATGAAGGTGATTTCGGAGCCTGTGTCGATTAACATCCTGACTGGTATGGACATCACCGATGTGATGAGCTGAGCGTTGGCGGTTGCCAACAGTGTGGTTGAAGCGCTGGTGGACTTGGCTGCTAAATGCACAAATGCTGACTGACCTGTTGAGATGAGTTGAAGACCTGTTGAGCTGATGGTTGGTGCGACGACTGCACCGACGCTTCACTGCGTTGCGTCTTGAGCAGCTTGTGGTTGCGCAGATGGTTTGGTGCCGGCTGGAGCAGAAGACTGCGATTTGTGCAGATGCAGCATCGTGTGGTGCTGGTCGCCACACATCTTGCACCTGGTCGTCGACTTACAGACATTGGTCTGATGCCGACCGCAGCAGTTCCGGCACAGGTTGTTGGTGGTAATCACCTTGCGCCGGGCCACCACCGCCATGCCTCTAAATTCCGGGCACATCACCATAAAATGATCGCCCTTGCACACGTCGCAAGGGTACGCTGTGGCCCTCGTCCGTTGAGCAGGTTGAGCACTCTCTGCTTTGCTGCTAGTCGAGGCGTGGCTGGTCGTCTTCTGAGCTGATCGGGCTGACGGCGTGGATGTTGAAGCCGTTGCCTTCTTCTTTGAGCCCTCCGTCTGCTCCAGAGCAGAGATTTTGGCCTCGATAAAGGCCAAGAGCTTGTCGTACCTCGGGTACTCGGAGGTATTCGCCAGGGACGTCTCCCAAGCCTCCCTTGTCACCTTGTCGAGGGAGTTGGTAAGGGTGTGCACCAGAATGCAATTGTGCATTTCTGTGTGAGCACTGAGTGCCACCAACGACTCGTTTACCTGGTCCACTGTGGCTGCCAAATCCTTCAGGGACGTTGCTGAGCGTGTGGTGATGGAAGGCAGGGTGAGCAGCTTGTCGAGTTGCTCTTGGATCAGCAGGCGCTTGTTAGCAAACCTTTTCGTCAGCATTTCCCAACAGGCCTGGAACGATGAGCCTCTGAGTGGAAAGGCGTTGACGCGCCTCGCCGGTTCTCCACTCAGGCTTGAGCGGAGATAGTGCAGCCGGTCAATCTCCATCAGCTGCGTGTCCTGGATGATGAGGGATGTGAAGAGCTCGCTGAATGTGGGCCATTCAGCGTAGCTGCCAGAGAACTTGGGCAGCTCTATCTCTGGCAGCTTTCCTGCGCGTCCAGTCGTTGGCTTGGCAGGAGCAGCGCGGAGGTCGGCGATGACCTGCACATCCTCCTTGAGGCGGCTCAGGTGGAGCTTCATCTCCCACACCAGCTGCCGCTCTTGTACAGCCACGTCGGTGGCATAATACTCGTGGTCGAGGAATTTTGCCGGCCACACAGATTCGAGGTGTTCGTCCTCTCGGCAGAAAACTTGATGTATCTCCTCGACCTGAGCCACGAGCAATTGCACTTCGTCTATGGAAGTTGAGTGCGCATGAGACGGCAGCTGTGTTTTAAGTGTGGCTAAAGACTTCAAACGACCCACCTGAGCCCTCGCCTTGATGATGAGCTGCGAGGGGAGCACCGTCGGGGACGCTGATCGTGACCGACCCTTGTCCTGAGCAGAGGTGGCCGTCTGCGTTTCCGTGGGGACGGTGAGCTTTTCCTCCTTGGCGATCTTGGGGGCGTCAGCGGCCTTGACCTCCTTGATGATCTTGGGGGCGTCGGCGGCCTTGACCTCCTTGACGATCTTGGGGATCTCCTTATCTGCCATCGTTGAGATGAGCACAAATCACCACAATCCTACACGCACTACACGCACTACACGCACTTTCACCGTCGCTCCGGCTCGAAGGACCAAATGTTTGAGAGTAAGGTAGGAGAGCACGCTGGAAGTTAGGTTGGGAGTCGACGGTGAGAAAGTTACACGAGGTGCGCGAATGTTGAGTCAAGATGACTAAGTCACTTTATTAAAAATAATGTGCTGGATGAGCACAAGAGTCAAACAAACTCACTAGCGTGAGTTTGAGCAGAGAATTGTACACAAATTATGAACACAAGAGAATGCACAGAGAGATTTCACACGTTGCGTGATGAACAAAGCAAAGTACGTTATCGCGACAAGCGGTATGAAACGAGAGTGAACAAAGGGACGCGGAAACCGTTGAGCGTCTTCTCGAACAATCCTCGAGAATCGATCAAGAAAGTACGCGTCGTGATTGGACCGCTCGCTTTACGTGTTGATCGGTGATTGGCTGAGCAGGCGCCTAGGAGTATCGATCGCCTGATCGAATATCGATCAGCGGCGTGTACCGCTGCCCGGTAGGTGCTGCGGTGAGCTTGGGTGCGGCGGAGCAAGGAACTAATGGAATCTCAAACAAAGACAGTGGTACAGACGGATCTCGTTAGTCTAGATATAGAAGAAGGTTGTACAGACGGGTCTCGTGAGTCTAGATAGAGAAGACGGTTGTACAGACGGGTCTCGTTAGTCTAGATATAGAAGACGGTTGTACAGACGGACCTCGTTAGTCTAGATATAGAAGACGGTTGTACAGCCGGATCTCGTTAGTCTAGATATAGAAGACGGTTGTACAGCCGGATCTCGTTAGTCTGGATATAGAAGACGGTTGTACAGACGGATCTCGTTAGTCTAGATATAGAAGACGGTTGTACAGACGGATCTCGTTAGTCTAGATATAGAAGACGGTTGTACAGACGGACCTCGTTAGTCTAGATATAGAAGACGGTTGTACAGACGGATCTCGTTTGTCTAGATATAGAAGACGTTTGTCCAACGACGTATCTCGTTAGTCTAGATATAGAAGACGGTTGTACAGACGGATCTCGTTAGTCTAGATATAGAAGAACGTTGTACAGACGGGTCTCGTGAGTCTAGATAGAGAAGACGGTTGTACAGACGGATCTCGTTAGTCTAGATATAGAAGACGGTTGTACAGACGGATCTCGTTAGTCTAGATATAGAAGACGGTTGTACAGACGGATCTCGTTAGTCTAGATATAGAAGACGTTTGTCCAACGACGTATCTCGTTAGTCTAGATATAGAAGACGGTTGTACAGACGGATCTCGTTAGTCTTGATATAGAAGAACGTTGTACAGACGGGTCTCGTGACTCTAGATAGAGAAGACGGTTGTACAGACGGATCTCGTTAGTCTAGATATAGAAGACGGTTGTACAGACGGATCTCGTTAGTCTAGATATAGAAGACGGTTGTACAGACGGATCTCGTTAGTCTAGATATTGAAGACGTTTGTCCAACGACGTATCTCGTTAGTCTAGATATAGAAGACGGTTGTACAGACGGATCTCGTTAGTCTAGATATAGAAGACGGTTGTACAGACGGATCTCGTTAGTCTAGATATAGAAGACGGTTGTACAGACGGATCTCGTTAGTCTAGATATTGAAGACGTTTGTCCAACGACGTACCTCGTTAGTCTAGATATAGAAAACGGTTGTACAGACGGATCTCGTTAGTCTAGATATAGAAGACGGTTGTACAACGACGTATCTCGTTAGTCTAGATATAGAAGACGGTTGTACAGACGGATCTCGTTAGTCTAGATATAGAAGAACGTTGTACAGACGGGTCTCGTGAGTCTAGATAGAGAAGACGGTTGTACAGACGGATCTCGTTAGTCTAGATATAGAAGACGGTTGTACAGACGGATCTCGTTAGTCTAGATATAGAAGACGGTTGTACAGACGGATCTCGTTAGTCTAGATATTGAAGACGTTTGTCCAACGACGTATCTCGTTAGTCTAGATATAGAAGACGGTTGTACAGACGGATCTCGTTAGTCTAGATATAGAAGACGGTTGTACAGACGGATCTCGTTAGTCTAGATATAGAAGATGGTTGTACAACGAAGTATCTCGTTCGTCTAGATATAGAAGGCGGTTGTACAGACGGATCTCGTTAGTCTAGATATAGAAGACGGTTGTACAGACGGATCTCGTTAGTCTAGATATAGAAGAAGGTTGTACAGACGGGTCTCGTGAGTCTAGTTAGAGAAGACGGTTGTACAGACGGGTCTCGTTAGTCTAGATATAGAAGACGGTTGTACAGACGGACCTCGTTAGTCTAGATATAGAAGACGGTTGTACAGCCGGATCTCGTTAGTCTAGATATAGAAGACGGTTGTACAGCCGGATCTCGTTAGTCTGGATATAGAAGACGGTTGTACAGACGGATCTCGTTAGTCTAGATATAGAAGACGGTTGTACAGACGGATCTCGTTAGTCTAGATATAGAAGACGGTTGTACAGACGGACCTCGTGAGTCTAGATAGAGAAGACGGTTGTACAGACGGATCTCGTTAGTCTAGATATAGAAGACGGTTGTACAGACGGATCTCGTTAGTCTAGATATAGAAGACGGTTGTACAGACGGATCTCGTTAGTCTAGATATTGAAGACGTTTGTCCAACGACGTATCTCGTTAGTCTAGATATAGAAGACGGTTGTACAGACGGATCTCGTTAGTCTAGATATAGAAGACGGTTGTACAGACGGATCTCGTTAGTCTAGATATAGAAGATGGTTGTACAACGACGTATCTCGTTCGTCTAGATATAGAAGGCGGTTGTACAGACGGATCTCGTTAGTCTAGATATAGAAGACGGTTGTACAGACGGATCTCGTTAGTCTAGATATAGAAGAAGGTTGTACAGACGGATCTCGTTAGTCTAGATATAGAAGAAGGTTGTACAGACGGGTCTCGTGAGTCTAGATAGAGAAGACGGTTGTACAGACGGGTCTCGTTTGTCTAGATACAGAAGACGGTTGTATAGACGGATCTCATTAGTCTAGATATAGAAGACGGTTGTACAGACGGATCTCGTTATTCTAGATATAGAAGACGGTTGTACAGACGGATCCCGTTAGTCTAGATATAGAAGACGGTTGTATAACGAGAGATCTCGTTAGTCTAGATATAGAAGACGATTATACAGACGGATCTCGTTAGTCTAGATATAGAAGACGGTTGTACAGACGGATCTCGTTAGTCTAGATATAGAAGACGGTTGTACAGACGGATCTCGTTAGTCTAGATATAGAAGAAGGTTGTACAGACGGATCTCGTTAGTCTAGATATAGAGGACGGTTGTACAGACGGATCTCGTTAGTCTAGATATAGAAGAAGGTTGTACAGACGGGTCTCGTGAGTCTAGATAGAGAAGACGGTTGTACAGACGGATCTTGTTAGTCTAGATATAGAAGACGGTTGTACAGACGGATCTCGTTAGTCTAGATATAGAGGACGGTTGTACAGACGGATCTCGTTAGTCTAGATATAGAAGAAGGTTGTACAGACGGGTCTCGTGAGTCTAGATAGAGAAGACGGTTGTACAGACGGATCTCGTTAGTCTAGATATAGAAGACGGTTGTACAGACGGATGTCATTAGTCTAGATATAGAAGACGTTTGTCCAACGACGTCTCTCGTTAGTCTAGATATAGAAGACGGTTGTACAGACGGATCTCGTTAGTCTAGATATAGAAGACGGTTGTACAGACGGATCCCGTTAGTCTAGATATAGAAGACGGTTGTATAACGAGAGATCTCGTTAGTCTAGATATAGAAAACGGTTGTACAGACGGATCGCGTTAGTCTAGATATAGAAGATGGTTGTACAACGACGTATCTCGTTAGTCTAGATATAGAAGGCGGTTGTACAGACGGATCTCGTTAGTCTAGATATAGAAGACGGTTGTACAGACGGATCTCGTTAGTCTAGATATAGAAGACGGTTGTAAAGACGGATCTCGTTAGTCTAGATATAGAAGACGGTTGTACAGACGGATCTCGTTAGTCTAGATATAGAAGAAGGTTGTACAGACGGATCTCGTTAGTCTAGATATAGAAGAAGGTTGTACAGACGGATCTCGTTAGTCTAGATATAGAAGACGATTATACAGACGGATCTCGTTAGTCTAGATATAGAAGAAGGTTGTACAGACGGGTCTCGTGAGTCTAGATAGAGAAGACGGTTGTACAGACGGGTCTCGTTAGTCTAGATACAGAAGACGGTTGTATAGACGGATCTCATTAGTCTAGATATAGAAGACGGTTGTACAGACGGATCTCGTTATTCTGGATATAGAAGACGGTTGTACAGACGGATCCCGTTAGTCTAGATATAGAAGACGGTTGTATAACGAGAGATCTCGTTAGTCTAGATATATCAGACGATTATACAGACGGATCTCGTTAGTCTAGATATAGAAGACGGTTGTACAGACGGATCTCGTTCGTCTAGATATAGAAGACGGTTGTACAGACGGATCTCGTTAGTCTAAATATAGAAGAAGGTTGTACAGACGGATCTCGTTAGTCTAGATATAGAGGACCGTTGTACAGACGGATCTCGTTAGTCTAGATATAGAAGAAGGTTGTACAGACGGGTCTCGTGAGTCTAGATAGAGAAGACGGTTGTACAGACGGATCTCGTTAGTCTAGATATAGAAGACGGTTGTACAGACGGATCTCGTTAGTCTAGATATTGAAGACGTTTGTCCAACGACGTATCTCGTTAGTCTAGATATAGAAGACAGTTGTACAGACGGATCTCGTTAGTCTAGATATAGAAGACGGTTGTACAGACGGATCTCGTTAGTCTAGATATAGAAGACGTTTGTCCAACGACGTATCTCGTTAGTCTAGATATAGAAGACGGTTGTACAGACGGATCTCGTTAGTCTTGATATAGAAGAACGTTGTACAGACGGGTCTCGTGAGTCTAGATAGAGAAGACGGTTGTACAGACGGATCTCGTTAGTCTAGATATAGAGGACGGTTGTACAGACGGATCTCGTTAGTCTAGATATAGAAGAAGGTTGTACAGACGGGTCTCGTGAGTCTAGATAGAGAAGACGGTTGTACAGACGGATCTTGTTAGTCTAGATATAGAAGACGGTTGTACAGACGGATCTCGTTAGTCTAGATATAGAAGACGGTTGTACAGACGGATCTCGTTAGTCTAGATATAGAAGACGGTTGTACAGACGGATCTCGTTAGTCTAGATATAGAAGACGGTTGTACAGACGGATCTCGTTAGTCTAGATATATAGGAAGGTTGTACAGACGGATCTAGTTAGTCTAGATATAGAAGAAGGTTGTACAGACGGATCTCGTTAGTCTAGATATAGAAGACGGTTGTATAACGAGAGATCTCGTTAGTCTAGATATAGAAAACGGTTGTACAGACGGATCGCGTTAGTCTAGATATAGAAGATGGTGGTACAACGACGTATCTCGTTAGTCTAGATATAGAAGGCGGTTGTACAGACGGATCTCGTTAGTCTAGATATAGAAGACGGTTGTACAGACGGATCTCGTTAGTCTAGATATAGAAGACGTTTGTCCAACGACGTCTCTCGTTAGTCTAGATATAGAAGACGGTTGTACAGACGGATCTCGTTAGTCTAGATATAGAAGACGGTTGTACAGACGGATCTCGTTAGTCTAGATATAGAAGAAGGTTGTTCAGACGGATCTCGTTAGTCTAGATATAGAAGACGGTTGTACAGACGGATGTCATTAGTCTAGATATAGAAGACGTTTGTCCAACGACGTCTCTCGTTAGTCTAGATATAGAAGACGGTTGTACAGGCGGATCTCGTTGGTCTAGATATAGAGGACGGTTGTACAGACGGATCTCGTTAGTCTAGATATAGATGACGGTTGTACAGACGGATCTCGTTAGTCTAGATATAGAAGAAGGTTGTACAGACGGGTCTCGTGAGTCTAGATAGAGAAGACGGTTGTACAGACGGATCTCGTTAGTCTAGATATAGAAGACGGTTGTACAGACGGATCTCGTTAGTCTAGATATAGAAGACGTTTGTCCAACGACGTATCTCGTTAGTCTAGATATAGAAGACGGTTGTACAGACGGATCGCGTTAGTCTAGATATAGAAGACGGTTGTACAGACGGATCCCGTTAGTCTAGATATAGAAGACGGTTGTATAACGAGAGATCTCGTTAGTCTAGATATAGAAAACGGTTGTACAGACGGATCGCGTTAGTCTAGATATAGAAGATGGTTGTACAACGACGTATCTCGTTAGTCTAGATATAGAAGGCGGTTGTACAGACGGATCTCGTTAGTCTAGATATAGAAGACGGTTGTACAGACGGATCTCGTTAGTCTAGATATTGAAGACGGTTGTACAGACGGATCTCGTTAGTCTAGATATAGAAGACGGTTGTACAGACGGATCACGTTAGTCTAGATATAGAAGACGGTTGTACAGACGGATCTCGTTAGTCTAGATATAGAAGACGGTTGTACAGACGGATCTCGTTAGTCTAGATATAGAAGACAGTGGTACAGACGGATCTCGTTAGTCTAGATATAGAAGAAGGTTGTACAGACGGGTCTCGTGAGTCTAGATAGAGAAGACGGTTGTACAGACGGGTCTCGTTAGTCTAGATACAGAAGACGGTTGTACAGACGGATCTCGTTAGTCTAGATATAGAAGATGGTTGTACAACGACGTATCTCGTTCGTCTAGATATAGAAGGTGGTTCTACAGACGGATCTCGTTAGTCTAGATATAGAAGACGGTTGTACAGACGGATCTCGTTAGTCTAGATATTGAAGACGTTTGTCCAACGACGTACCTCGTTAGTCTAGATATAGAAAACGGTTGTACTGACGGATCTCGTTAGTCTAGATATAGAAGACGGTTGTACAACGACGGATCTCGTTAGTCTAGATATAGAAGACGGTTGTGCAGACGGATCTCGTTATTCTAGATATAGAAGACGGTTGTACAGACGGATCCCGTTAGTCTAGATATAGAAGACAGTGGTACAGACGGATCTCGTTAGTCTAGATATAGAAGAAGGTTGTACACACGGGTCTCGTGAGTCTAGATAGAGAAGACGGTTGTACAGACGGGTCTCGTTAGTCTAGATACAGAAGACGGTTGTATAGACGGATCTCATTAGTCTAGATATAGAAGACGGTTGTACAGACGGATCTCGTTATTCTAGATATAGAAGACGGTTGTACAGACGGATCCCGTTAGTCTAGATATAGAAGACGGTTGTATAACGAGAGATCTCGTTAGTCTAGATATAGAAGACGATTATACAGACGGATCTCGTTAGTCTAGATATAGAAGACGGTTGTACAGACGGATCTCGTTAGTCTAGATATAGAAGACGGTTGTACAGACGGATCTCGTTAGTCTAGATATAGAAGAAGGTTGTACAGACGGATCTCGTTAGTCTAGATATAGAAGAAGGTTGTACAGACGGATCCCGTTAGTCTAGATATAGAAGACGGTTGTATAACGAGAGATCTCGTTAGTCTAGATATAGAAAACGGTTGTACAGACGGATCTCGTTAGTCTAGATATAGAAGACAGTGGTACAGACGGATCTCGTTAGTCTAGATATAGAAGAAGGTTGTACAGACGGGTCTCGTGAGTCTAGATAGAAAAGACGGTTGTACAGACGGGTCTCGTTAGTCTAGATACAGAAGACGGTTGTACAGACGGATCTCGTTAGTCTAGATATAGAAGATGGTTGTACAACGACGTATCTCGTTCGTCTAGATATAGAAGGTGGTTCTACAGACGGATCTCGTTAGTCTAGATATAGAAGACGGTTGTACAGACGGATCTCGTTAGTCTAGATATTGAAGACGTTTGTCCAACGACGTACCTCGTTAGTCTAGATATAGAAAACGGTTGTACTGACGGATCTCGTTAGTCTAGATATAGAAGACGGTTGTACAACGACGGATCTCGTTAGTCTAGATATAGAAGACGGTTGTGCAGACGGATCTCGTTATTCTAGATATAGAAGACGGTTGTACAGACGGATCCCGTTAGTCTAGATATAGAAGACAGTGGTACAGACGGATCTCGTTAGTCTAGATATAGAAGAAGGTTGTACACACGGGTCTCGTGAGTCTAGATAGAGAAGACGGTTGTACAGACGGGTCTCGTTAGTCTAGATACAGAAGACGGTTGTATAGACGGATCTCATTAGTCTAGATATAGAAGACGGTTGTACAGACGGATCTCGTTAGTCTAGATATAGAAGACGGTTGTACAGACGGATCTCGTTAGTCTAGATATAGAAGAAGGTTGTACAGACGGATCTCGTTAGTCTAGATATAGAAGAAGGTTGTACAGACGGATCCCGTTAGTCTAGATATAGAAGACGGTTGTATAACGAGAGATCTCGTTAGTCTAGATATAGAAAACGGTTGTACAGACGGATCGCGTTAGTCTAGATATAGAAGATGGTTGTACAACGACGTATCTCGTTAGTCTAGATATAGAAGGCGGTTGTACAGACGGATCTCGTTAGTCTAGATATAGAAGATGGTTGTACAACGACGTATCTCGTTCGTCTAGATATAGAAGACGGTTGTACAGACGGATCGCGTTAGTCTAGATATAGAAGACGGTTGTACAGACGGATCCCGTTAGTCTAGATATAGAAGACGGTTGTATACCGAGAGATCTCGTTAGTCTAGATATAGAAAACGGTTGTACAGACGGATCGCGTTAGTCTAGATATAGAAGATGGTTGTACAACGACGTATCTCGTTAGTCTAGATATAGAAGGCGATTGTACAGACGGATCTCGTTAGTCTAGATATAGAAGACGGTTGTACAGACGGATCTCGTTAGTCTAGATATTGAAGACGTTTGTCCAACGACGTATCTCGTTAGTCTAGATATAGAAGACAGTTGTACAGACGGATCTCGTTAGTCTAGATATAGAAGACGGTTGTACAGACGGATCTCGTTAGTCTAGATATAGAAGACGTTTGTCCAACGACGTATCTCGTTAGTCTAGATATAGAAGACGGTTGTACAGACGGATCTCGTTAGTCTAGATATAGAAGACAGTGGTACAGACGGATCTCGTTAGTCTAGATATAGAAGACGGTTGTACAGACGGATCTCGTTAGTCTAGATATAGAAGACGTTTGTCCAACGACGTATCTCGTTAGTCTAGATATAGAAGACGGTTGTACAGACGGATCTCGTTAGTCTTGATATAGAAGAACGTTGTACAGACGGGTCTCGTGAGTCTAGATAGAGAAGACGGTTGTACAGACGGATCTCGTTAGTCTAGATATAGATGACGGTTGTACAGACGGATCTCGTTAGTCTAGATATAGAAGAAGGTTGTACAGACGGGTCTCGTGAGTCTAGATAGAGAAGACGGTTGTACAGACGGATCTCGTTAGTCTAGATATAGAAGACGGTTGTACAGACGGATCTCGTTAGTCTAGATATAGAAGACGTTTGTCCAACGACGTATCTCGTTAGTCTAGATATAGAAGACGGTTGTACAGACGGATCGCGTTAGTCTAGATATAGAAGACGGTTGTACAGACGGATCCCGTTAGTCTAGATATAGAAGACGGTTGTATAACGAGAGATCTCGTTAGTCTAGATATAGAAAACGGTTGTACAGACGGATCGCGTTAGTCTAGATATAGAAGATGGTTGTACAACGACGTATCTCGTTAGTCTAGATATAGAAGGCGGTTGTACAGACGGATCTCGTTAGTCTAGATATAGAAGACGGTTGTACAGACGGATCTCGTTAGTCTAGATATTGAAGACGTTTGTCCAACGACGTATCTCGTTAGTCTAGATATAGAAGACAGTTGTACAGACGGATCTCGTTAGTCTAGATATAGAAGACGGTTGTACAGACGGATCTCGTTAGTCTAGATATAGAAGACGGTTGTACAGACGGATCTCGTTAGTCTAGATATAGAAGACAGTGGTACAGACGGATCTCGTTAGTCTAGATATAGAAGAAGGTTGTACAGACGGGTCTCGTGAGTCTAGATAGAGAAGACGGTTGTACAGACGGGTCTCGTTAGTCTAGATACAGAAGACGGTTGTATAGACGGATCTCGTTAGTCTAGATATAGAAGACAGTGGTACAGACGGATCTCGTTAGTCTAGATATAGAAGAACGTTGTACAGACGGGTCTCGTGAGTCTAGATAGAGAAGACGGTTGTACAGACGGATCTCGTTAGTCTAGATACAGAAGACGGTTGTATAGACGGATCTCATTAGTCTAGATATAGAAGACGGTTGTACAGACGGATCTCGTTATTCTAGATATAGAAGACGGTTGTACAGACGGATCCCGTTAGTCTAGATATAGAAGACGGTTGTATAACGAGAGATCTCGTTAGTCTAGATATAGAAGACGATTATACAGACGGATCTCGTTAGTCTAGATATAGAAGACGGTTGTACAGACGGATCTCGTTAGTCTAGATATAGAAGACGGTTGTACAGACGGATCTCGTTAGTCTAGATATAGAAGAAGGTTGTACAGACGGATCTCGTTAGTCTAGATATAGAAGAAGGTTGTACAGACGGATCCCGTTAGTCTAGATATAGAAGACGGTTGTATAACGAGAGATCTCGTTAGTCTAGATATAGAAAACGGTTGTACAGACGGATCGCGTTAGTCTAGATATAGAAGATGGTTGTACAACGACGTATCTCGTTAGTCTAGATATAGAAGGCGGTTGTACAGACGGATCTCGTTAGTCTAGATATAGAAGACGGTTGTACAGACGGATCTCGTTAGTCTAGATATAGAAGACGGTTGTACAGACGGATCTCGTTAGTCTAGATATAGAAGAAGGTTGTGCAGACGGATCTCGTTAGTCTAGATATAGAAGAAGGTTGTACAGACGGATCCCGTTAGTCTAGATATAGAAGACGGTTGTATAACGAGAGATCTCGTTAGTCTAGATATAGAAAACGGTTGTACAGACGGATCTCGTTAGTCTAGATATAGAAGACAGTGGTACAGACGGATCTCGTTAGTCTAGATATAGAAGAAGGTTGTACAGACGGGTCTCGTGAGTCTAGATAGAAAAGACGGTTGTACAGAGGGGTCTCGTTAGTCTAGATACAGAAGACGGTTGTACAGACGGATCTCGTTAGTCTAGATATAGAAGATGGTTGTACAACGACGTATCTCGTTCGTCTAGATATAGAAGGTGGTTCTACAGACGGATCTCGTTAGTCTAGATATAGAAGACGGTTGTTCAGACGGATCTCGTTAGTCTAGATATTGAAGACGTTTGTCCAACGACGTACCTCGTTAGTCTAGATATAGAAAACGGTTGTACAGACGGATCGCGTTAGTCTAGATATAGAAGATGGTGGTACAACGACGTATCTCGTTAGTCTAGATATAGAAGGCGGTTGTACAGACGGATCTCGTTAGTCTAGATATAGAAGACGGTTGTACAGACGGATCTCGTTAGTCTAGATATAGAAGACGGTTGTACAGACGGATCTCGTTAGTCTAGATATAGAAGACGGTTGTACAGACGGATCTCGTTAGTCTAGATATAGAAGACAGTGGTACAGACGGATCTCGTTAGTCTAGATATAGAAGAAGGTTGTACAGACGGGTCTCGTGAGTCTAGATAGAGAAGACGGTTGTACAGACGGGTCTCGTTAGTCTAGATACAGAAGACGGTTGTATAGACGGATCTCATTAGTCTAGATATAGAAGACGGTTGTACAGACGGATCTCGTTATTCTAGATATAGAAGACGGTTGTACAGACGGATCCCGTTAGTCTAGATATAGAAGACGGTTGTATAACGAGAGATCTCGTTAGTCTAGATATAGAAGACGATTATACAGACGGATCTCGTTAGTCTAGATATAGAAGACGGTTGTACAGACGGATCTCGTTAGTCTAGATATAGAAGACGGTTGTACAGGCGGATCTCGTTAGTCTAGATATAGAAGAAGGTTGTACAGACGGATCTCGTTAGTCTAGATATAGAGGACGGTTGTACAGACGGATCTCGTTAGTCTAGATATAGAAGAAGGTTGTACAGACGGGTCTCGTGAGTCTAGATAGAGAAGACGGTTGTACAGACGGATCTCGTTAGTCTAGATATAGAAGACGGTTGTACAGACGGATGTCATTAGTCTAGATATAGAAGACGTTTGTCCAACGACGTCTCTCGTTAGTCTAGATATAGAAGACGGTTGTACAGACGGATCTCGTTAGTCTAGATATAGAAGACGGTTGTACAGACGGATCCCGTTAGTCTAGATATAGAAGACGGTTGTATAACGAGAGATCTCGTTAGTCTAGATATAGAAAACGGTTGTACAGACGGATCGCGTTAGTCTAGATATAGAAGATGGTTGTACAACGACGTATCTCGTTAGTCTAGATATAGAAGGCGGTTGTACAGACGGATCTCGTTAGTCTAGATATAGAAGACGGTTGTACAGACGGATCTCGTTAGTCTAGATATAGAAGACGGTTGTACAGACGGATCTCGTTAGTCTAGATATTGAAGACGTTTGTCCAACGACGTATCTCGTTTGTCTAGGTATAGAAGACGGTTGTACAGACGGATCTCGTTAGTCTAGATATAGAAGACGGTTGTACAGACGGATCTCGTTAGTCTAGATGTAGAAGACGGTTGTACAGACGGATCTCGTTAGTCTAGATATAGAAGATGGTTGTACAACGACGTATCTCGTTCGTCTAGATATAGAAGACGGTTGTACAGACGGATCGCGTTAGTCTAGATATAGAAGACGGTTGTACAGACGGATCCCGTTAGTCTAGATATAGAAGACGGTTGTATAACGAGAGATCTCGTTAGTCTAGATATAGAAAACGGTTGTACAGACGGATCGCGTTAGTCTAGATATAGAAGATGGTTGTACAACGACGTATCTCGTTAGTCTAGATATAGAAGGCGATTGTACAGACGGATCTCGTTAGTCTAGATATAGAAGACGGTTGTACAGACGGATCTCGTTAGTCTAGATATTGAAGACGTTTGTCCAACGACGTATCTCGTTAGTCTAGATATAGAAGACAGTTGTACAGACGGATCTCGTTAGTCTAGATATAGAAGACGGTTGTACAGACGGATCGCGTTAGTCTAGATATAGAAGACGTTTGTCCAACGACGTATCTCGTTAGTCTAGATATAGAAGACGGTTGTACAGACGGATCTCGTTAGTCTTGATATAGAAGAACGTTGTACAGACGGGTCTCGTGAGTCTAGATAGAGAAGACGGTTGTACAGACGGATCTCGTTAGTCTAGATATAGAAGACGGTTGTACAGACGGATCTCGTTAGTCTAGATATAGAAGACGGTTGTACAGACGGATCTCGTTAGTCTAGATATTGAAGACGTTTGTCCAACGACGTATCTCGTTAGTCTAGATATAGAAAACGGTTGTACACACGGATCTCGTTAGTCTAGATATAGAAGAGGGTTGTACAACGACGGATCTCGTTAGTCTAGATATAGAAAACGGTTGTACAGACGGGTCTCGTTAGTCTAGATATAGAAGACGGTTGTACAGACGGATCTCGTGAGTCTAGATATAGAAGACGGTTGTACAGGCGGATCTCGTTGGTCTAGATATAGAGGACGGTTGTACAGACGGATCTCGTTAGTCTAGATATTGAAGACGTTTGTCCAACGACGTACCTCGTTAGTCTAGATATAGAAAACGGTTGTACAGACGGATCTCGTTAGTCTAGATATAGAAGAGAGTTGTACAACGACGGATCGCGTTAGTCTAGATATAGAAAACGGTTGTACAGACGGGTCTCGTTAGTCTAGATATAGAAAACGGTTGTACAGACGGATCTCGTGAGTCTAGATATAGAAGACGGTTGTACAGGCGGATCTCGTTGGTCTAGATATAGAGGACGGTTGTACAGACGGATCTCGTTAGTCTAGATATAGATGACGGTTGTACAGACGGATCTCGTTAGTCTAGATATAGAAGAAGGTTGTACAGACGGGTCTCGTGAGTCTAGATAGAGAAGACGGTTGTACAGACGGATCTCGTTAGTCTAGATATAGAAGACGGTTGTACAGACGGATCTCGTTAGTCTAGATGTAGAAGACGTTTGTCCAACGACGTATCTCGTTAGTCTAGATATAGAAGACGGTTGTACAGACGGATCTCGTTAGTCTAGATATTGAAGACGTTTGTCCAACGACGTATCTCGTTAGTCTAGATATAGAAGACGGTTGTACAGACGGATCTCGTTAGTCTAGATATAGAAGACGGTTGTACAGACGGATCTCGTTAATCTAGATATAGAAGACGGTTGTACAGACGAATCTCGTTAGTCTAGATATAGAAGACGGTTGTACAGACGGATCTCGTTAGTCTAGATATAGAAGACAGTGGTACAGACGGATTTCGTTAGTCTAGATATAGAAGACGGTTGTACAGACGGATCTCGTTAGTCTAGATATAGAAGACGGTTGTACAGACGGATCTCGTTAGTCTTGATACAGAAGAACGTTGTACAGACGGGTCTCGTGAGTCTAGATAGAGAAGACGGTTGTACAGACGGATCTCGTTAGTCTAGATATAGAAGACGGTTGTACAGACGGATCTCGTTAGTCTAGATATAGAAGACGGTTGTACAGACGGATCTCGTTAGTCTAGATATTGAAGACGTTTGTCCAACGACGTATCTCGTTAGTCTAGATATAGAAAACGGTTGTACACACGGATCTCGTTAGTCTAGATATAGAAGAGGGTTGTACAACGACGGATCTCGTTAGTCTAGATATAGAAAACGGTTGTACAGACGGGTCTCGTTAGTCTAGATATAGAAGACGGTTGTACAGACGGATCTCGTGAGTCTAGATATAGAAGACGGTTGTACAGGCGGATCTCGTTGGTCTAGATATAGAGGACGGTTGTACAGACGGATCTCGTTAGTCTAGATATAGATGACGGTTGTACAGACGGATCTCGTTAGTCTAGATATAGAAGAAGGTTGTACAGACGGGTCTCGTGAGTCTAGATAGAGAAGACGGTTGTACAGACGGATCTCGTTAGTCTAGATATAGAAGACGGTTGTACAGACGGATCTCGTTAGTCTAGATATAGAAGACGTTTGTCCAACGACGTATCTCGTTAGTCTAGATATAGAAGACGGTTGTACAGACGGATCGCGTTAGTCTAGATATAGAAGACGGTTTTACAGACGGATCCCGTTAGTCTAGATATAGAAGACGGTTGTATAACGAGAGATCTCGTTAGTCTAGATATAGAAAACGGTTGTACAGACGGATCGCGTTAGTCTAGATATAGAAGATGGTTGTACAACGACGTATCTCGTTAGTCTAGATATAGAAGGCGGTTGTACAGACGGATCTCGTTAGTCTAGATATAGAAGACGGTTGTACAGACGGATCTCGTTAGTCTAGATATTGAAGACGTTTGTCCAACGACGTATCTCGTTAGTCTAGATATAGAAGACAGTTGTACAGACGGATCACGTTAGTCTAGATATAGAAGACGGTTGTACAGACGGATCTCGTTAGTCTAGATATAGAAGACGGTTGTACAGACGGATCTCGTTAGTCTAGATATAGAAGACAGTGGTACAGACGGATCTCGTTAGTCTAGATATAGAAGAAGGTTGTACAGACGGGTCTCGTGAGTCTAGATAGAGAAGACGGTTGTACAGACGGGTCTCGTTAGTCTAGATACAGAAGACGGTTGTACAGACGGATCTCGTTAGTCTAGATATAGAAGATGGTTGTACAACGACGTATCTCGTTCGTCTAGATATAGAAGGTGGTTCTACAGACGGATCTCGTTAGTCTAGATATAGAAGACGGTTGTACAGACGGATCTCGTTAGTCTAGATATTGAAGACGTTTGTCCAACGACGTACCTCGTTAGTCTAGATATAGAAAACTGTTGTACTGACGGATCTCGTTAGTCTAGATATAGAAGACGGTTGTACAACGACGGATCTCGTTAGTCTAGATATAGAAGACGGTTGTGCAGACGGATCTCGTTATTCTAGATATAGAAGACGGTTGTACAGACGGATCCCGTTAGTCTAGATATAGAAGACAGTGGTACAGACGGATCTCGTTAGTCTAGATATAGAAGAAGGTTGTACACACGGGTCTCGTGAGTCTAGATAGAGAAGACGGTTGTACAGACGGGTCTCGTTAGTCTAGATATAGAAGACGGTTGTACAGACGGATCTCGTTATTCTAGATATAGAAGACGGTTGTACAGACGGATCCCGTTAGTCTAGATATAGAAGACGGTTGTATAACGAGAGATCTCGTTAGTCTAGATATAGAAGACGATTATACAGACGGATCTCGTTAGTCTAGATATAGAAGACGGTTGTACAGACGGATCTCGTTAGTCTAGATATAGAAGACGGTTGTACAGACGGATCTCGTTAGTCTAGATATAGAAGAAGGTTGTACACACGGGTCTCGTGAGTCTAGATAGAGAAGACGGTTGTACAGACGGGTCTCGTTAGTCTAGATACAGAAGACGGTTGTATAGACGGATCTCATTAGTCTAGATATAGAAGACGGTTGTACAGACGGATCTCGTTATTCTAGATATAGAAGACGGTTGTACAGACGGATCCCGTTAGTCTAGATATAGAAGACAGTGGTACAGACGGATCTCGTTAGTCTAGATATAGAAGAAGGTTGTACACACGGGTCTCGTGAGTCTAGATAGAGAAGACGGTTGTACAGACGGGTCTCGTTAGTCTAGATACAGAAGACGGTTGTATAGACGGATCTCATTAGTCTAGATATAGAAGACGGTTGTACAGACGGATCTCGTTATTCTAGATATAGAAGACGGTTGTACAGACGGATCCCGTTAGTCTAGATATAGAAGACGGTTGTATAACGAGAGATCTCGTTAGTCTAGATATAGAAGACGATTATACAGACGGATCTCGTTAGTCTAGATATAGAAGACGGTTGTACAGACGGATCTCGTTAGTCTAGATATAGAAGACGGTTGTACAGACGGATCTCGTTAGTCTAGATATTGAAGACGTTTGTCCAACGACGTATCTCGTTAGTCTAGATATAGAAGACAGTTGTACAGACGGATCTCGTTAGTCTAGATATAGAAGACGGTTGTACAGACGGATCTCGTTAGTCTAGATATAGAAGACGTTTGTCCAACGACGTATCTCGTTAGTCTAGATATAGAAGACGGTTGTACAGACGGATCTCGTTAGTCTAGATATAGAAGACAGTGGTACAGACGGATCTCGTTAGTCTAGATATAGAAGACGGTTGTACAGACGGATCTCGTTAGTCTAGATATAGAAGACGTTTGTCCAACGACGTATCTCGTTAGTCTAGATATAGAAGACGGTTGTACAGACGGATCTCGTTAGTCTTGATATAGAAGAACGTTGTACAGACGGGTCTCGTTAGTCTAGATATAGAAGACGGTTGTACAGACGGGTCTCGTTAGTCTAGATACAGAAGACGGTTGTACAGACGGATCTCGTTAGTCTAGATATAGAAGATGGTTGTACAACGACGTATCTCGTTCGTCTAGATATAGAAGGTGGTTCTACAGACGGATCTCGTTAGTCTAGATATAGAAGACGGTTGTACAGACGGATCTCGTTAGTCTAGATATTGAAGACGTTTGTCCAACGACGTACCTCGTTAGTCTAGATATAGAAAACGGTTGTACTGACGGATCTCGTTAGTCTAGATATAGAAGACGGTTGTACAACGACGGATCTCGTTAGTCTAGATATAGAAGACGGTTGTGCAGACGGATCTCGTTATTCTAGATATAGAAGACGGTTGTACAGACGGATCCCGTTAGTCTAGATATAGAAGACAGTGGTACAGACGGATCTCGTTAGTCTAGATATAGAAGAAGGTTGTACACACGGGTCTCGTGAGTCTAGATAGAGAAGACGGTTGTACAGACGGGTCTCGTTAGTCTAGATACAGAAGACGGTTGTATAGACGGATCTCATTAGTCTAGATATAGAAGACGGTTGTACAGACGGATCTCGTTATTCTAGATATAGAAGACGGTTGTACAGACGGATCCCGTTAGTCTAGATATAGAAGACGGTTGTATAACGAGAGATCTCGTTAGTCTAGATATAGAAGACGATTATACAGACGGATCTCGTTAGTCTAGATATAGAAGACGGTTGTACAGACGGATCTCGTTAGTCTAGATATAGAAGACGGTTGTACAGACGGATCTCGTTAGTCTAGATATAGAAGAAGGTTGTACAGACGGATCTCGTTAGTCTAGATATAGAAGAAGGTTGTACAGACGGATCCCGTTAGTCTAGATATAGAAGACGGTTGTATAACGAGAGATCTCGTTAGTCTAGATATAGAAAACGGTTGTACAGACGGATCGCGTTAGTCTAGATATAGAAGATGGTTGTACAACGACGTATCTCGTTAGTCTAGATATAGAAGGCGGTTGTACAGACGGATCTCGTTAGTCTAGATATAGAAGATGGTTGTACAACGACGTATCTCGTTCGTCTAGATATAGAAGACGGTTGTACAGACGGATCGCGTTAGTCTAGATATAGAAGACGGTTGTACAGACGGATCCCGTTAGTCTAGATATAGAAGACGGTTGTATACCGAGAGATCTCGTTAGTCTAGATATAGAAAACGGTTGTACAGACGGATCGCGTTAGTCTAGATATAGAAGATGGTTGTACAACGACGTATCTCGTTAGTCTAGATATAGAAGGCGATTGTACAGACGGATCTCGTTAGTCTAGATATAGAAGACGGTTGTACAGACGGATCTCGTTAGTCTAGATATTGAAGACGTTTGTCCAACGACGTATCTCGTTAGTCTAGATATAGAAGACAGTTGTACAGACGGATCTCGTTAGTCTAGATATAGAAGACGGTTGTACAGACGGATCTCGTTAGTCTAGATATAGAAGACGTTTGTCCAACGACGTATCTCGTTAGTCTAGATATAGAAGACGGTTGTACAGACGGATCTCGTTAGTCTAGATATAGAAGACAGTGGTACAGACGGATCTCGTTAGTCTAGATATAGAAGACGGTTGTACAGACGGATCTCGTTAGTCTAGATATAGAAGACGTTTGTCCAACGACGTATCTCGTTAGTCTAGATATAGAAGACGGTTGTACAGACGGATCTCGTTAGTCTTGATATAGAAGAACGTTGTACAGACGGGTCTCGTGAGTCTAGATAGAGAAGACGGTTGTACAGACGGATCTCGTTAGTCTAGATATAGATGACGGTTGTACAGACGGATCTCGTTAGTCTAGATATAGAAGAAGGTTGTACAGACGGGTCTCGTGAGTCTAGATAGAGAAGACGGTTGTACAGACGGATCTCGTTAGTCTAGATATAGAAGACGGTTGTACAGACGGATCTCGTTAGTCTAGATATAGAAGACGTTTGTCCAACGACGTATCTCGTTAGTCTAGATATAGAAGACGGTTGTACAGACGGATCGCGTTAGTCTAGATATAGAAGACGGTTGTACAGACGGATCCCGTTAGTCTAGATATAGAAGACGGTTGTATAACGAGAGATCTCGTTAGTCTAGATATAGAAAACGGTTGTACAGACGGATCGCGTTAGTCTAGATATAGAAGATGGTTGTACAACGACGTATCTCGTTAGTCTAGATATAGAAGGCGGTTGTACAGACGGATCTCGTTAGTCTAGATATAGAAGACGGTTGTACAGACGGATCTCGTTAGTCTAGATATTGAAGACGTTTGTCCAACGACGTATCTCGTTAGTCTAGATATAGAAGACAGTTGTACAGACGGATCTCGTTAGTCTAGATATAGAAGACGGTTGTACAGACGGATCTCGTTAGTCTAGATATAGAAGACGGTTGTACAGACGGATCTCGTTAGTCTAGATATAGAAGACAGTGGTACAGACGGATCTCGTTAGTCTAGATATAGAAGAAGGTTGTACAGACGGGTCTCGTGAGTCTAGATAGAGAAGACGGTTGTACAGACGGGTCTCGTTAGTCTAGATACAGAAGACGGTTGTATAGACGGATCTCGTTAGTCTAGATATAGAAGACAGTGGTACAGACGGATCTCGTTAGTCTAGATATAGAAGAACGTTGTACAGACGGGTCTCGTGAGTCTAGATAGAGAAGACGGTTGTACAGACGGATCTCGTTAGTCTAGATACAGAAGACGGTTGTATAGACGGATCTCATTAGTCTAGATATAGAAGACGGTTGTACAGACGGATCTCGTTATTCTAGATATAGAAGACGGTTGTACAGACGGATCCCGTTAGTCTAGATATAGAAGACGGTTGTATAACGAGAGATCTCGTTAGTCTAGATATAGAAGACGATTATACAGACGGATCTCGTTAGTCTAGATATAGAAGACGGTTGTACAGACGGATCTCGTTAGTCTAGATATAGAAGACGGTTGTACAGACGGATCTCGTTAGTCTAGATATAGAAGAAGGTTGTACAGACGGATCTCGTTAGTCTAGATATAGAAGAAGGTTGTACAGACGGATCCCGTTAGTCTAGATATAGAAGACGGTTGTATAACGAGAGATCTCGTTAGTCTAGATATAGAAAACGGTTGTACAGACGGATCGCGTTAGTCTAGATATAGAAGATGGTTGTACAACGACGTATCTCGTTAGTCTAGATATAGAAGGCGGTTGTACAGACGGATCTCGTTAGTCTAGATATAGAAGACGGTTGTACAGACGGATCTCGTTAGTCTAGATATAGAAGACGGTTGTACAGACGGATCTCGTTAGTCTAGATATAGAAGAAGGTTGTGCAGACGGATCTCGTTAGTCTAGATATAGAAGAAGGTTGTACAGACGGATCCCGTTAGTCTAGATATAGAAGACGGTTGTATAACGAGAGATCTCGTTAGTCTAGATATAGAAAACGGTTGTACAGACGGATCTCGTTAGTCTAGATATAGAAGACAGTGGTACAGACGGATCTCGTTAGTCTAGATATAGAAGAAGGTTGTACAGACGGGTCTCGTGAGTCTAGATAGAAAAGACGGTTGTACAGAGGGGTCTCGTTAGTCTAGATACAGAAGACGGTTGTACAGACGGATCTCGTTAGTCTAGATATAGAAGATGGTTGTACAACGACGTATCTCGTTCGTCTAGATATAGAAGGTGGTTCTACAGACGGATCTCGTTAGTCTAGATATAGAAGACGGTTGTTCAGACGGATCTCGTTAGTCTAGATATTGAAGACGTTTGTCCAACGACGTACCTCGTTAGTCTAGATATAGAAAACGGTTGTACAGACGGATCGCGTTAGTCTAGATATAGAAGATGGTGGTACAACGACGTATCTCGTTAGTCTAGATATAGAAGGCGGTTGTACAGACGGATCTCGTTAGTCTAGATATAGAAGACGGTTGTACAGACGGATCTCGTTAGTCTAGATATAGAAGACGGTTGTACAGACGGATCTCGTTAGTCTAGATATAGAAGACGGTTGTACAGACGGATCTCGTTAGTCTAGATATAGAAGACAGTGGTACAGACGGATCTCGTTAGTCTAGATATAGAAGAAGGTTGTACAGACGGGTCTCGTGAGTCTAGATAGAGAAGACGGTTGTACAGACGGGTCTCGTTAGTCTAGATACAGAAGACGGTTGTATAGACGGATCTCATTAGTCTAGATATAGAAGACGGTTGTACAGACGGATCTCGTTATTCTAGATATAGAAGACGGTTGTACAGACGGATCCCGTTAGTCTAGATATAGAAGACGGTTGTATAACGAGAGATCTCGTTAGTCTAGATATAGAAGACGATTATACAGACGGATCTCGTTAGTCTAGATATAGAAGACGGTTGTACAGACGGATCTCGTTAGTCTAGATATAGAAGACGGTTGTACAGGCGGATCTCGTTAGTCTAGATATAGAAGAAGGTTGTACAGACGGATCTCGTTAGTCTAGATATAGAGGACGGTTGTACAGACGGATCTCGTTAGTCTAGATATAGAAGAAGGTTGTACAGACGGGTCTCGTGAGTCTAGATAGAGAAGACGGTTGTACAGACGGATCTCGTTAGTCTAGATATAGAAGACGGTTGTACAGACGGATGTCATTAGTCTAGATATAGAAGACGTTTGTCCAACGACGTCTCTCGTTAGTCTAGATATAGAAGACGGTTGTACAGACGGATCTCGTTAGTCTAGATATAGAAGACGGTTGTACAGACGGATCCCGTTAGTCTAGATATAGAAGACGGTTGTATAACGAGAGATCTCGTTAGTCTAGATATAGAAAACGGTTGTACAGACGGATCGCGTTAGTCTAGATATAGAAGATGGTTGTACAACGACGTATCTCGTTAGTCTAGATATAGAAGGCGGTTGTACAGACGGATCTCGTTAGTCTAGATATAGAAGACGGTTGTACAGACGGATCTCGTTAGTCTAGATATAGAAGACGGTTGTACAGACGGATCTCGTTAGTCTAGATATTGAAGACGTTTGTCCAACGACGTATCTCGTTTGTCTAGGTATAGAAGACGGTTGTACAGACGGATCTCGTTAGTCTAGATATAGAAGACGGTTGTACAGACGGATCTCGTTAGTCTAGATGTAGAAGACGGTTGTACAGACGGATCTCGTTAGTCTAGATATAGAAGATGGTTGTACAACGACGTATCTCGTTCGTCTAGATATAGAAGACGGTTGTACAGACGGATCGCGTTAGTCTAGATATAGAAGACGGTTGTACAGACGGATCCCGTTAGTCTAGATATAGAAGACGGTTGTATAACGAGAGATCTCGTTAGTCTAGATATAGAAAACGGTTGTACAGACGGATCGCGTTAGTCTAGATATAGAAGATGGTTGTACAACGACGTATCTCGTTAGTCTAGATATAGAAGGCGATTGTACAGACGGATCTCGTTAGTCTAGATATAGAAGACGGTTGTACAGACGGATCTCGTTAGTCTAGATATTGAAGACGTTTGTCCAACGACGTATCTCGTTAGTCTAGATATAGAAGACAGTTGTACAGACGGATCTCGTTAGTCTAGATATAGAAGACGGTTGTACAGACGGATCGCGTTAGTCTAGATATAGAAGACGTTTGTCCAACGACGTATCTCGTTAGTCTAGATATAGAAGACGGTTGTACAGACGGATCTCGTTAGTCTTGATATAGAAGAACGTTGTACAGACGGGTCTCGTGAGTCTAGATAGAGAAGACGGTTGTACAGACGGATCTCGTTAGTCTAGATATAGAAGACGGTTGTACAGACGGATCTCGTTAGTCTAGATATAGAAGACGGTTGTACAGACGGATCTCGTTAGTCTAGATATTGAAGACGTTTGTCCAACGACGTATCTCGTTAGTCTAGATATAGAAAACGGTTGTACACACGGATCTCGTTAGTCTAGATATAGAAGAGGGTTGTACAACGACGGATCTCGTTAGTCTAGATATAGAAAACGGTTGTACAGACGGGTCTCGTTAGTCTAGATATAGAAGACGGTTGTACAGACGGATCTCGTGAGTCTAGATATAGAAGACGGTTGTACAGGCGGATCTCGTTGGTCTAGATATAGAGGACGGTTGTACAGACGGATCTCGTTAGTCTAGATATTGAAGACGTTTGTCCAACGACGTACCTCGTTAGTCTAGATATAGAAAACGGTTGTACAGACGGATCTCGTTAGTCTAGATATAGAAGAGAGTTGTACAACGACGGATCGCGTTAGTCTAGATATAGAAAACGGTTGTACAGACGGGTCTCGTTAGTCTAGATATAGAAAACGGTTGTACAGACGGATCTCGTGAGTCTAGATATAGAAGACGGTTGTACAGGCGGATCTCGTTGGTCTAGATATAGAGGACGGTTGTACAGACGGATCTCGTTAGTCTAGATATAGATGACGGTTGTACAGACGGATCTCGTTAGTCTAGATATAGAAGAAGGTTGTACAGACGGGTCTCGTGAGTCTAGATAGAGAAGACGGTTGTACAGACGGATCTCGTTAGTCTAGATATAGAAGACGGTTGTACAGACGGATCTCGTTAGTCTAGATGTAGAAGACGTTTGTCCAACGACGTATCTCGTTAGTCTAGATATAGAAGACGGTTGTACAGACGGATCTCGTTAGTCTAGATATTGAAGACGTTTGTCCAACGACGTATCTCGTTAGTCTAGATATAGAAGACGGTTGTACAGACGGATCTCGTTAGTCTAGATATAGAAGACGGTTGTACAGACGGATCTCGTTAATCTAGATATAGAAGACGGTTGTACAGACGAATCTCGTTAGTCTAGATATAGAAGACGGTTGTACAGACGGATCTCGTTAGTCTAGATATAGAAGACAGTGGTACAGACGGATTTCGTTAGTCTAGATATAGAAGACGGTTGTACAGACGGATCTCGTTAGTCTAGATATAGAAGACGGTTGTACAGACGGATCTCGTTAGTCTTGATACAGAAGAACGTTGTACAGACGGGTCTCGTGAGTCTAGATAGAGAAGACGGTTGTACAGACGGATCTCGTTAGTCTAGATATAGAAGACGGTTGTACAGACGGATCTCGTTAGTCTAGATATAGAAGACGGTTGTACAGACGGATCTCGTTAGTCTAGATATTGAAGACGTTTGTCCAACGACGTATCTCGTTAGTCTAGATATAGAAAACGGTTGTACACACGGATCTCGTTAGTCTAGATATAGAAGAGGGTTGTACAACGACGGATCTCGTTAGTCTAGATATAGAAAACGGTTGTACAGACGGGTCTCGTTAGTCTAGATATAGAAGACGGTTGTACAGACGGATCTCGTGAGTCTAGATATAGAAGACGGTTGTACAGGCGGATCTCGTTGGTCTAGATATAGAGGACGGTTGTACAGACGGATCTCGTTAGTCTAGATATAGATGACGGTTGTACAGACGGATCTCGTTAGTCTAGATATAGAAGAAGGTTGTACAGACGGGTCTCGTGAGTCTAGATAGAGAAGACGGTTGTACAGACGGATCTCGTTAGTCTAGATATAGAAGACGGTTGTACAGACGGATCTCGTTAGTCTAGATATAGAAGACGTTTGTCCAACGACGTATCTCGTTAGTCTAGATATAGAAGACGGTTGTACAGACGGATCGCGTTAGTCTAGATATAGAAGACGGTTTTACAGACGGATCCCGTTAGTCTAGATATAGAAGACGGTTGTATAACGAGAGATCTCGTTAGTCTAGATATAGAAAACGGTTGTACAGACGGATCGCGTTAGTCTAGATATAGAAGATGGTTGTACAACGACGTATCTCGTTAGTCTAGATATAGAAGGCGGTTGTACAGACGGATCTCGTTAGTCTAGATATAGAAGACGGTTGTACAGACGGATCTCGTTAGTCTAGATATTGAAGACGTTTGTCCAACGACGTATCTCGTTAGTCTAGATATAGAAGACAGTTGTACAGACGGATCACGTTAGTCTAGATATAGAAGACGGTTGTACAGACGGATCTCGTTAGTCTAGATATAGAAGACGGTTGTACAGACGGATCTCGTTAGTCTAGATATAGAAGACAGTGGTACAGACGGATCTCGTTAGTCTAGATATAGAAGAAGGTTGTACAGACGGGTCTCGTGAGTCTAGATAGAGAAGACGGTTGTACAGACGGGTCTCGTTAGTCTAGATACAGAAGACGGTTGTACAGACGGATCTCGTTAGTCTAGATATAGAAGATGGTTGTACAACGACGTATCTCGTTCGTCTAGATATAGAAGGTGGTTCTACAGACGGATCTCGTTAGTCTAGATATAGAAGACGGTTGTACAGACGGATCTCGTTAGTCTAGATATTGAAGACGTTTGTCCAACGACGTACCTCGTTAGTCTAGATATAGAAAACTGTTGTACTGACGGATCTCGTTAGTCTAGATATAGAAGACGGTTGTACAACGACGGATCTCGTTAGTCTAGATATAGAAGACGGTTGTGCAGACGGATCTCGTTATTCTAGATATAGAAGACGGTTGTACAGACGGATCCCGTTAGTCTAGATATAGAAGACAGTGGTACAGACGGATCTCGTTAGTCTAGATATAGAAGAAGGTTGTACACACGGGTCTCGTGAGTCTAGATAGAGAAGACGGTTGTACAGACGGGTCTCGTTAGTCTAGATACAGAAGACGGTTGTATAGACGGATCTCATTAGTCTAGATATAGAAGACGGTTGTACAGACGGATCTCGTTATTCTAGATATAGAAGACGGTTGTACAGACGGATCCCGTTAGTCTAGATATAGAAGACGGTTGTATAACGAGAGATCTCGTTAGTCTAGATATAGAAGACGATTATACAGACGGATCTCGTTAGTCTAGATATAGAAGACGGTTGTACAGACGGATCTCGTTAGTCTAGATATAGAAGACGGTTGTACAGACGGATCTCGTTAGTCTAGATATAGAAGAAGGTTGTACAGACGGATCTCGTTAGTCTAGATATAGAAGAAGGTTGTACAGACGGATCCCGTTAGTCTAGATATAGAAGACGGTTGTATAACGAGAGATCTCGTTAGTCTAGATATAGAAAACGGTTGTACAGACGGATCTCGTTAGTCTAGATATAGAAGACAGTGGTACAGACGGATCTCGTTAGTCTAGATATAGAAGAAGGTTGTACAGACGGGTCTCGTGAGTCTAGATAGAAAAGACGGTTGTACAGACGGGTCTCGTTAGTCTAGATACAGAAGACGGTTGTACAGACGGATCTCGTTAGTCTAGATATAGAAGATGGTTGTACAACGACGTATCTCGTTCGTCTAGATATAGAAGGTGGTTCTACAGACGGATCTCGTTAGTCTAGATATAGAAGACGGTTGTTCAGACGGATCTCGTTAGTCTAGATATTGAAGACGTTTGTCCAACGACGTACCTCGTTAGTCTAGATATAGAAAACGGTTGTACTGACGGATCTCGTTAGTCTAGATATAGAAGACGGTTGTACAACGACGGATCTCGTTAGTCTAGATATAGAAGACGGTTGTGCAGACGGATCTCGTTATTCTAGATATAGAAGACGGTTGTACAGACGGATCCCGTTAGTCTAGATATAGAAGACAGTGGTACAGACGGATCTCGTTAGTCTAGATATAGAAGAAGGTTGTACACACGGGTCTCGTGAGTCTAGATAGAGAAGACGGTTGTACAGACGGGTCTCGTTAGTCTAGATACAGAAGACGGTTGTATAGACGGATCTCATTAGTCTAGATATAGAAGACGGTTGTACAGACGGATCTCGTTATTCTAGATATAGAAGACGGTTGTACAGACGGATCCCGTTAGTCTAGATATAGAAGACGGTTGTATAACGAGAGATCTCGTTAGTCTAGATATAGAAGACGATTATACAGACGGATCTCGTTAGTCTAGATATAGAAGACGGTTGTACAGACGGATCTCGTTAGTCTAGATATAGAAGACGGTTGTACAGACGGATCTCGTTAGTCTAGATATTGAAGACGTTTGTCCAACGACGTATCTCGTTAGTCTAGATATAGAAGACAGTTGTACAGACGGATCTCGTTAGTCTAGATATAGAAGACGGTTGTACAGACGGATCTCGTTAGTCTAGATATAGAAGACGTTTGTCCAACGACGTATCTCGTTAGTCTAGATATAGAAGACGGTTGTACAGACGGATCTCGTTAGTCTAGATATAGAAGACAGTGGTACAGACGGATCTCGTTAGTCTAGATATAGAAGACGGTTGTACAGACGGATCTCGTTAGTCTAGATATAGAAGACGTTTGTCCAACGACGTATCTCGTTAGTCTAGATATAGAAGACGGTTGTACAGACGGATCTCGTTAGTCTTGATATAGAAGAACGTTGTACAGACGGGTCTCGTGAGTCTAGATAGAGAAGACGGTTGTACAGACGGATCTCGTTAGTCTAGATATAGATGACGGTTGTACAGACGGATCTCGTTAGTCTAGATATAGAAGAAGGTTGTACAGACGGGTCTCGTGAGTCTAGATAGAGAAGACGGTTGTACAGACGGATCTCGTTAGTCTAGATATAGAAGACGGTTGTACAGACGGATCTCGTTAGTCTAGATATAGAAGACGTTTGTCCAACGACGTATCTCGTTAGTCTAGATATAGAAGACGGTTGTACAGACGGATCGCGTTATTCTAGATATAGAAGACGGTTGTACAGACGGATCCCGTTAGTCTAGATATAGAAGACGGTTGTATAACGAGAGATCTCGTTAGTCTAGATATAGAAAACGGTTGTACAGACGGATCGCGTTAGTCTAGATATAGAAGATGGTTGTACAACGACGTATCTCGTTAGTCTAGATATAGAAGGCGGTTGTACAGACGGATCTCGTTAGTCTAGATATAGAAGACGGTTGTACAGACGGATCTCGTTAGTCTAGATATTGAAGACGTTTGTCCAACGACGTATCTCGTTAGTCTAGATATAGAAGACAGTTGTACAGACGGATCTCGTTAGTCTAGATATAGAAGACGGTTGTACAGACGGATCTCGTTAGTCTAGATATAGAAGACGGTTGTACAGACGGATCTCGTTAGTCTAGATATAGAAGACAGTGGTACAGACGGATCTCGTTAGTCTAGATATAGAAGAAGGTTGTACAGACGGGTCTCGTGAGTCTAGATAGAGAAGACGGTTGTACAGACGGGTCTCGTTAGTCTAGATACAGAAGACGGTTGTATAGACGGATCTCGTTAGTCTAGATATAGAAGACAGTGGTACAGACGGATCTCGTTAGTCTAGATATAGAAGAACGTTGTACAGACGGGTCTCGTGAGTCTAGATAGAGAAGACGGTTGTACAGACGGATCTCGTTAGTCTAGATACAGAAGACGGTTGTATAGACGGATCTCATTAGTCTAGATATAGAAGACGGTTGTACAGACGGATCTCGTTATTCTAGATATAGAAGACGGTTGTACAGACGGATCCCGTTAGTCTAGATATAGAAGACGGTTGTATAACGAGAGATCTCGTTAGTCTAGATATAGAAGACGATTATACAGACGGATCTCGTTAGTCTAGATATAGAAGACGGTTGTACAGACGGATCTCGTTAGTCTAGATATAGAAGACGGTTGTACAGACGGATCTCGTTAGTCTAGATATAGAAGAAGGTTGTACAGACGGATCTCGTTAGTCTAGATATAGAAGAAGGTTGTACAGACGGATCCCGTTAGTCTAGATATAGAAGACGGTTGTATAACGAGAGATCTCGTTAGTCTAGATATAGAAAACGGTTGTACAGACGGATCGCGTTAGTCTAGATATAGAAGATGGTTGTACAACGACGTATCTCGTTAGTCTAGATATAGAAGGCGGTTGTACAGACGGATCTCGTTAGTCTAGATATAGAAGACGGTTGTACAGACGGATCTCGTTAGTCTAGATATAGAAGACGGTTGTACAGACGGATCTCGTTAGTCTAGATATTGAAGACGTTTGTCCAACGACGTATCTCGTTTGTCTAGGTATAGAAGACGGTTGTACAGACGGATCTCGTTAGTCTAGATATAGAAGACGGTTGTACAGACGGATCTCGTTAGTCTAGATGTAGAAGACGGTTGTACAGACGGATCTCGTTAGTCTAGATATAGAAGATGGTTGTACAACGACGTATCTCGTTCGTCTAGATATAGAAGACGGTTGTACAGACGGATCGCGTTAGTCTAGATATAGAAGACGGTTGTACAGACGGATCCCGTTAGTCTAGATATAGAAGACGGTTGTATAACGAGAGATCTCGTTAGTCTAGATATAGAAAACGGTTGTACAGACGGATCGCGTTAGTCTAGATATAGAAGATGGTTGTACAACGACGTATCTCGTTAGTCTAGATATAGAAGGCGATTGTACAGACGGATCTCGTTAGTCTAGATATAGAAGACGGTTGTACAGACGGATCTCGTTAGTCTAGATATTGAAGACGTTTGTCCAACGACGTATCTCGTTAGTCTAGATATAGAAGACAGTTGTACAGACGGATCTCGTTAGTCTAGATATAGAAGACGGTTGTACAGACGGATCTCGTTAGTCTAGATATAGAAGACGTTTGTCCAACGACGTATCTCGTTAGTCTAGATATAGAAGACGGTTGTACAGACGGATCTCGTTAGTCTTGATATAGAATAACGTTGTACAGACGGGTCTCGTGAGTCTAGATAGAGAAGACGGTTGTACAGACGGATCTCGTTAGTCTAGATATAGAAGACGGTTGTACAGACGGATCTCGTTAGTCTAGATATAGAAGACGGTTGTACAGACGGATCTCGTTAGTCTAGATATTGAAGACGTTTGTCCAACGACGTATCTCGTTAGTCTAGATATAGAAGACGGTTGTACAGACGGATCTCGTTAGTCTAGATATAGAAGACGGTTGTACAGACGGATGTCGTTAGTCTAGATATAGAAGATGGTTGTACAACGACGTATCTCGTTCGTCTAGATATAGAAGGCGGTTGTACAGACGGAACTCGTTAGTCTAGATATAGAAGACGGTTGTACAGACGGATCTCGTTAGTCTAGATATAGAAGACGGTTGTACAGACGGATCCCGTTAGTCTAGATATAGAAGACGGTTGTATAACGAGAGATCTCGTTAGTCTAGATATAGAAGACGATTATACAGACGGATCTCGTTAGTCTAGATATAGAAGACGGTTGTACAGACGGATCTCGTTAGTCTAGATATAGAAGACGGTTGTACAGACGGATCTCGTTAGTCTAGATATAGAAGAAGGTTGTACAGACGGATCTCGTTAGTCTAGATATAGAAGAAGGTTGTACAGACGGATCCCGTTAGTCTAGATATAGAAGACGGTTGTATAACGAGAGATCTCGTTAGTCTAGATATAGAAAACGGTTGTACAGACGGATCGCGTTAGTCTAGATATAGAAGATGGTTGTACAACGACGTATCTCGTTAGTCTAGATATAGAAGGCGGTTGTACAGACGGATCTCGTTAGTCTAGATATAGAAGAAGGTTGTACAGACGGATCTCGTTAGTCTAGATATAGAAGAAGGTTGTACAGACGGATCCCGTTAGTCTAGATATAGAAGACGGTTGTATAACGAGAGATCTCGTTAGTCTAGATATAGAAAACGGTTGTACAGACGGATCGCGTTATTCTAGATATAGAAGACGGTTGTACAGACGGATCCCGTTAGTCTAGATATAGAAGACGGTTGTATAACGAGAGATCTCGTTAGTCTAGATATAGAAAACGGTTGTACAGACGGATCGCGTTAGTCTAGATATAGAAGATGGTTGTACAACGACGTATCTCGTTAGTCTAGATATAGAAGACGGTTGTACAGACGGATCGCGTTATTCTAGATATAGAAGACGGTTGTACAGACGGATCCCGTTAGTCTAGATATAGAAGACGGTTGTATAACGAGAGATCTCGTTAGTCTAGATATAGAAAACGGTTGTACAGACGGATCGCGTTAGTCTAGATATAGAAGATGGTTGTACAACGACGTATCTCGTTAGTCTAGATATAGAAGGCGGTTGTACAGACGGATCTCGTTAGTCTAGATATAGAAGACGGTTGTACAGACGGATCTCGTTAGTCTAGATATTGAAGACGTTTGTCCAACGACGTATCTCGTTAGTCTAGATATAGAAGACAGTTGTACAGACGGATCTCGTTAGTCTAGATATAGAAGACGGTTGTACAGACGGATCTCGTTAGTCTAGATATAGAAGACGGTTGTACAGACGGATCTCGTTAGTCTAGATATAGAAGACAGTGGTACAGACGGATCTCGTTAGTCTAGATATAGAAGAAGGTTGTACAGACGGGTCTCGTGAGTCTAGATAGAGAAGACGGTTGTACAGACGGGTCTCGTTAGTCTAGATACAGAAGACGGTTGTATAGACGGATCTCGTTAGTCTAGATATAGAAGACAGTGGTACAGACGGATCTCGTTAGTCTAGATATAGAAGAACGTTGTACAGACGGGTCTCGTGAGTCTAGATAGAGAAGACGGTTGTACAGACGGGTCTCGTTAGTCTAGATATAGAAAACGGTTGTACTGACGGATCTCGTTAGTCTAGATATAGAAGACGGTTGTACAACGACGGATCTCGTTAGTCTAGATATAGAAGACGGTTGTGCAGACGGATCTCGTTATTCTAGATATAGAAGACGGTTGTACAGACGGATCCCGTTAGTCTAGATATAGAAGACAGTGGTACAGACGGATCTCGTTAGTCTAGATATAGAAGAAGGTTGTACACACGGGTCTCGTGAGTCTAGATAGAGAAGACGGTTGTACAGACGGGTCTCGTTAGTCTAGATACAGAAGACGGTTGTATAGACGGATCTCATTAGTCTAGATATAGAAGACGGTTGTACAGACGGATCTCGTTATTCTAGATATAGAAGACGGTTGTACAGACGGATCCCGTTAGTCTAGATATAGAAGACGGTTGTATAACGAGAGATCTCGTTAGTCTAGATATAGAAGACGATTATACAGACGGATCTCGTTAGTCTAGATATAGAAGACGGTTGTACAGACGGATCTCGTTAGTCTAGATATAGAAGACGGTTGTACAGACGGATCTCGTTAGTCTAGATATAGAAGAAGGTTGTACAGACGGATCTCGTTAGTCTAGATATAGAAGAAGGTTGTACAGACGGATCCCGTTAGTCTAGATATAGAAGACGGTTGTATAACGAGAGATCTCGTTAGTCTAGATATAGAAAACGGTTGTACAGACGGATCTCGTTAGTCTAGATATAGAAGACAGTGGTACAGACGGATCTCGTTAGTCTAGATATAGAAGAAGGTTGTACAGACGGGTCTCGTGAGTCTAGATAGAAAAGACGGTTGTACAGACGGGTCTCGTTAGTCTAGATACAGAAGACGGTTGTACAGACGGATCTCGTTAGTCTAGATATAGAAGATGGTTGTACAACGACGTATCTCGTTCGTCTAGATATAGAAGGTGGTTCTACAGACGGATCTCGTTAGTCTAGATATAGAAGACGGTTGTTCAGACGGATCTCGTTAGTCTAGATATTGAAGACGTTTGTCCAACGACGTACCTCGTTAGTCTAGATATAGAAAACGGTTGTACTGACGGATCTCGTTAGTCTAGATATAGAAGACGGTTGTACAACGACGGATCTCGTTAGTCTAGATATAGAAGACGGTTGTGCAGACGGATCTCGTTATTCTAGATATAGAAGACGGTTGTACAGACGGATCCCGTTAGTCTAGATATAGAAGACAGTGGTACAGACGGATCTCGTTAGTCTAGATATAGAAGAAGGTTGTACACACGGGTCTCGTGAGTCTAGATAGAGAAGACGGTTGTACAGACGGGTCTCGTTAGTCTAGATACAGAAGACGGTTGTATAGACGGATCTCATTAGTCTAGATATAGAAGACGGTTGTACAGACGGATCTCGTTATTCTAGATATAGAAGACGGTTGTACAGACGGATCCCGTTAGTCTAGATATAGAAGACGGTTGTATAACGAGAGATCTCGTTAGTCTAGATATAGAAGACGATTATACAGACGGATCTCGTTAGTCTAGATATAGAAGACGGTTGTACAGACGGATCTCGTTAGTCTAGATATAGAAGACGGTTGTACAGACGGATCTCGTTAGTCTAGATATAGAAGAAGGTTGTACAGACGGATCTCGTTAGTCTAGATATAGAAGAAGGTTGTACAGACGGATCCCGTTAGTCTAGATATAGAAGACGGTTGTATAACGAGAGATCTCGTTAGTCTAGATATAGAAAACGGTTGTACAGACGGATCGCGTTAGTCTAGATATAGAAGATGGTTGTACAACGACGTATCTCGTTTGTCTAGGTATAGAAGACGGTTGTACAGACGGATCTCGTTAGTCTAGATATAGAAGACGGTTGTACAGACGGATCTCGTTATTCTAGATATAGAAGACGGTTGTACAGACGGATCTCGTTAGTCTAGATATAGAAGACGGTTGTACAGACGGATCTCGTTAGTCTAGATATAGAAGACGGTTGTACAGACGGATCTCGTTAGTCTAGATATTGAAGACGTTTGTCCAACGACGTATCTCGTTTGTCTAGGTATAGAAGACGGTTGTACAGACGGATCTCGTTAGTCTAGATATAGAAGACGGTTGTACAGACGGATCTCGTTAGTCTAGATGTAGAAGACGGTTGTACAGACGGATCTCGTTAGTCTAGATATAGAAGATGGTTGTACAACGACGTATCTCGTTCGTCTAGATATAGAAGACGGTTGTACAGACGGATCGCGTTAGTCTAGATATAGAAGACGGTTGTACAGACGGATCCCGTTAGTCTAGATATAGAAGACGGTTGTATAACGAGAGATCTCGTTAGTCTAGATATAGAAAACGGTTGTACAGACGGATCGCGTTAGTCTAGATATAGAAGATGGTTGTACAACGACGTATCTCGTTAGTCTAGATATAGAAGGCGATTGTACAGACGGATCTCGTTAGTCTAGATATAGAAGACGGTTGTACAGACGGATCTCGTTAGTCTAGATATTGAAGACGTTTGTCCAACGACGTATCTCGTTAGTCTAGATATAGAAGACAGTTGTACAGACGGATCTCGTTAGTCTAGATATAGAAGACGGTTGTACAGACGGATCTCGTTAGTCTAGATATAGAAGACGTTTGTCCAACGACGTATCTCGTTAGTCTAGATATAGAAGACGGTTGTACAGACGGATCTCGTTAGTCTAGATATAGAAGACAGTGGTACAGACGGATCTCGTTAGTCTAGATATAGAAGACGGTTGTACAGACGGATCTCGTTAGTCTAGATATAGAAGACGTTTGTCCAACGACGTATCTCGTTAGTCTAGATATAGAAGACGGTTGTACAGACGGATCTCGTTAGTCTTGATATAGAAGAACGTTGGACAGACGGGTCTCGTGAGTCTAGATAGAGAAGACGGTTGTACAGACGGATCTCGTTAGTCTAGATATAGATGACGGTTGTACAGACGGATCTCGTTAGTCTAGATATAGAAGAAGGTTGTACAGACGGGTCTCGTGAGTCTAGATAGAGAAGACGGTTGTACAGACGGATCTCGTTAGTCTAGATATAGAAGACGGTTGTACAGACGGATCTCGTTAGTCTAGATATAGAAGACGTTTGTCCAACGACGTATCTCGTTAGTCTAGATATAGAAGACGGTTGTACAGACGGATCGCGTTATTCTAGATATAGAAGACGGTTGTACAGACGGATCCCGTTAGTCTAGATATAGAAGACGGTTGTATAACGAGAGATCTCGTTAGTCTAGATATAGAAAACGGTTGTACAGACGGATCGCGTTAGTCTAGATATAGAAGATGGTTGTACAACGACGTATCTCGTTAGTCTAGATATAGAAGGCGGTTGTACAGACGGATCTCGTTAGTCTAGATATAGAAGACGGTTGTACAGACGGATCTCGTTAGTCTAGATATTGAAGACGTTTGTCCAACGACGTATCTCGTTAGTCTAGATATAGAAGACAGTTGTACAGACGGATCTCGTTAGTCTAGATATAGAAGACGGTTGTACAGACGGATCTCGTTAGTCTAGATATAGAAGACGGTTGTACAGACGGATCTCGTTAGTCTAGATATAGAAGACAGTGGTACAGACGGATCTCGTTAGTCTAGATATAGAAGAAGGTTGTACAGACGGGTCTCGTGAGTCTAGATAGAGAAGACGGTTGTACAGACGGGTCTCGTTAGTCTAGATACAGAAGACGGTTGTATAGACGGATCTCGTTAGTCTAGATATAGAAGACAGTGGTACAGACGGATCTCGTTAGTCTAGATATAGAAGAACGTTGTACAGACGGGTCTCGTGAGTCTAGATAGAGAAGACGGTTGTACAGACGGATCTCGTTAGTCTAGATAGAGAAGACGGTTGTATAGACGGATCTCATTAGTCTAGATATAGAAGACGGTTGTACAGACGGATCTCGTTATTCTAGATATAGAAGACGGTTGTACAGACGGATCCCGTTAGTCTAGATATAGAAGACGGTTGTATAACGAGAGATCTCGTTAGTCTAGATATAGAAGACGATTATACAGACGGATCTCGTTAGTCTAGATATAGAAGACGGTTGTACAGACGGATCTCGTTAGTCTAGATATAGAAGACGGTTGTACAGACGGATCTCGTTAGTCTAGATATAGAAGAAGGTTGTACAGACGGATCTCGTTAGTCTAGATATAGAAGAAGGTTGTACAGACGGATCCCGTTAGTCTAGATATAGAAGACGGTTGTATAACGAGAGATCTCGTTAGTCTAGATATAGAAAACGGTTGTACAGACGGATCGCGTTAGTCTAGATATAGAAGATGGTTGTACAACGACGTATCTCGTTAGTCTAGATATAGAAGGCGGTTGTACAGACGGATCTCGTTAGTCTAGATATAGAAGACGGTTGTACAGACGGATCTCGTTAGTCTAGATATAGAAGACGGTTGTACAGACGGATCTCGTTAGTCTAGATATTGAAGACGTTTGTCCAACGACGTATCTCGTTTGTCTAGGTATAGAAGACGGTTGTACAGACGGATCTCGTTAGTCTAGATATAGAAGACGGTTGTACAGACGGATCTCGTTAGTCTAGATGTAGAAGACGGTTGTACAGACGGATCTCGTTAGTCTAGATATAGAAGATGGTTGTACAACGACGTATCTCGTTCGTCTAGATATAGAAGACGGTTGTACAGACGGATCGCGTTAGTCTAGATATAGAAGACGGTTGTACAGACGGATCCCGTTAGTCTAGATATAGAAGACGGTTGTATAACGAGAGATCTCGTTAGTCTAGATATAGAAAACGGTTGTACAGACGGATCGCGTTAGTCTAGATATAGAAGATGGTTGTACAACGACGTATCTCGTTAGTCTAGATATAGAAGGCGATTGTACAGACGGATCTCGTTAGTCTAGATATAGAAGACGGTTGTACAGACGGATCTCGTTAGTCTAGATATTGAAGACGTTTGTCCAACGACGTATCTCGTTAGTCTAGATATAGAAGACAGTTGTATAGACGGATCTCGTTAGTCTAGATATAGAAGACGGTTGTACAGACGGATCTCGTTAGTCTAGATATAGAAGACGTTTGTCCAACGACGTATCTCGTTAGTCTAGATATAGAAGACGGTTGTACAGACGGATCTCGTTAGTCTTGATATAGAATAACGTTGTACAGACGGGTCTCGTGAGTCTAGATAGAGAAGACGGTTGTACAGACGGATCTCGTTAGTCTAGATATAGAAGACGGTTGTACAGACGGATCTCGTTAGTCTAGATATAGAAGACGGTTGTACAGACGGATCTCGTTAGTCTAGATATTGAAGACGTTTGTCCAACGACGTATCTCGTTAGTCTAGATATAGAAGACGGTTGTACAGACGGATCTCGTTAGTCTAGATATAGAAGACGGTTGTACAGACGGATGTCGTTAGTCTAGATATAGAAGATGGTTGTACAACGACGTATCTCGTTCGTCTAGATATAGAAGGCGGTTGTACAGACGGAACTCGTTAGTCTAGATATAGAAGACGGTTGTACAGACGGATCTCGTTAGTCTAGATATAGAAGACGGTTGTACAGACGGATCCCGTTAGTCTAGATATAGAAGACGGTTGTATAACGAGAGATCTCGTTAGTCTAGATATAGAAGACGATTATACAGACGGATCTCGTTAGTCTAGATATAGAAGACGGTTGTACAGACGGATCTCGTTAGTCTAGATATAGAAGACGGTTGTACAGACGGATCTCGTTAGTCTAGATATAGAAGAAGGTTGTACAGACGGATCTCGTTAGTCTAGATATAGAAGAAGGTTGTACAGACGGATCCCGTTAGTCTAGATATAGAAGACGGTTGTATAACGAGAGATCTCGTTAGTCTAGATATAGAAAACGGTTGTACAGACGGATCGCGTTAGTCTAGATATAGAAGATGGTTGTACAACGACGTATCTCGTTAGTCTAGATATAGAAGACGGTTGTACAGACGGATCGCGTTATTCTAGATATAGAAGACGGTTGTACAGACGGATCCCGTTAGTCTAGATATAGAAGACGGTTGTATAACGAGAGATCTCGTTAGTCTAGATATAGAAAACGGTTGTACAGACGGATCGCGTTAGTCTAGATATAGAAGATGGTTGTACAACGACGTATCTCGTTAGTCTAGATATAGAAGGCGGTTGTACAGACGGATCTCGTTAGTCTAGATATAGAAGACGGTTGTACAGACGGATCTCGTTAGTCTAGATATTGAAGACGTTTGTCCAACGACGTATCTCGTTAGTCTAGATATAGAAGACAGTTGTACAGACGGATCTCGTTAGTCTAGATATAGAAGACGGTTGTACAGACGGATCTCGTTAGTCTAGATATAGAAGACGTTTGTCCAACGACGTATCTCGTTAGTCTAGATATAGAAGACGGTTGTACAGACGGATCGCGTTATTCTAGATATAGAAGACGGTTGTACAGACGGATCCCGTTAGTCTAGATATAGAAGACGGTTGTATAACGAGAGATCTCGTTAGTCTAGATATAGAAAACGGTTGTACAGACGGATCGCGTTAGTCTAGATATAGAAGATGGTTGTACAACGACGTATCTCGTTAGTCTAGATATAGAAGGCGGTTGTACAGACGGATCTCGTTAGTCTAGATATAGAAGACGGTTGTACAGACGGATCTCGTTAGTCTAGATATTGAAGACGTTTGTCCAACGACGTATCTCGTTAGTCTAGATATAGAAGACAGTTGTACAGACGGATCTCGTTAGTCTAGATATAGAAGACGGTTGTACAGACGGATCTCGTTAGTCTAGATATAGAAGACGGTTGTACAGACGGATCTCGTTAGTCTAGATATAGAAGACAGTGGTACAGACGGATCTCGTTAGTCTAGATATAGAAGAAGGTTGTACAGACGGGTCTCGTGAGTCTAGATAGAGAAGACGGTTGTACAGACGGGTCTCGTTAGTCTAGATACAGAAGACGGTTGTATAGACGGATCTCGTTAGTCTAGATATAGAAGACAGTGGTACAGACGGATCTCGTTAGTCTAGATATAGAAGAACGTTGTACAGACGGGTCTCGTGAGTCTAGATAGAGAAGACGGTTGTACAGACGGATCTCGTTAGTCTAGATAGAGAAGACGGTTGTATAGACGGATCTCATTAGTCTAGATATAGAAGACGGTTGTACAGACGGATCTCGTTATTCTAGATATAGAAGACGGTTGTACAGACGGATCCCGTTAGTCTAGATATAGAAGACGGTTGTATAACGAGAGATCTCGTTAGTCTAGATATAGAAGACGATTATACAGACGGATCTCGTTAGTCTAGATATAGAAGACGGTTGTACAGACGGATCTCGTTAGTCTAGATATAGAAGACGGTTGTACAGACGGATCTCGTTAGTCTAGATATAGAAGACGGTTGTACAGACGGATCTCGTTAGTCTAGATATTGAAGACGTTTGTCCAACGACGTATCTCGTTAGTCTAGATATAGAAGACGGTTGTACAGACGGATCTCGTTAGTCTAGATATAGAAGACGGTTGTACAGACGGATGTCGTTAGTCTAGATATAGAAGAAGGTTGTACAGACGGATCCCGTTAGTCTAGATATAGAAGACGGTTGTATAACGAGAGATCTCGTTAGTCTAGATATAGAAAACGGTTGTACAGACGGATCGCGTTAGTCTAGATATAGAAGATGGTTGTACAACGACGTATCTCGTTAGTCTAGATATAGAAGACGGTTGTACAGACGGATCGCGTTAGTCTAGATATAGAAGACGATTATACAGACGGATCTCGTTAGTCTAGATATAGAAGACGGTTGTACAGACGGATCTCGTTAGTCTAGATATAGAAGACGGTTGTACAGACGGATCTCGTTAGTCTAGATATTGAAGACGTTTGTCCAACGACGTATCTCGTTAGTCTAGATATAGAAGACAGTTGTACAGACGGATCTCGTTAGTCTAGATATAGAAGACGGTTGTACAGACGGATCTCGTTAGTCTAGATATAGAAGACGTTTGTCCAACGACGTATCTCGTTAGTCTAGATATAGAAGACGGTTGTACAGACGGATCTCGTTAGTCTAGATATAGAAGACAGTGGTACAGACGGATCTCGTTAGTCTAGATATAGAAGACGGTTGTACAGACGGATCTCGTTAGTCTAGATATAGAAGACGTTTGTCCAACGACGTATCTCGTTAGTCTAGATATAGAAGACGGTTGTACAGACGGATCTCGTTAGTCTTGATATAGAAGAACGTTGTACAGACGGGTCTCGTGAGTCTAGATAGAGAAGACGGTTGTACAGACGGATCTCGTTAGTCTAGATATAGATGACGGTTGTACAGACGGATCTCGTTAGTCTAGATATAGAAGAAGGTTGTACAGACGGGTCTCGTGAGTCTAGATAGAGAAGACGGTTGTACAGACGGATCTCGTTAGTCTAGATATAGAAGACGGTTGTACAGACGGATCTCGTTAGTCTAGATATAGAAGACGTTTGTCCAACGACGTATCTCGTTAGTCTAGATATAGAAGACGGTTGTACAGACGGATCGCGTTATTCTAGATATAGAAGACGGTTGTACAGACGGATCCCGTTAGTCTAGATATAGAAGACGGTTGTATAACGAGAGATCTCGTTAGTCTAGATATAGAAAACGGTTGTACAGACGGATCGCGTTAGTCTAGATATAGAAGATGGTTGTACAACGACGTATCTCGTTAGTCTAGATATAGAAGGCGGTTGTACAGACGTATCTCGTTAGTCTAGATATAGAAGGCGGTTGTACAGACGGATCTCGTTAGTCTAGATATAGAAGACGGTTGTACAGACGGATCTCGTTAGTCTAGATATTGAAGACGTTTGTCCAACGACGTATCTCGTTAGTCTAGATATAGAAGACGGTTGTACAGACGGATCTCGTTAGTCTAGATATAGAAGACGGTTGTACAGACGGATCTCGTTAGTCTAGATATAGAAGACAGTGGTACAGACGGATCTCGTTAGTCTAGATATAGAAGAAGGTTGTACAGACGGGTCTCGTGAGTCTAGATAGAGAAGACGGTTGTACAGACGGGTCTCGTTAGTCTAGATACAGAAGACGGTTGTATAGACGGATCTCGTTAGTCTAGATATAGAAGACAGTGGTACAGACGGATCTCGTTAGTCTAGATATAGAAGAACGTTGTACAGACGGGTCTCGTGAGTCTAGATAGAGAAGACGGTTGTACAGACGGATCTCGTTAGTCTAGATACAGAAGACGGTTGTATAGACGGATCTCATTAGTCTAGATATAGAAGACGGTTGTACAGACGGATCTCGTTATTCTAGATATAGAAGACGGTTGTACAGACGGATCCCGTTAGTCTAGATATAGAAGACGGTTGTATAACGAGAGATCTCGTTAGTCTAGATATAGAAGACGATTATACAGACGGATCTCGTTAGTCTAGATATAGAAGACGGTTGTACAGACGGATCTCGTTAGTCTAGATATAGAAGACGGTTGTACAGACGGATCTCGTTAGTCTAGATATAGAAGAAGGTTGTACAGACGGATCTCGTTAGTCTAGATATAGAAGAAGGTTGTACAGACGGATCCCGTTAGTCTAGATATAGAAGACGGTTGTATAACGAGAGATCTCGTTAGTCTAGATATAGAAAACGGTTGTACAGACGGATCGCGTTAGTCTAGATATAGAAGATGGTTGTACAACGACGTATCTCGTTAGTCTAGATATAGAAGGCGGTTGTACAGACGGATCTCGTTAGTCTAGATATAGAAGACGGTTGTACAGACGGATCTCGTTAGTCTAGATATAGAAGACGGTTGTACAGACGGATCTCGTTAGTCTAGATATTGAAGACGTTTGTCCAACGACGTATCTCGTTTGTCTAGGTATAGAAGACGGTTGTACAGACGGATCTCGTTAGTCTAGATATAGAAGACGGTTGTACAGACGGATCTCGTTAGTCTAGATGTAGAAGACGGTTGTACAGACGGATCTCGTTAGTCTAGATATAGAAGATGGTTGTACAACGACGTATCTCGTTCGTCTAGATATAGAAGACGGTTGTACAGACGGATCGCGTTAGTCTAGATATAGAAGACGGTTGTACAGACGGATCCCGTTAGTCTAGATATAGAAGACGGTTGTATAACGAGAGATCTCGTTAGTCTAGATATAGAAAACGGTTGTACAGACGGATCGCGTTAGTCTAGATATAGAAGATGGTTGTACAACGACGTATCTCGTTAGTCTAGATATAGAAGGCGATTGTACAGACGGATCTCGTTAGTCTAGATATAGAAGACGGTTGTACAGACGGATCTCGTTAGTCTAGATATTGAAGACGTTTGTCCAACGACGTATCTCGTTAGTCTAGATATAGAAGACAGTTGTACAGACGGATCTCGTTAGTCTAGATATAGAAGACGGTTGTACAGACGGATCTCGTTAGTCTAGATATAGAAGACGTTTGTCCAACGACGTATCTCGTTAGTCTAGATATAGAAGACGGTTGTACAGACGGATCTCGTTAGTCTTGATATAGAATAACGTTGTACAGACGGGTCTCGTGAGTCTAGATAGAGAAGACGGTTGTACAGACGGATCTCGTTAGTCTAGATATAGAAGACGGTTGTACAGACGGATCTCGTTAGTCTAGATATAGAAGACGGTTGTACAGACGGATCTCGTTAGTCTAGATATTGAAGACGTTTGTCCAACGACGTATCTCGTTAGTCTAGATATAGAAGACGGTTGTACAGACGGATCTCGTTAGTCTAGATATAGAAGACGGTTGTACAGACGGATGTCGTTAGTCTAGATATAGAAGATGGTTGTACAACGACGTATCTCGTTCGTCTAGATATAGAAGGCGGTTGTACAGACGGAACTCGTTAGTCTAGATATAGAAGACGGTTGTACAGACGGATCTCGTTAGTCTAGATATAGAAGACGGTTGTACAGACGGATCCCGTTAGTCTAGATATAGAAGACGGTTGTATAACGAGAGATCTCGTTAGTCTAGATATAGAAGACGATTATACAGACGGATCTCGTTAGTCTAGATATAGAAGACGGTTGTACAGACGGATCTCGTTAGTCTAGATATAGAAGACGGTTGTACAGACGGATCTCGTTAGTCTAGATATAGAAGAAGGTTGTACAGACGGATCTCGTTAGTCTAGATATAGAAGAAGGTTGTACAGACGGATCCCGTTAGTCTAGATATAGAAGACGGTTGTATAACGAGAGATCTCGTTAGTCTAGATATAGAAAACGGTTGTACAGACGGATCGCGTTAGTCTAGATATAGAAGATGGTTGTACAACGACGTATCTCGTTAGTCTAGATATAGAAGACGGTTGTACAGACGGATCGCGTTATTCTAGATATAGAAGACGGTTGTACAGACGGATCCCGTTAGTCTAGATATAGAAGACGGTTGTATAACGAGAGATCTCGTTAGTCTAGATATAGAAAACGGTTGTACAGACGGATCGCGTTAGTCTAGATATAGAAGATGGTTGTACAACGACGTATCTCGTTAGTCTAGATATAGAAGACGGTTGTACAGACGGATCGCGTTATTCTAGATATAGAAGACGGTTGTACAGACGGATCCCGTTAGTCTAGATATAGAAGACGGTTGTATAACGAGAGATCTCGTTAGTCTAGATATAGAAAACGGTTGTACAGACGGATCGCGTTAGTCTAGATATAGAAGATGGTTGTACAACGACGTATCTCGTTAGTCTAGATATAGAAGGCGGTTGTACAGACGGATCTCGTTAGTCTAGATATAGAAGACGGTTGTACAGACGGATCTCGTTAGTCTAGATATTGAAGACGTTTGTCCAACGACGTATCTCGTTAGTCTAGATATAGAAGACAGTTGTACAGACGGATCTCGTTAGTCTAGATATAGAAGACGGTTGTACAGACGGATCTCGTTAGTCTAGATATAGAAGACGGTTGTACAGACGGATCTCGTTAGTCTAGATATAGAAGACAGTGGTACAGACGGATCTCGTTAGTCTAGATATAGAAGAAGGTTGTACAGACGGGTCTCGTGAGTCTAGATAGAGAAGACGGTTGTACAGACGGGTCTCGTTAGTCTAGATACAGAAGACGGTTGTATAGACGGATCTCGTTAGTCTAGATATAGAAGACAGTGGTACAGACGGATCTCGTTAGTCTAGATATAGAAGAACGTTGTACAGACGGGTCTCGTGAGTCTAGATAGAGAAGACGGTTGTACAGACGGGTCTCGTTAGTCTAGATATAGAAAACGGTTGTACTGACGGATCTCGTTAGTCTAGATATAGAAGACGGTTGTACAACGACGGATCTCGTTAGTCTAGATATAGAAGACGGTTGTGCAGACGGATCTCGTTATTCTAGATATAGAAGACGGTTGTACAGACGGATCCCGTTAGTCTAGATATAGAAGACAGTGGTACAGACGGATCTCGTTAGTCTAGATATAGAAGAAGGTTGTACACACGGGTCTCGTGAGTCTAGATAGAGAAGACGGTTGTACAGACGGGTCTCGTTAGTCTAGATACAGAAGACGGTTGTATAGACGGATCTCATTAGTCTAGATATAGAAGACGGTTGTACAGACGGATCTCGTTATTCTAGATATAGAAGACGGTTGTACAGACGGATCCCGTTAGTCTAGATATAGAAGACGGTTGTATAACGAGAGATCTCGTTAGTCTAGATATAGAAGACGATTATACAGACGGATCTCGTTAGTCTAGATATAGAAGACGGTTGTACAGACGGATCTCGTTAGTCTAGATATAGAAGACGGTTGTACAGACGGATCTCGTTAGTCTAGATATAGAAGAAGGTTGTACAGACGGATCTCGTTAGTCTAGATATAGAAGAAGGTTGTACAGACGGATCCCGTTAGTCTAGATATAGAAGACGGTTGTATAACGAGAGATCTCGTTAGTCTAGATATAGAAAACGGTTGTACAGACGGATCTCGTTAGTCTAGATATAGAAGACAGTGGTACAGACGGATCTCGTTAGTCTAGATATAGAAGAAGGTTGTACAGACGGGTCTCGTGAGTCTAGATAGAAAAGACGGTTGTACAGACGGGTCTCGTTAGTCTAGATACAGAAGACGGTTGTACAGACGGATCTCGTTAGTCTAGATATAGAAGATGGTTGTACAACGACGTATCTCGTTCGTCTAGATATAGAAGGTGGTTCTACAGACGGATCTCGTTAGTCTAGATATAGAAGACGGTTGTTCAGACGGATCTCGTTAGTCTAGATATTGAAGACGTTTGTCCAACGACGTACCTCGTTAGTCTAGATATAGAAAACGGTTGTACTGACGGATCTCGTTAGTCTAGATATAGAAGACGGTTGTACAACGACGGATCTCGTTAGTCTAGATATAGAAGACGGTTGTGCAGACGGATCTCGTTATTCTAGATATAGAAGACGGTTGTACAGACGGATCCCGTTAGTCTAGATATAGAAGACAGTGGTACAGACGGATCTCGTTAGTCTAGATATAGAAGAAGGTTGTACACACGGGTCTCGTGAGTCTAGATAGAGAAGACGGTTGTACAGACGGGTCTCGTTAGTCTAGATACAGAAGACGGTTGTATAGACGGATCTCATTAGTCTAGATATAGAAGACGGTTGTACAGACGGATCTCGTTATTCTAGATATAGAAGACGGTTGTACAGACGGATCCCGTTAGTCTAGATATAGAAGACGGTTGTATAACGAGAGATCTCGTTAGTCTAGATATAGAAGACGATTATACAGACGGATCTCGTTAGTCTAGATATAGAAGACGGTTGTACAGACGGATCTCGTTAGTCTAGATATAGAAGACGGTTGTACAGACGGATCTCGTTAGTCTAGATATAGAAGAAGGTTGTACAGACGGATCTCGTTAGTCTAGATATAGAAGAAGGTTGTACAGACGGATCCCGTTAGTCTAGATATAGAAGGGATCCGGGGTGTCGTGGCGTCGAGCGGACGTGCCGTACGTCGCTCTGTCCCTTGTTAAAGATTCGGGGCGAAAAGTGGACGGGAGCCCCCGCAAGGGCTGTGCGGAGGGTGCATGAATAGACCGCGAGTGAAATGAGTGAAAGGGTACCTGGAATAGCCCCAACGGAAACCAGGATTATGTGGATTAAGTGCAGTGCGTGCGAAGGCGTAAGAGTAGGGAAGATGGCTGCCCTGTCATCGAGCGGCAGGCCGGCGCTTTTCGTCGGTGGAGGCTTAAAGGGACGAGGTCCCCGGAGAGAAACCCGCGGCGAAACAGTGGAGGACTGTGGGTGACCATCTCCGGGCTCCAAAAGAGTGAGTGTGGCCGGAAAGAGACGAGAAAAAGGTGAAATGTGTCGGTGGCCTCGTGTAGTTGGCGGCCGATGAAAGAGACGGGCCAATGGGGGCCGAGAAGAAGGCCCGCCGGCCTATCGGAGGAAGCTGGAATCGGAAAAGATACATGCGATTGGTGGGTGCGAAGCGAGAACCTCAGCCCAGCCAATGAGGGAGCAGCAGGGACCGGAGGAACTCGCGGGAACTTTGAAATTCCCGAAGCCGACTTCGGGCAGTGGAAGGATGGGTCGATGGAAGGGCCCAGAACCCTATATTTGGAGGGCGCGATCGCCTCCGGCTCGTCGGCGCGAGTAATTCGATACCCTGCACTCGTATATTGGGACTCTCCGGGGGAGAGCGCAGAATTTTAGAAATTTAAGGATTTTAACAGGTGACGTGCGGTGACCTCGACCTGGGATAGCGTGCCTATTTTCAGGAAAAATAAGCGTCGAGGAACAGCGAGCTTGTTGTGCTCGGTCCACAGGTCGCCCCTGCGCATCCCGGAACCGGATACGGGGATCTGAAAGAAGCGGAAATGCCCCCGTAGGGGAGTTTCGGGTGTCGAGGGGGGCCTCGAAAATGTGAAAATTTCTGGGGCCCCGACGACCCATAATTTTTAATGAGGAGAAGGATACAGGACCCCTAGACAAACATTTTGATCCGTCGCCCAACTCTCTGGGTGGAGGGACGGCGGAGATAGAGATTTTTAAAATTTAATCGATTTTTGACCGGAAAGTGACAGGTGAGAAAGATAAGGTGGATTTTCTCAGAAGCTGGACGTCGGAGAGAAGTGAGCTTGGTTTGTGCGGTCCACAGGTCACCCCGGAACACCCCGGGACCGGATTCGGTGACCTCCGGCAACCGGAAGTGCCTCTGTAAGGGCGTTCCGGGGGCCGAGGGGGGCCGCAAAAAATGAGAATTTGGAGGTCCTATTAACATATAGGGTGGTCGACAATTATGATTCGGGGCAGCATAAGAAAGAGTTTGATCCGTCGGACAACCCTCTAGGTGGAGGGACGGTGGAGTTATCGAATTTTAAAAAATTAACCCTCTTTTAACACTGAAAAGTGAATAGTGACAGGTAGGGTTATTGTGACTAGTTCACGTACCTGTGGAAGGCAAAGGAAGGCACCTAGGAACATGAAACTTTGTGAGTGGGTGTGACTGTCCTGGGGGCCCCACCCGCAGAAGAATCTCCCCCCTGGGGGAAAGGGGTAAGGAGCTACAGGTGGTTTCACAAACCTCAGAAAAACCTGGATCGTCGGACGAGGATGGTGAAATCCGGAGGTCGACGCCCGTGGAAGGCGAGGAAGAAGACGGTGGAGGCGCCGATCTTGCTCTGGAGCCCGGGAAAACTGGAACCTGGAACCTGGAACCTGGAAAAGAAAAAGAAACATTAGAAGGGGTTTCACAAAGATCAGAAAAACAGCTGTTCTTATCTGGATCGATGGACGAGGATGGTGGAATCCAGAGGGCAACGCCCGCGGAAGGTGAGGAAGAAGACGGTGGAGGCGCCGATCATGCTCTGGAACCCGGGAACCCCGGAATCTGGAACCTGGAACCTGGAAAAGAAAAAGAAGCATTAGAAGAGGCACAAACCAAAAAAAAAATAAAATAAAAATAAAATAAAATAAAATGTAGTGAATCAGAAGTGAAAAGAAAGGGCAATTAAGTGAATGTGCTATGGTAAAAAATAAACATAATAAACGCACACAAGGAGAGGAAAGGACAAGGAAGACCGGTGAGTCGCATGATTTGATACATATGCCGTGGCGAGATGTTAGTCAGTGCGACGGCCGGCGAGTCTGTATAGAAAAACGTATGGGTGTGCGCAGCCCGGGGAATAGCCGTAAAATAGCCAGCTGTATCAACCCGTAGTATCGGGGCCGGTGAATTTTAGGGCACGGACCGGGAACGAGCGATTGCACCCAGTATCGACTGAATTCGACGCATTTAGAGTTAGAGCTAGGGTAGAAAGGGTCAGAAAGACTGGCGTGCGATAGGAGAGAAAGGCGGTTAGGGGAAGAGACGGGGAATCCTGTCGAGCCTGCCCCTGCCCTCCGGAAAAAAGATATACCGGGGGAAGCCCTGGATGTTCGCCTCAGGGATGTGGAGGAGGAAAGAAGGACCGAGCGGCCAGAAGTCGGTCCAACCCAGCTGGTGAGCTAGGGAGAAATCGGCCGCAGGGCAGTAAGACCAGGGCCCGGGTAGGAGGAAACCCGCCGGGCGGTAGGGCCGTCGCCCTTGAGACACTGATATGTTAATATGACAGACACTAGCCGGGCCTCGGATGATTTTAACCCGGCGAAGCCTGTTATAATGGCAGGTCCATCGCGCGAAGTTGGTAGCGCGATGGGTTTTATGGCTACCAATGACACCAGGCTGAAGCAGCGGGCCGGTGCCACCGGAGAGGCCTCTCCGGAACAAGCAACAGCTGCGGACCTAGGCATACGTTTAAAGGATATAGAGATGGAAATGGAACGGATCGCAGGAACCATCGCGGTAGAGGAGGGGATAATCCCAGAGACGCCCCCATACGGGGGGAAGGGGAGAAGAAGGAGTGGGGCCCTGGGGAGATCACCCACGGAAGTGGTGGAGATCCCCCCGAGTGGCGTGTTTGTCGGGAGAACGCTTTCGAGGACGCCCCCCCAGACTGGTGCGCAGGTGGGAACTGTCGCTGGGAACGACAGGGAGGCCAGCCCCCCTGCCTCGGGTGGAGGAGAGGGAGGAAGCCTGGAGGGCCAGGGATGGAGACAGGAGGGACCCAACCCTGCGGCGCTCCCCAAGGAGGCGGAGGAGGCGTTGCCAGCGGTCCCAGGACTTAAAGCCTGGGTGGCAGCCGCAACGCGCACGCAAATAAGGGAGCCTCTGGATGAAGACGCGATAGGCACGAGGCTGGCCGAGATTGCAGCAAGACTTACTCGCATGATGGATCTGTGCACCGAAACCGCGGAAGAACTGGCCGCCAGGAAGACTTCGTCGAAGGTGGTTTCCACAAAGGTCATGCAGGCTTTTGTGGGTAGGATGGCACGGGGGTGCGAGTGGGTACGGGTGGGAGTCGCGGAGGTGGCGACCGCCACGGCATCCGGCAAGGGAGGAAGGAGCCAGCGGGGGAGAGCAGGCGAGCCTCCGATAGGTGCCAGCTCAGGGAAGGGGAAGCCCAACCAGGCGGGCACCCGCAGTGGAGCCCCGAAGGCACCAGGACCGACGGGAAGAGACATGGCAACCCAGTGCGAGATGGGAAAGGGGGAGGACGGAGGACATAAGGCCGGCAAACACCAGGGTGGCCAGGGAGGAAAGTCCCCCCCACCCCCGCCAGCAACGGCTAAAAGACTCAGGACGTCCCCAGTGGAAGAGAGGGATAGGACCCAATCTACGAAGAGGAGGGCCTGGGAGGGGACGGAAACAGAAGTCCCAGCCCGCCAGGGAGAAGGGGCGGAACTGGTCCCAATGGTGACGGAGGGGAGAGACACGCCACGCCCCAAGGATAGTGACCCCCAATGGGGCCAGGTTATGACAAAGGGGCAATTGAGAAGGGCCAGAAAAGAAAAGAGGCGAGACGACCAGCTGGCCCAGAGAAGGGCACAGGACTTCCCGGGGCCGCCGGAGAATAGGGGAGTATACGGTCAAGACCCGGGCCAGACGCGCCCCAAGCAACAGCAGCATCGAGTGCAGCATCTGCAGCAAATGGGCCCTGCTGGTAGCACGGAACAGGGAGCCGGACAAGCCACACAGGATGCGGGACTAGCGCACCAAAATATGGGACACACGAGAGGCTGGGAAACTCGGGGGGGACAGACGCAGCCTCCCCGCGCTGACCAGAGGCCCAATGGACTACCCGAGGCTGCCAGTGGGAGACCCCCTCAGGCCCCGAGGGATGGACCCGGGCCCAGGCAGAAGAAGGAACAGGGGCCGAGGTTGAGGAAAAGACCGGACGCGATTCTGGTAACTGTGGCGCACCCACAGACATATATAGACGTGTACAGGACCCTTATGACCTCTGGCAAGGCGGCCCTGAAGGGTGTTTCGGCCGTAAAAAGAACGAGGCTAGGACATATTTTGCTCGAGCTTGGAAAGGGCATGGACACAGGTGCAACAGTCGCCGAACTTCGGAAGGCCACCGGAGATGCCCTGGTGGTGGGGCCGCTACAGGATAAAACGGCCTTGGAAATCAAGGATATCTGTCCTCTTTCGGACTCGGTGACGCTAGCCAGTGACCTGGGCGAGGCCCTGAGGATGGACCCGAAACTGATTAGGGTGAGGACCATTAGATCGGGCCCGGTGGGCACACAGTGTGCAGTGGTAGAGGTTCCCACGAATGCACTTCTGAAACCGGTGGACGGCTTAAAATTCCGCTCCGGGATTATGACGGCCAGGGTAAGGCCCCTAACCAGAAATACGAGGTGTTATAAATGCCATACGTTGGGGCATATGGCGAGGGACTGCAAACTCGTCCCGGAAGGCGAAGAAAGGTGCAGGAGGTGCGGAGAAACTGGGCACATGATTGAGAAGTGCGGCAATCTCCCCAGGTGCATTATTTGTCGAGAAGCTGGTATGACGGGTAGGAAAACAGCCCACGTGACGGCGTCATTAGCCTGCCCCATGAATAGAGGGAGAAAGGTGGCGGAGGGCCGTGTGACTAGGACCAAGTATGCCAGTACGAACGGCAAGGGATAAACCATTCAAGGTCCTGCAGATCAACCTTAACAGGTGCAGGTTAGCGCAGGACCTTATGATACAAAACGCATGGGAAATGGCTGTGGACGTGGTGGTCATTTCGGAACCGTTCAGACAACTCCCGGAATGGGAGAATGATGGGGTGGGCGACTCATCGCTCTGGGTGACAGGTTTCAACGGCAGATTCGCCAACATCACTGGCAATATAAGGGCCGCCGGTATTGTCACAATAGAAGTGGACGCAACTCTTATAGTCAGTTGCTATTGTTCACCCAATAAGAAGACGGACTTCCCAGCTTATATTGACGAATTAGAGGGAATTCTGAAGGAAATTTGGACTCCTGGGAAAGGACTGATCGTGGCAGGCGATCTTAACGCAAAGTCAACGGACTGGGGAGGGACCAAAACGGACAGGAGGGGTCGTCTCTGTCTTGGCCTCCTTGCGAGACAAGGCCTGGACCCGGTAAAGTTAAAAGGTAACTTTACCTTTAAAAGAAATGGAGGAACGTCGCTTATTGATGTAATGGCCACCGATAGGGCAACAGCTAGAAGACGTTATAGGAGTACCATCCTCCCGAACCCATCCGAGTCCGATCATAGGTATGTCCTCCATACCTTTCGTAGTAGGAAAACGCGGGCCAGGGAACCTATCTGGACACCATACGACACGGAGGAGGCTACCCCAGAAGAGGTTTGTCTGAAGTTTCTAGCCCTTAAGGAGGATAGGATAAGGGGAAGCATAGCGGCAAGGAAGACCGGACAATACGGTACTCAGCTACCGGCCGCCGAAGAGTTGCAAGAGGCCCTAGAACTTACAGCAGCAGGGGTCCTTCGAAAGAAGAAAATCCCGAGGGGGGCAAAGAGGCCTAACCAGTGGTGGTCTGGTGAAATAAGCGAGTATAGGAGGAAGATGCACGCAGCCAGAAGGGTTTTCCAGAGGACGAGGAAGAGGGGTAAAGGCCTGAATCCTATCCTCCTGGAGGAGAAGAGGTCCAGGTACATGGAAAGCAAGAGGATCCTGCAGATCAGTATTTGGAGAGCAAAGGAAAGCGGGTGGTCCGAACTTGTCTCCATGGTGGACGGCGACCCCTGGGGAAAGCCGTACAAGTCGGTTATGGCTAAGCTGAAAGGTAGGGGCCCGAAGAGGATCATCCCGGTGGCCAAGGCCAGACAGATCGCCGAAGGCCTTTTCGTGACGACCCGAGAAAGGGCTGCGAGAAGGGGAGCCGGGCAAAGGTTGGCGGTGACCAGGGGACCGAGTAGCGACATTATAATATCAAGAGTCACGCCAGACCTGGTGGGGGAGGCGGTGAAAAAAATGAAAACCAAAAAGGCCCCTGGTATGGACATGGTACCGTCGGAGGTGGCGGCCATCGTCTGCAGGGAATTCCAGGGGGAGTTACAAGAAGCAATTGTAGATACGCTCAGGAGGGGAAAGATCCCAGCCACCTGGAGGTTGGCCAGAGTGGTACTGATCCCCAAACCAGGTAAGGATCCCCTGGAGTGCAGGGCCTATAGGCCCATCAGCATCCTCCCAGCCCTAAGCAAGGTTTGGGAATACGCAATCAAGGCCCTCCTCGAGCTGGAACTCGGGAGCGATCCATTTCATCAGATGCAGTTTGGCTTTCGGAGGGGAACAGGCACGGTGGATGCCACAATGGAGGTCCGAAGATACGCCGAGCACTGCAGAGCTAAAAATAGGACGTGTGTACTCGTGGCGATTGACGTGAAAAACGCCTTTAACGCGCTAAAATGGTCTCGAGTTCATCTCGAACTTGAAAGGAGAGGCGTATCTATCACATTAAGGGCTATTATACGAGAGTACCTGAAGGACAGAAGGGTGGCCATCCATGCCGATGACGGTGTGGCCGAATTAGAGATAACAGCTGGCGTCCCGCAGGGATCGGTACTTGGCCCTTTCCTATGGAACATAGTCTATGACGGTATCCTGGAAAGGGTCAACACACTGGGCAATACAGAGGCGGTTGCCTACGCAGATGACCTGGCGGTCCTGTTTTCAGCCAGAGCGCTGGATCGACTCCCACCCCTGTTGAATCGGGCCATGGGGACGATTAGGGACTGGTTTGAGGAAACGGGCCTGGAAATCGCTACAGAAAAAACGGAGGTGATTTTCCTAAGAGGCAATAAGGCAGGCAGTATTAGAGAAATGGAAATTTTAGGGACCACGGTCGAGGTCGGCAAGCGCTTAAAATACCTAGGAGTCATTCTGGATAATGTTCGCAGTTTTAAGCCACACCTGGATGGAGTGGTCGATAGGGCCGACAAGGTAATAAGGTTTCTTGGATCGCTCCTACCAAATACGAGAGGCCCTTCGAGACAGTCGCGCAGATTGTATTATACGGTCTGGGAGTCGATCGTCTTGTATGCGTGCCCGACTTGGGCCCCGGCGTTGAAGGTGGCCGTTAGAAAGAAGACCATTAGAAGGGCCCAACGTACGGCCCTCGTCAGAACTACGACGGCCTACAGGACCGTCTCCTTCCTGGCCCTCTGTGTCCTAGCAGGAAGAATGCCCATAGAGCTGAAGGCAAAGATGTGGGAGGAAGTCTTTACTAAAAAGAAATCGGACAGGGAGAACCCTGCCCTGAAGGGCAATAAGAAGATCCTGTATTCAAGAGAGGAAGCGTATAAAAAAGCGGCAATGGCAAATGCCATCATGGAGTGGCAACTAATGTGGGACGCTGTGGACGAGTCCTGCTGGACCAGGGCTTTGGTTACCTCGGTGGAAACGTTCCTGGGGGTGGGCCCAAAGGCCCTTACAGTAGATTACCATACGGCGCAGCTTCTTACAGGGCATGGGGCCTTCCAGGCATATAAGAAAAGAATCGCTAAGGCCTTGGAAGATAAATGTCTCAACTGCGGAGAGGATAGGGATGACGCGGAACACGTCATCTTCTCCTGCAGTTCGTACGACGAGGAAAGAAGGGACCTGACCCTTGTGATTGGGGAGGACTGTAACAAAGGGAATCTAATCCCCAAAATCGTACGGACAGAGCAGACTTGGAATGCCTTCAAAACCTTTGCTGCCAAGGTCATGAAGGACAAAGAGGCCAAGGATCGCCTAATAGAGAATAGGGCTCGGGAAGAGAGACTTCGGTTAAGAAGAGAAGAAGCGGACAGGGTCAGGAGGGAAAGGGCCCGTCTAGCAAGGAAGAGGAAGAGAACGGGGACCAATGATGAAGGGCCTGGCAGAAGGGCCAGACGACCCTGCCGGGGCTTATAACCGAAAGCTCGTGCAATAACCTGGACCAAGGCTATACGAGCATGATTTTATCTACTGGACGATGTTTTTACTGTTAGCCCTTTGGATGTCTGTTTGTCTTATTTATTACCTATGTATTTATTTTACGTACCTGACAACCCATGCGCGCCATAGGTAAGCTCGGCCCCTATATATGAAAGATCTACCCAGTAAGCTAAGAGGGCAAAGACCTAGTGGCAGGGTGGTGAGAGAAGAGCGAAGAACCTTCAGTTCCACTAGGGAAAGAAGGATGAAGAAGAGGAACACCGCATCTTGCAGGTTGTCGGGAAGTAGTCTCGGCCAGTCCCCCGGCAACCAGGGTGTTACCCCCAAAGGAGAGCCCTAGGAGGGGGTTTTTAGCGGGTATACCCGTTATGGGGAGTCCCGCATAACCCCGGGACTCGCGCTCGGGGTATGCATAAATGCATTTTCCCCCTCCTCTAATAAAAAAAAAAAAAAAAAAAAAAAAAAAAAGTCTAGATATAGAAGACGGTTGTATAACGAGAGATCTCGTTAGTCTAGATATAGAAAACGGTTGTACAGACGGATCGCGTTAGTCTAGATATAGAAGATGGTTGTACAACGACGTATCTCGTTTGTCTAGGTATAGAAGACGGTTGTACAGACGGATCTCGTTAGTCTAGATATAGAAGACGGTTGTACAGACGGATCTCGTTATTCTAGATATAGAAGACGGTTGTACAGACGGATCTCGTTAGTCTAGATATAGAAGACGGTTGTACAGACGGATCTCGTTAGTCTAGATATAGAAGACGGTTGTACAGACGGATCTCGTTAGTCTAGATATTGAAGACGTTTGTCCAACGACGTATCTCGTTTGTCTAGGTATAGAAGACGGTTGTACAGACGGATCTCGTTAGTCTAGATATAGAAGACGGTTGTACAGACGGATCTCGTTAGTCTAGATGTAGAAGACGGTTGTACAGACGGATCTCGTTAGTCTAGATATAGAAGATGGTTGTACAACGACGTATCTCGTTCGTCTAGATATAGAAGACGGTTGTACAGACGGATCGCGTTAGTCTAGATATAGAAGACGGTTGTACAGACGGATCCCGTTAGTCTAGATATAGAAGACGGTTGTATAACGAGAGATCTCGTTAGTCTAGATATAGAAAACGGTTGTACAGACGGATCGCGTTAGTCTAGATATAGAAGATGGTTGTACAACGACGTATCTCGTTAGTCTAGATATAGAAGGCGATTGTACAGACGGATCTCGTTAGTCTAGATATAGAAGACGGTTGTACAGACGGATCTCGTTAGTCTAGATATTGAAGACGTTTGTCCAACGACGTATCTCGTTAGTCTAGATATAGAAGACAGTTGTACAGACGGATCTCGTTAGTCTAGATATAGAAGACGGTTGTACAGACGGATCTCGTTAGTCTAGATATAGAAGACGTTTGTCCAACGACGTATCTCGTTAGTCTAGATATAGAAGACGGTTGTACAGACGGATCTCGTTAGTCTAGATATAGAAGACAGTGGTACAGACGGATCTCGTTAGTCTAGATATAGAAGACGGTTGTACAGACGGATCTCGTTAGTCTAGATATAGAAGACGTTTGTCCAACGACGTATCTCGTTAGTCTAGATATAGAAGACGGTTGTACAGACGGATCTCGTTAGTCTTGATATAGAAGAACGTTGTACAGACGGGTCTCGTGAGTCTAGATAGAGAAGACGGTTGTACAGACGGATCTCGTTAGTCTAGATATAGATGACGGTTGTACAGACGGATCTCGTTAGTCTAGATATAGAAGAAGGTTGTACAGACGGGTCTCGTGAGTCTAGATAGAGAAGACGGTTGTACAGACGGATCTCGTTAGTCTAGATATAGAAGACGGTTGTACAGACGGATCTCGTTAGTCTAGATATAGAAGACGTTTGTCCAACGACGTATCTCGTTAGTCTAGATATAGAAGACGGTTGTACAGACGGATCGCGTTATTCTAGATATAGAAGACGGTTGTACAGACGGATCCCGTTAGTCTAGATATAGAAGACGGTTGTATAACGAGAGATCTCGTTAGTCTAGATATAGAAAACGGTTGTACAGACGGATCGCGTTAGTCTAGATATAGAAGATGGTTGTACAACGACGTATCTCGTTAGTCTAGATATAGAAGGCGGTTGTACAGACGGATCTCGTTAGTCTAGATATAGAAGACGGTTGTACAGACGGATCTCGTTAGTCTAGATATTGAAGACGTTTGTCCAACGACGTATCTCGTTAGTCTAGATATAGAAGACAGTTGTACAGACGGATCTCGTTAGTCTAGATATAGAAGACGGTTGTACAGACGGATCTCGTTAGTCTAGATATAGAAGACGGTTGTACAGACGGATCTCGTTAGTCTAGATATAGAAGACAGTGGTACAGACGGATCTCGTTAGTCTAGATATAGAAGAAGGTTGTACAGACGGGTCTCGTGAGTCTAGATAGAGAAGACGGTTGTACAGACGGGTCTCGTTAGTCTAGATACAGAAGACGGTTGTATAGACGGATCTCGTTAGTCTAGATATAGAAGACAGTGGTACAGACGGATCTCGTTAGTCTAGATATAGAAGAACGTTGTACAGACGGGTCTCGTGAGTCTAGATAGAGAAGACGGTTGTACAGACGGATCTCGTTAGTCTAGATAGAGAAGACGGTTGTATAGACGGATCTCATTAGTCTAGATATAGAAGACGGTTGTACAGACGGATCTCGTTATTCTAGATATAGAAGACGGTTGTACAGACGGATCCCGTTAGTCTAGATATAGAAGACGGTTGTATAACGAGAGATCTCGTTAGTCTAGATATAGAAGACGATTATACAGACGGATCTCGTTAGTCTAGATATAGAAGACGGTTGTACAGACGGATCTCGTTAGTCTAGATATAGAAGACGGTTGTACAGACGGATCTCGTTAGTCTAGATATAGAAGAAGGTTGTACAGACGGATCTCGTTAGTCTAGATATAGAAGAAGGTTGTACAGACGGATCCCGTTAGTCTAGATATAGAAGACGGTTGTATAACGAGAGATCTCGTTAGTCTAGATATAGAAAACGGTTGTACAGACGGATCGCGTTAGTCTAGATATAGAAGATGGTTGTACAACGACGTATCTCGTTAGTCTAGATATAGAAGGCGGTTGTACAGACGGATCTCGTTAGTCTAGATATAGAAGACGGTTGTACAGACGGATCTCGTTAGTCTAGATATAGAAGACGGTTGTACAGACGGATCTCGTTAGTCTAGATATTGAAGACGTTTGTCCAACGACGTATCTCGTTTGTCTAGGTATAGAAGACGGTTGTACAGACGGATCTCGTTAGTCTAGATATAGAAGACGGTTGTACAGACGGATCTCGTTAGTCTAGATGTAGAAGACGGTTGTACAGACGGATCTCGTTAGTCTAGATATAGAAGATGGTTGTACAACGACGTATCTCGTTCGTCTAGATATAGAAGACGGTTGTACAGACGGATCGCGTTAGTCTAGATATAGAAGACGGTTGTACAGACGGATCCCGTTAGTCTAGATATAGAAGACGGTTGTATAACGAGAGATCTCGTTAGTCTAGATATAGAAAACGGTTGTACAGACGGATCGCGTTAGTCTAGATATAGAAGATGGTTGTACAACGACGTATCTCGTTAGTCTAGATATAGAAGGCGATTGTACAGACGGATCTCGTTAGTCTAGATATAGAAGACGGTTGTACAGACGGATCTCGTTAGTCTAGATATTGAAGACGTTTGTCCAACGACGTATCTCGTTAGTCTAGATATAGAAGACAGTTGTACAGACGGATCTCGTTAGTCTAGATATAGAAGACGGTTGTACAGACGGATCTCGTTAGTCTAGATATAGAAGACGTTTGTCCAACGACGTATCTCGTTAGTCTAGATATAGAAGACGGTTGTACAGACGGATCTCGTTAGTCTTGATATAGAATAACGTTGTACAGACGGGTCTCGTGAGTCTAGATAGAGAAGACGGTTGTACAGACGGATCTCGTTAGTCTAGATATAGAAGACGGTTGTACAGACGGATCTCGTTAGTCTAGATATAGAAGACGGTTGTACAGACGGATCTCGTTAGTCTAGATATTGAAGACGTTTGTCCAACGACGTATCTCGTTAGTCTAGATATTGAAGACGGTTGTACAGACGGATCTCGTTAGTCTAGATATAGAAGACGGTTGTACAGACGGATGTCGTTAGTCTAGATATAGAAGATGGTTGTACAACGACGTATCTCGTTCGTCTAGATATAGAAGGCGGTTGTACAGACGGAACTCGTTAGTCTAGATATAGAAGACGGTTGTACAGACGGATCTCGTTAGTCTAGATATAGAAGACGGTTGTACAGACGGATCCCGTTAGTCTAGATATAGAAGACGGTTGTATAACGAGAGATCTCGTTAGTCTAGATATAGAAGACGATTATACAGACGGATCTCGTTAGTCTAGATATAGAAGACGGTTGTACAGACGGATCTCGTTAGTCTAGATATAGAAGACGGTTGTACAGACGGATCTCGTTAGTCTAGATATAGAAGAAGGTTGTACAGACGGATCTCGTTAGTCTAGATATAGAAGAAGGTTGTACAGACGGATCCCGTTAGTCTAGATATAGAAGACGGTTGTATAACGAGAGATCTCGTTAGTCTAGATATAGAAAACGGTTGTACAGACGGATCGCGTTAGTCTAGATATAGAAGATGGTTGTACAACGACGTATCTCGTTAGTCTAGATATAGAAGACGGTTGTACAGACGGATCGCGTTATTCTAGATAAGACGGTTGTATAACGAGAGATCTCGTTAGTCTAGATATAGAAAACGGTTGTACAGACGGATCGCGTTAGTCTAGATATAGAAGATGGTTGTACAACGACGTATCTCGTTAGTCTAGATATAGAAGGCGGTTGTACAGACGGATCTCGTTAGTCTAGATATAGAAGACGGTTGTACAGACGGATCTCGTTAGTCTAGATATTGAAGACGTTTGTCCAACGACGTATCTCGTTAGTCTAGATATAGAAGACAGTTGTACAGACGGATCTCGTTAGTCTAGATATAGAAGACGGTTGTACAGACGGATCTCGTTAGTCTAGATATAGAAGACGTTTGTCCAACGACGTATCTCGTTAGTCTAGATATAGAAGACGGTTGTACAGACGGATCGCGTTATTCTAGATATAGAAGACGGTTGTACAGACGGATCCCGTTAGTCTAGATATAGAAGACGGTTGTATAACGAGAGATCTCGTTAGTCTAGATATAGAAAACGGTTGTACAGACGGATCGCGTTAGTCTAGATATAGAAGATGGTTGTACAACGACGTATCTCGTTAGTCTAGATATAGAAGGCGGTTGTACAGACGGATCTCGTTAGTCTAGATATAGAAGACGGTTGTACAGACGGATCTCGTTAGTCTAGATATTGAAGACGTTTGTCCAACGACGTATCTCGTTAGTCTAGATATAGAAGACAGTTGTACAGACGGATCTCGTTAGTCTAGATATAGAAGACGGTTGTACAGACGGATCTCGTTAGTCTAGATATAGAAGACGGTTGTACAGACGGATCTCGTTAGTCTAGATATAGAAGACAGTGGTACAGACGGATCTCGTTAGTCTAGATATAGAAGAAGGTTGTACAGACGGGTCTCGTGAGTCTAGATAGAGAAGACGGTTGTACAGACGGGTCTCGTTAGTCTAGATACAGAAGACGGTTGTATAGACGGATCTCGTTAGTCTAGATATAGAAGACAGTGGTACAGACGGATCTCGTTAGTCTAGATATAGAAGAACGTTGTACAGACGGGTCTCGTGAGTCTAGATAGAGAAGACGGTTGTACAGACGGATCTCGTTAGTCTAGATAGAGAAGACGGTTGTATAGACGGATCTCATTAGTCTAGATATAGAAGACGGTTGTACAGACGGATCTCGTTATTCTAGATATAGAAGACGGTTGTACAGACGGATCCCGTTAGTCTAGATATAGAAGACGGTTGTATAACGAGAGATCTCGTTAGTCTAGATATAGAAGACGATTATACAGACGGATCTCGTTAGTCTAGATATAGAAGACGGTTGTACAGACGGATCTCGTTAGTCTAGATATAGAAGACGGTTGTACAGACGGATCTCGTTAGTCTAGATATAGAAGAAGGTTGTACAGACGGATCTCGTTAGTCTAGATATAGAAGAAGGTTGTACAGACGGATCCCGTTAGTCTAGATATAGAAGACGGTTGTATAACGAGAGATCTCGTTAGTCTAGATATAGAAAACGGTTGTACAGACGGATCGCGTTAGTCTAGATATAGAAGATGGTTGTACAACGACGTATCTCGTTAGTCTAGATATAGAAGGCGGTTGTACAGACGGATCTCGTTAGTCTAGATATAGAAGACGGTTGTACAGACGGATCTCGTTAGTCTAGATATAGAAGACGGTTGTACAGACGGATCTCGTTAGTCTAGATATTGAAGACGTTTGTCCAACGACGTATCTCGTTTGTCTAGGTATAGAAGACGGTTGTACAGACGGATCTCGTTAGTCTAGATATAGAAGACGGTTGTACAGACGGATCTCGTTAGTCTAGATGTAGAAGACGGTTGTACAGACGGATCTCGTTAGTCTAGATATAGAAGATGGTTGTACAACGACGTATCTCGTTCGTCTAGATATAGAAGACGGTTGTACAGACGGATCGCGTTAGTCTAGATATAGAAGACGGTTGTACAGACGGATCCCGTTAGTCTAGATATAGAAGACGGTTGTATAACGAGAGATCTCGTTAGTCTAGATATAGAAAACGGTTGTACAGACGGATCGCGTTAGTCTAGATATAGAAGATGGTTGTACAACGACGTATCTCGTTAGTCTAGATATAGAAGGCGATTGTACAGACGGATCTCGTTAGTCTAGATATAGAAGACGGTTGTACAGACGGATCTCGTTAGTCTAGATATTGAAGACGTTTGTCCAACGACGTATCTCGTTAGTCTAGATATAGAAGACAGTTGTACAGACGGATCTCGTTAGTCTAGATATAGAAGACGGTTGTACAGACGGATCTCGTTAGTCTAGATATAGAAGACGTTTGTCCAACGACGTATCTCGTTAGTCTAGATATAGAAGACGGTTGTACAGACGGATCTCGTTAGTCTTGATATAGAATAACGTTGTACAGACGGGTCTCGTGAGTCTAGATAGAGAAGACGGTTGTACAGACGGATCTCGTTAGTCTAGATATAGAAGACGGTTGTACAGACGGATCTCGTTAGTCTAGATATAGAAGACGGTTGTACAGACGGATCTCGTTAGTCTAGATATTGAAGACGTTTGTCCAACGACGTATCTCGTTAGTCTAGATATAGAAGACGGTTGTACAGACGGATCTCGTTAGTCTAGATATAGAAGACGGTTGTACAGACGGATGTCGTTAGTCTAGATATAGAAGATGGTTGTACAACGACGTATCTCGTTCGTCTAGATATAGAAGGCGGTTGTACAGACGGAACTCGTTAGTCTAGATATAGAAGACGGTTGTACAGACGGATCTCGTTAGTCTAGATATAGAAGACGGTTGTACAGACGGATCCCGTTAGTCTAGATATAGAAGACGGTTGTATAACGAGAGATCTCGTTAGTCTAGATATAGAAGACGATTATACAGACGGATCTCGTTAGTCTAGATATAGAAGACGGTTGTACAGACGGATCTCGTTAGTCTAGATATAGAAGACGGTTGTACAGACGGATCTCGTTAGTCTAGATATAGAAGAAGGTTGTACAGACGGATCTCGTTAGTCTAGATATAGAAGAAGGTTGTACAGACGGATCCCGTTAGTCTAGATATAGAAGACGGTTGTATAACGAGAGATCTCGTTAGTCTAGATATAGAAAACGGTTGTACAGACGGATCGCGTTAGTCTAGATATAGAAGATGGTTGTACAACGACGTATCTCGTTAGTCTAGATATAGAAGACGGTTGTACAGACGGATCGCGTTATTCTAGATATAGAAGACGGTTGTACAGACGGATCCCGTTAGTCTAGATATAGAAGACGGTTGTATAACGAGAGATCTCGTTAGTCTAGATATAGAAAACGGTTGTACAGACGGATCGCGTTAGTCTAGATATAGAAGATGGTTGTACAACGACGTATCTCGTTAGTCTAGATATAGAAGGCGGTTGTACAGACGGATCTCGTTAGTCTAGATATAGAAGACGGTTGTACAGACGGATCTCGTTAGTCTAGATATTGAAGACGTTTGTCCAACGACGTATCTCGTTAGTCTAGATATAGAAGACAGTTGTACAGACGGATCTCGTTAGTCTAGATATAGAAGACGGTTGTACAGACGGATCTCGTTAGTCTAGATATAGAAGACGGTTGTACAGACGGATCTCGTTAGTCTAGATATAGAAGACAGTGGTACAGACGGATCTCGTTAGTCTAGATATAGAAGAAGGTTGTACAGACGGGTCTCGTGAGTCTAGATAGAGAAGACGGTTGTACAGACGGGTCTCGTTAGTCTAGATACAGAAGACGGTTGTATAGACGGATCTCGTTAGTCTAGATATAGAAGACAGTGGTACAGACGGATCTCGTTAGTCTAGATATAGAAGAACGTTGTACAGACGGGTCTCGTGAGTCTAGATAGAGAAGACGGTTGTACAGACGGATCTCGTTAGTCTAGATACAGAAGACGGTTGTATAGACGGATCTCATTAGTCTAGATATAGAAGACGGTTGTACAGACGGATCTCGTTATTCTAGATATAGAAGACGGTTGTACAGACGGATCCCGTTAGTCTAGATATAGAAGACGGTTGTATAACGAGAGATCTCGTTAGTCTAGATATAGAAGACGATTATACAGACGGATCTCGTTAGTCTAGATATAGAAGACGGTTGTACAGACGGATCTCGTTAGTCTAGATATAGAAGACGGTTGTACAGACGGATCTCGTTAGTCTAGATATAGAAGAAGGTTGTACAGACGGATCTCGTTAGTCTAGATATAGAAGAAGGTTGTACAGACGGATCCCGTTAGTCTAGATATAGAAGACGGTTGTATAACGAGAGATCTCGTTAGTCTAGATATAGAAAACGGTTGTACAGACGGATCGCGTTAGTCTAGATATAGAAGATGGTTGTACAACGACGTATCTCGTTAGTCTAGATATAGAAGGCGGTTGTACAGACGGATCTCGTTAGTCTAGATATAGAAGACGGTTGTACAGACGGATCTCGTTAGTCTAGATATAGAAGACGGTTGTACAGACGGATCTCGTTAGTCTAGATATTGAAGACGTTTGTCCAACGACGTATCTCGTTTGTCTAGGTATAGAAGACGGTTGTACAGACGGATCTCGTTAGTCTAGATATAGAAGACGGTTGTACAGACGGATCTCGTTAGTCTAGATGTAGAAGACGGTTGTACAGACGGATCTCGTTAGTCTAGATATAGAAGATGGTTGTACAACGACGTATCTCGTTCGTCTAGATATAGAAGACGGTTGTACAGACGGATCGCGTTAGTCTAGATATAGAAGACGGTTGTACAGACGGATCCCGTTAGTCTAGATATAGAAGACGGTTGTATAACGAGAGATCTCGTTAGTCTAGATATAGAAAACGGTTGTACAGACGGATCGCGTTAGTCTAGATATAGAAGATGGTTGTACAACGACGTATCTCGTTAGTCTAGATATAGAAGGCGATTGTACAGACGGATCTCGTTAGTCTAGATATAGAAGACGGTTGTACAGACGGATCTCGTTAGTCTAGATGTAGAAGACGGTTGTACAGACGGATCTCGTTAGTCTAGATATAGAAGATGGTTGTACAACGACGTATCTCGTTCGTCTAGATATAGAAGACGGTTGTACAGACGGATCGCGTTAGTCTAGATATAGAAGACGGTTGTACAGACGGATCCCGTTAGTCTAGATATAGAAGACGGTTGTATAACGAGAGATCTCGTTAGTCTAGATATAGAAAACGGTTGTACAGACGGATCGCGTTAGTCTAGATATAGAAGATGGTTGTACAACGACGTATCTCGTTAGTCTAGATATAGAAGGCGATTGTACAGACGGATCTCGTTAGTCTAGATATAGAAGACGGTTGTACAGACGGATCTCGTTAGTCTAGATATTGAAGACGTTTGTCCAACGACGTATCTCGTTAGTCTAGATATAGAAGACAGTTGTACAGACGGATCTCGTTAGTCTAGATATAGAAGACGGTTGTACAGACGGATCTCGTTAGTCTAGATATAGAAGACGTTTGTCCAACGACGTATCTCGTTAGTCTAGATATAGAAGACGGTTGTACAGACGGATCTCGTTAGTCTTGATATAGAATAACGTTGTACAGACGGGTCTCGTGAGTCTAGATAGAGAAGACGGTTGTACAGACGGATCTCGTTAGTCTAGATATAGAAGACGGTTGTACAGACGGATCTCGTTAGTCTAGATATAGAAGACGGTTGTACAGACGGATCTCGTTAGTCTAGATATTGAAGACGTTTGTCCAACGACGTATCTCGTTCGTCTAGATATAGAAGGCGGTTGTACAGACGGAACTCGTTAGTCTAGATATAGAAGACGGTTGTACAGACGGATCTCGTTAGTCTAGATATTGAAGACGTTTGTCCAACGACGTACCTCGTTAGTCTAGATATAGAAAACGGTTGTACAGACGGATCTCGTTAGTCTAGATATAGAAGACGGTTGTACAACGACGGATCTCGTTAGTCTAGATATAGAAGACGGTTGTGCAGACGGATCTCGTTAGTCTAGATATAAAAGACGGTTATACAGACGGATCTCGTTAGTCTAGATATAGAGGACGGTTGTACAGACGGATCTCGTTAGTCTAGATATTGAAGACGTTTGTCCAACGACGTACCTCGTTAGTCTAGATATAGAAAACGGTTGTACAGACGGATCTCGTTAGTCTAGATATAGAAGAGGGTTGTACAACGACGGATCGCGTTAGTCTAGATATAGAAAACGGTTGTACAGACGGGTCTCGTTAGTCTAGATATAGAAGACGGTTGTACAGACGGATCTCGTGAGTCTAGATATAGAAGACGGTTGTACAGGCGGATCTCGTTGGTCTAGATATAGAGGACGGTTGTACAGACGGATCTCGTTAGTCTAGATATAGATGACGGTTGTACAGACGGATCTCGTTAGTCTAGATATAGAAGAAGGTTGTACAGACGGGTCTCGTGAGTCTAGATAGAGAAGACGGTTGTACAGACGGATCTCGTTAGTCTAGATATAGAAGACGGTTGTACAGACGGATCTCGTTAGTCTAGATATAGAAGACGTTTGTCCAACGACGTATCTCGTTAGTCTAGATATAGAAGACGGTTGTACAGACGGATCTCGTTAGTCTAGATATTGAAGACGTTTGTCCAACGACGTATCTCGTTAGTCTAGATATAGAAGACGGTTGTACAGACGGATCTCGTTAGTCTAGATATAGAAGACGGTTGTACAGACGGATCTCGTTAGTCTAGATATAGAAGACGGTTGTACAGACGAATCTCGTTAGTCTAGATATAGAAGACGGTTGTACAGACGGATCTCGTTAGTCTAGATATAGAAGACAGTGGTACAGACGGATCTCGTTAGTCTAGATATAGAAGACGGTTGTACAGACGGATCTCGTTAGTCTAGATATAGAAGACGTTTGTCCAACGACGTATCTCGTTAGTCTAGATATAGAAGACGGTTGTACAGACGGATCTCGTTAGTCTTGATATAGAAGAACGTTGTACAGACGGGTCTCGTGAGTCTAGATAGAGAAGACGGTTGTACAGACGGATCTCGTTAGTCTAGATATAGAAGACGGTTGTACAGACGGATCTCGTTAGTCTAGATATAGAAGACGGTTGTACAGACGGATCTCGTTAGTCTAGATATTGAAGACGTTTGTCCAACGACGTATCTCGTTAGTCTAGATATAGAAAACGGTTGTACACACGGATCTCGTTAGTCTAGATATAGAAGAGGGTTGTACAACGACGGATCTCGTTAGTCTAGATATAGAAAACGTTTGTACAGACGGGTCTCGTTAGTCTAGATATAGAAGACGGTTGTACAGACGGATCTCGTGAGTCTAGATATAGAAGACGGTTGTACAGGCGGATCTCGTTGGTCTAGATATAGAGGACGGTTGTACAGACGGATCTCGTTAGTCTAGATATTGAAGACGTTTGTCCAACGACGTACCTCGTTAGTCTAGATATAGAAAACGGTTGTACAGACGGATCTCGTTAGTCTAGATATAGAAGAGGGTTGTACAACGACGGATCGCGTTAGTCTAGATATAGAAAACGGTTGTACAGACGGGTCTCGTTAGTCTAGATATAGAAGACGGTTGTACAGACGGATCTCGTGAGTCTAGATATAGAAGACGGTTGTACAGGCGGATCTCGTTGGTCTAGATATAGAGGACGGTTGTACAGACGGATCTCGTTAGTCTAGATATAGATGACGGTTGTACAGACGGATCTCGTTAGTCTAGATATAGAAGAAGGTTGTACAGACGGGTCTCGTGAGTCTAGATAGAGAAGACGGTTGTACAGACGGATCTCGTTAGTCTAGATATAGAAGACGGTTGTACAGACGGATCTCGTTAGTCTAGATATAGAAGACGTTTGTCCAACGACGTATCTCGTTAGTCTAGATATAGAAGACGGTTGTACAGACGGATCTCGTTAGTCTAGATATTGAAGACGTTTGTCCAACGACGTATCTCGTTAGTCTAGATATAGAAGACGGTTGTACAGACGGATCTCGTTAGTCTAGATATAGAAGACGGTTGTACAGACGGATCTCGTTAGTCTAGATATAGAAGACGGTTGTACAGACGGATCGCGTTAGTCTAGATATAGAAGATGGTTGTACAACGACGTATCTCGTTAGTCTAGATATAGAAGGCGGTTGTACAGACGGATCTCGTTAGTCTAGATATAGAAGACGGTTGTACAGACGGATCTCGTTAGTCTAGATATAGAAGACGTTTGTCCAACGACGTATCTCGTTAGTCTAGATATAGAAGACGGTTGTACAGACGGATCTCGTTAGTCTTGATATAGAAGAACGTTGTACAGACGGGTCTCGTGAGTCTAGATAGAGAAGACGGTTGTACAGACGGATCTCGTTAGTCTAGATATAGAAGACGGTTGTACAGACGGATCTCGTTAGTCTAGATATAGAAGACGGTTGTACAGACGGATCTCGTTAGTCTAGATATTGAAGACGTTTGTCCAACGACGTATCTCGTTAGTCTAGATATAGAAAACGGTTGTACACACGGATCTCGTTAGTCTAGATATAGAAGAGGGTTGTACAACGACGGATCTCGTTAGTCTAGATATAGAAAACGTTTGTACAGACGGGTCTCGTTAGTCTAGATATAGAAGACGGTTGTACAGACGGATCTCGTGAGTCTAGATATAGAAGACGGTTGTACAGGCGGATCTCGTTGGTCTAGATATAGAGGACGGTTGTACAGACGGATCTCGTTAGTCTAGATATAGAAGACGGTTGTACAGACGGATCTCGTGAGTCTAGATATAGAAGACGGTTGTACAGGCGGATCTCGTTGGTCTAGATATAGAGGACGGTTGTACAGACGGATCTCGTTAGTCTAGATATAGATGACGGTTGTACAGACGGATCTCGTTAGTCTAGATATAGAAGAAGGTTGTACAGACGGGTCTCGTGAGTCTAGATAGAGAAGACGGTTGTACAGACGGATCTCGTTAGTCTAGATATAGAAGACGGTTGTACAGACGGATCTCGTTAGTCTAGATATAGAAGACGTTTGTCCAACGACGTATCTCGTTAGTCTAGATATAGAAGACGGTTGTACAGACGGATCTCGTTAGTCTAGATATAGAAGACGGTTGTACAGACGGATCTCGTTAGTCTAGATATAGAAGACGTTTGTCCAACGACGTATCTCGTTAGTCTAGATATAGAAGACGGTTGTACAGACGGATCTCGTTAGTCTAGATATAGAAGACGGTTGTACAGACGGATCTCGTTAGTCTAGATATAGAAGATGGTTGTACAACGACGTATCTCGTTAGTCTAGATATAGAAGGCGGTTGTACAGACGGATCTCGTTAGTCTAGATATAGAAGACGGTTGTACAGACGGATCTCGTTAGTCTAGATATAGAAGGCGGTTGTACAGACGGATCTCGTTAGTCTAGATATAGAAGACGGTTGTACAGACGGATCTCGTTAGTCTAGATATAGAAGACGGTTGTACAGACGGATCTCGTTAGTCTAGATATAGAAGACGGTTGTACAGACGGATCTCGTTAGTCTAGATGTAGAAGACGGTTGTACAGACGGATCTCGTTAGTCTAGATATAGAAGAAGGTTGTACAGACGGATCTCGTTAGTCTAGATATAGAAGAAGGTTGTACAGACGGATCCCGTTAGTCTAGATATAGAAGACGGTTGTATAACGAGAGATCTCGTTAGTCTAGATATAGAAAACGGTTGTACAGACGGATCGCGTTAGTCTAGATATAGAAGATGGTTGTACAACGACGTATCTCGTTAGTCTAGATATAGAAGGCGGTTGTACAGACGGATCTCGTTAGTCTAGATATAGAAGACGGTTGTACAGACGGATCTCGTTAGTCTAGATATAGAAAACGGTTGTACAGACGGGTCTCGTTAGTCTAGATATAGAAGACGGTTGTACAGACGGATCTCGTGAGTCTAGATATAGAAGACGGTTGTACAGACGGATCCCGTTAGTCTAGATATAGAAGACGGTTGTATAACGAGAGATCTCGTTAGTCTAGATATAGAAAACGGTTGTACAGACGGATCGCGTTAGTCTAGATATAGAAGATGGTTGTACAACGACGTATCTCGTTAGTCTAGATATAGAAGGCGGTTGTACAGACGGATCTCGTTAGTCTAGATATAGAAGACGGTTGTACAGACGGATCTCGTTAGTCTAGATATTGAAGACGTTTGCCCAACGACGTATCTCGTTAGTCTAGATATAGAAGATGGTTGTACAACGACGTATCTCGTTCGTCTAGATATAGAAGGTGGTTCTACAGACGGATCTCGTTAGTCTAGATATAGAAGACGGTTGTTCAGACGGATCTCGTTAGTCTAGATATTGAAGACGTTTGTCCAACGACGTACCTCGTTAGTCTAGATATAGAAAACGGTTGTACTGACGGATCTCGTTAGTCTAGATATAGAAGACGGTTGTACAACGACGGATCTCGTTAGTCTAGATATAGAAGACGGTTGTGCAGACGGATCTCGTTATTCTAGATATAGAAGACGGTTGTACAGACGGATCCCGTTAGTCTAGATATAGAAGACAGTGGTACAGACGGATCTCGTTAGTCTAGATATAGAAGAAGTATGTACACACGGGTCTCGTGAGTCTAGATAGAGAAGACGGTTGTACAGACGGGTCTCGTTAGTCTAGATACAGAAGACGGTTGTATAGACGGATCTCATTAGTCTAGATATAGAAGACGGTTGTACAGACGGATCTCGTTATTCTAGATATAGAAGACGGTTGTACAGACGGATCCCGTTAGTCTAGATATAGAAGACGGTTGTATAACGAGAGATCTCGTTAGTCTAGATATAGAAGACGATTATACAGACGGATCTCGTTAGTCTAGATATAGAAGACGGTTGTACAGACGGATCTCGTTAGTCTAGATATAGAAGACGGTTGTACAGACGGATCTCGTTAGTCTAGATATAGAAGAAGGTTGTACAGACGGATCTCGTTAGTCTAGATATAGAAGAAGGTTGTACAGACGGATCCCGTTAGTCTAGATATAGAAGACGGTTGTATAACGAGAGATCTCGTTAGTCTAGATATAGAAAACGGTTGTACAGACGGATCGCGTTAGTCTAGATATAGAAGATGGTTGTACAACGACGTATCTCGTTAGTCTAGATATAGAAGGCGGTTGTACAGACGGATCTCGTTAGTCTAGATATAGAAGACGGTTGTACAGACGGATCTCGTTAGTCTAGATATAGAAGACGGTTGTACAGACGGATCTCGTTAGTCTAGATATTGAAGACGTTTGTCCAACGACGTATCTCGTTTGTCTAGGTATAGAAGACGGTTGTACAGACGGATCTCGTTAGTCTAGATATAGAAGACGGTTGTACAGACGGATCTCGTTAGTCTAGATGTAGAAGACGGTTGTACAGACGGATCTCGTTAGTCTAGATATAGATGATGGTTGTACAACGACGTATCTCGTTCGTCTAGATATAGAAGACGGTTGTACAGACGGATCGCGTTAGTCTAGATATAGAAGACGGTTGTACAGACGGATCCCGTTAGTCTAGATATAGAAGACGGTTGTATAACGAGAGATCTCGTTAGTCTAGATATAGAAAACGGTTGTACAGACGGATCGCGTTAGTCTAGATATAGAAGATGGTTGTACAACGACGTATCTCGTTAGTCTAGATATAGAAGGCGATTGTACAGACGGATCTCGTTAGTCTAGATATAGAAGACGGTTGTACAGACGGATCTCGTTAGTCTAGATATTGAAGACGTTTGTCCAACGACGTATCTCGTTAGTCTAGATATAGAAGACAGTTGTACAGACGGATCTCGTTAGTCTAGATATAGAAGACGGTTGTACAGACGGATCTCGTTAGTCTAGATATAGAAGACGTTTGTCCAACGACGTATCTCGTTAGTCTAGATATAGAAGACGGTTGTACAGACGGATCTCGTTAGTCTAGATATAGAAGACAGTGGTACAGACGGATCTCGTTAGTCTAGATATAGAAGACGGTTGTACAGACGGATCTCGTTAGTCTAGATATAGAAGACGTTTGTCCAACGACGTATCTCGTTAGTCTAGATATAGAAGACGGTTGTACAGACGGATCTCGTTAGTCTTGATATAGAAGAACGTTGTACAGACGGGTCTCGTGAGTCTAGATAGAGAAGACGGTTGTACAGACGGATCTCGTTAGTCTAGATATAGATGACGGTTGTACAGACGGATCTCGTTAGTCTAGATATAGAAGAAGGTTGTACAGACGGGTCTCGTGAGTCTAGATAGAGAAGACGGTTGTACAGACGGATCTCGTTAGTCTAGATATAGAAGACGGTTGTACAGACGGATCTCGTTAGTCTAGATATAGAAGACGTTTGTCCAACGACGTATCTCGTTAGTCTAGATATAGAAGACGGTTGTACAGACGGATCGCGTTATTCTAGATATAGAAGACGGTTGTACAGACGGATCCCGTTAGTCTAGATATAGAAGACGGTTGTATAACGAGAGATCTCGTTAGTCTAGATATAGAAAACGGTTGTACAGACGGATCGCGTTAGTCTAGATATAGAAGATGGTTGTACAACGACGTATCTCGTTAGTCTAGATATAGAAGGCGGTTGTACAGACGGATCTCGTTAGTCTAGATATAGAAGACGGTTGTACAGACGGATCTCGTTAGTCTAGATATTGAAGACGTTTGTCCAACGACGTATCTCGTTAGTCTAGATATAGAAGACAGTTGTACAGACGGATCTCGTTAGTCTAGATATAGAAGACGGTTGTACAGACGGATCTCGTTAGTCTAGATATAGAAGACGGTTGTACAGACGGATCTCGTTAGTCTAGATATAGAAGACAGTGGTACAGACGGATCTCGTTAGTCTAGATATAGAAGAAGGTTGTACAGACGGGTCTCGTGAGTCTAGATAGAGAAGACGGTTGTACAGACGGGTCTCGTTAGTCTAGATACAGAAGACGGTTGTATAGACGGATCTCGTTAGTCTAGATATAGAAGACAGTGGTACAGACGGATCTCGTTAGTCTAGATATAGAAGAACGTTGTACAGACGGGTCTCGTGAGTCTAGATAGAGAAGACGGTTGTACAGACGGATCTCGTTAGTCTAGATACAGAAGACGGTTGTATAGACGGATCTCATTAGTCTAGATATAGAAGACGGTTGTACAGACGGATCTCGTTATTCTAGATATAGAAGACGGTTGTACAGACGGATCCCGTTAGTCTAGATATAGAAGACGGTTGTATAACGAGAGATCTCGTTAGTCTAGATATAGAAGACGATTATACAGACGGATCTCGTTAGTCTAGATATAGAAGACGGTTGTACAGACGGATCTCGTTAGTCTAGATATAGAAGACGGTTGTACAGACGGATCTCGTTAGTCTAGATATAGAAGAAGGTTGTACAGACGGATCCCGTTAGTCTAGATATAGAAGACGGTTGTATAACGAGAGATCTCGTTAGTCTAGATATAGAAAACGGTTGTACAGACGGATCTCGTTAGTCTAGATATAGAAAACGGTTGTACAGACGGGTCTCGTTAGTCTAGATATAGAAGACGGTTGTACAGACGGATCTCGTGAGTCTAGATATAGAAGACGGTTGTACAGACGGATCCCGTTAGTCTAGATATAGAAGACGGTTGTATAACGAGAGATCTCGTTAGTCTAGATATAGAAAACGGTTGTACAGACGGATCGCGTTAGTCTAGATATAGAAGATGGTTGTACAACGACGTATCTCGTTAGTCTAGATATAGAAGGCGGTTGTACAGACGGATCTCGTTAGTCTAGATATAGAAGACGGTTGTACAGACGGATCTCGTTAGTCTAGATATTGAAGACGTTTGCCCAACGACGTATCTCGTTAGTCTAGATATAGAAGATGGTTGTACAACGACGTATCTCGTTCGTCTAGATATAGAAGGTGGTTCTACAGACGGATCTCGTTAGTCTAGATATAGAAGACGGTTGTTCAGACGGATCTCGTTAGTCTAGATATTGAAGACGTTTGTCCAACGACGTACCTCGTTAGTCTAGATATAGAAAACGGTTGTACTGACGGATCTCGTTAGTCTAGATATAGAAGACGGTTGTACAACGACGGATCTCGTTAGTCTAGATATAGAAGACGGTTGTGCAGACGGATCTCGTTATTCTAGATATAGAAGACGGTTGTACAGACGGATCCCGTTAGTCTAGATATAGAAGACAGTGGTACAGACGGATCTCGTTAGTCTAGATATAGAAGAAGTATGTACACACGGGTCTCGTGAGTCTAGATAGAGAAGACGGTTGTACAGACGGGTCTCGTTAGTCTAGATACAGAAGACGGTTGTATAGACGGATCTCATTAGTCTAGATATAGAAGACGGTTGTACAGACGGATCTCGTTATTCTAGATATAGAAGACGGTTGTACAGACGGATCCCGTTAGTCTAGATATAGAAGACGGTTGTATAACGAGAGATCTCGTTAGTCTAGATATAGAAGACGATTATACAGACGGATCTCGTTAGTCTAGATATAGAAGACGGTTGTACAGACGGATCTCGTTAGTCTAGATATAGAAGACGGTTGTACAGACGGATCTCGTTAGTCTAGATATAGAAGAAGGTTGTACAGACGGATCTCGTTAGTCTAGATATAGAAGAAGGTTGTACAGACGGATCCCGTTAGTCTAGATATAGAAGACGGTTGTATAACGAGAGATCTCGTTAGTCTAGATATAGAAAACGGTTGTACAGACGGATCGCGTTAGTCTAGATATAGAAGATGGTTGTACAACGACGTATCTCGTTAGTCTAGATATAGAAGGCGGTTGTACAGACGGATCTCGTTAGTCTAGATATAGAAGACGGTTGTACAGACGGATCTCGTTAGTCTAGATATAGAAGACGGTTGTACAGACGGATCTCGTTAGTCTAGATATTGAAGACGTTTGTCCAACGACGTATCTCGTTTGTCTAGGTATAGAAGACGGTTGTACAGACGGATCTCGTTAGTCTAGATATAGAAGACGGTTGTACAGACGGATCTCGTTAGTCTAGATGTAGAAGACGGTTGTACAGACGGATCTCGTTAGTCTAGATATAGAAGATGGTTGTACAACGACGTATCTCGTTCGTCTAGATATAGAAGACGGTTGTACAGACGGATCGCGTTAGTCTAGATATAGAAGACGGTTGTACAGACGGATCCCGTTAGTCTAGATATAGAAGACGGTTGTATAACGAGAGATCTCGTTAGTCTAGATATAGAAAACGGTTGTACAGACGGATCGCGTTAGTCTAGATATAGAAGATGGTTGTACAACGACGTATCTCGTTAGTCTAGATATAGAAGGCGATTGTACAGACGGATCTCGTTAGTCTAGATATAGAAGACGGTTGTACAGACGGATCTCGTTAGTCTAGATATTGAAGACGTTTGTCCAACGACGTATCTCGTTAGTCTAGATATAGAAGACAGTTGTACAGACGGATCTCGTTAGTCTAGATATAGAAGACGGTTGTACAGACGGATCTCGTTAGTCTAGATATAGAAGACGTTTGTCCAACGACGTATCTCGTTAGTCTAGATATAGAAGACGGTTGTACAGACGGATCTCGTTAGTCTAGATATAGAAGACAGTGGTACAGACGGATCTCGTTAGTCTAGATATAGAAGACGGTTGTACAGACGGATCTCGTTAGTCTAGATATAGAAGACGTTTGTCCAACGACGTATCTCGTTAGTCTAGATATAGAAGACGGTTGTACAGACGGATCTCGTTAGTCTTGATATAGAAGAACGTTGTACAGACGGGTCTCGTGAGTCTAGATAGAGAAGACGGTTGTACAGACGGATCTCGTTAGTCTAGATATAGATGACGGTTGTACAGACGGATCTCGTTAGTCTAGATATAGAAGAAGGTTGTACAGACGGGTCTCGTGAGTCTAGATAGAGAAGACGGTTGTACAGACGGATCTCGTTAGTCTAGATATAGAAGACGGTTGTACAGACGGATCTCGTTAGTCTAGATATAGAAGACGTTTGTCCAACGACGTATCTCGTTAGTCTAGATATAGAAGACGGTTGTACAGACGGATCGCGTTATTCTAGATATAGAAGACGGTTGTACAGACGGATCCCGTTAGTCTAGATATAGAAGACGGTTGTATAACGAGAGATCTCGTTAGTCTAGATATAGAAAACGGTTGTACAGACGGATCGCGTTAGTCTAGATATAGAAGATGGTTGTACAACGACGTATCTCGTTAGTCTAGATATAGAAGGCGGTTGTACAGACGGATCTCGTTAGTCTAGATATAGAAGACGGTTGTACAGACGGATCTCGTTAGTCTAGATATTGAAGACGTTTGTCCAACGACGTATCTCGTTAGTCTAGATATAGAAGACAGTTGTACAGACGGATCTCGTTAGTCTAGATATAGAAGACGGTTGTACAGACGGATCTCGTTAGTCTAGATATAGAAGACGGTTGTACAGACGGATCTCGTTAGTCTAGATATAGAAGACAGTGGTACAGACGGATCTCGTTAGTCTAGATATAGAAGAAGGTTGTACAGACGGGTCTCGTGAGTCTAGATAGAGAAGACGGTTGTACAGACGGGTCTCGTTAGTCTAGATACAGAAGACGGTTGTATAGACGGATCTCGTTAGTCTAGATATAGAAGACAGTGGTACAGACGGATCTCGTTAGTCTAGATATAGAAGAACGTTGTACAGACGGGTCTCGTGAGTCTAGATAGAGAAGACGGTTGTACAGACGGATCTCGTTAGTCTAGATACAGAAGACGGTTGTATAGACGGATCTCATTAGTCTAGATATAGAAGACGGTTGTACAGACGGATCTCGTTATTCTAGATATAGAAGACGGTTGTACAGACGGATCCCGTTAGTCTAGATATAGAAGACGGTTGTATAACGAGAGATCTCGTTAGTCTAGATATAGAAGACGATTATACAGACGGATCTCGTTAGTCTAGATATAGAAGACGGTTGTACAGACGGATCTCGTTAGTCTAGATATAGAAGACGGTTGTACAGACGGATCTCGTTAGTCTAGATATAGAAGAAGGTTGTACAGACGGATCTCGTTAGTCTAGATATAGAAGAAGGTTGTACAGACGGATCCCGTTAGTCTAGATATAGAAGACGGTTGTATAACGAGAGATCTCGTTAGTCTAGATATAGAAAACGGTTGTACAGACGGATCGCGTTAGTCTAGATATAGAAGATGGTTGTACAACGACGTATCTCGTTAGTCTAGATATAGAAGGCGGTTGTACAGACGGATCTCGTTAGTCTAGATATAGAAGACGGTTGTACAGACGGATCTCGTTAGTCTAGATATAGAAGACGGTTGTACAGACGGATCTCGTTAGTCTAGATATTGAAGACGTTTGTCCAACGACGTATCTCGTTTGTCTAGGTATAGAAGACGGTTGTACAGACGGATCTCGTTAGTCTAGATATAGAAGACGGTTGTACAGACGGATCTCGTTAGTCTAGATGTAGAAGACGGTTGTACAGACGGATCTCGTTAGTCTAGATATAGAAGATGGTTGTACAACGACGTATCTCGTTCGTCTAGATATAGAAGACGGTTGTACAGACGGATCGCGTTAGTCTAGATATAGAAGACGGTTGTACAGACGGATCCCGTTAGTCTAGATATAGAAGACGGTTGTATAACGAGAGATCTCGTTAGTCTAGATATAGAAAACGGTTGTACAGACGGATCGCGTTAGTCTAGATATAGAAGATGGTTGTACAACGACGTATCTCGTTAGTCTAGATATAGAAGGCGATTGTACAGACGGATCTCGTTAGTCTAGATATAGAAGACGGTTGTACAGACGGATCTCGTTAGTCTAGATATTGAAGACGTTTGTCCAACGACGTATCTCGTTAGTCTAGATATAGAAGACAGTTGTACAGACGGATCTCGTTAGTCTAGATATAGAAGACGGTTGTACAGACGGATCTCGTTAGTCTAGATATAGAAGACGTTTGTCCAACGACGTATCTCGTTAGTCTAGATATAGAAGACGGTTGTACAGACGGATCTCGTTAGTCTTGATATAGAATAACGTTGTACAGACGGGTCTCGTGAGTCTAGATAGAGAAGACGGTTGTACAGACGGATCTCGTTAGTCTAGATATAGAAGACGGTTGTACAGACGGATCTCGTTAGTCTAGATATAGAAGACGGTTGTACAGACGGATCTCGTTAGTCTAGATATTGAAGACGTTTGTCCAACGACGTATCTCGTTAGTCTAGATATAGAAGACGGTTGTACAGACGGATCTCGTTAGTCTAGATATAGAAGACGGTTGTACAGACGGATCTCGTTAGTCTAGATATAGAAGACGGTTGTACAGACGGATCTCGTTAGTCTAGATATTGAAGACGTTTGTCCAACGACGTATCTCGTTTGTCTAGGTATAGAAGACGGTTGTACAGACGGATCTCGTTAGTCTAGATATAGAAGACGGTTGTACAGACGGATCTCGTTAGTCTAGATGTAGAAGACGGTTGTACAGACGGATCTCGTTAGTCTAGATATAGAAGATGGTTGTACAACGACGTATCTCGTTCGTCTAGATATAGAAGACGGTTGTACAGACGGATCGCGTTAGTCTAGATATAGAAGACGGTTGTACAGACGGATCCCGTTAGTCTAGATATAGAAGACGGTTGTATAACGAGAGATCTCGTTAGTCTAGATATAGAAAACGGTTGTACAGACGGATCGCGTTAGTCTAGATATAGAAGATGGTTGTACAACGACGTATCTCGTTAGTCTAGATATAGAAGGCGATTGTACAGACGGATCTCGTTAGTCTAGATATAGAAGACGGTTGTACAGACGGATCTCGTTAGTCTAGATATTGAAGACGTTTGTCCAACGACGTATCTCGTTAGTCTAGATATAGAAGACAGTTGTACAGACGGATCTCGTTAGTCTAGATATAGAAGACGGTTGTACAGACGGATCTCGTTAGTCTAGATATAGAAGACGTTTGTCCAACGACGTATCTCGTTAGTCTAGATATAGAAGACGGTTGTACAGACGGATCTCGTTAGTCTAGATATAGAAGACAGTGGTACAGACGGATCTCGTTAGTCTAGATATAGAAGACGGTTGTACAGACGGATCTCGTTAGTCTAGATATAGAAGACGTTTGTCCAACGACGTATCTCGTTAGTCTAGATATAGAAGACGGTTGTACAGACGGATCTCGTTAGTCTTGATATAGAAGAACGTTGTACAGACGGGTCTCGTGAGTCTAGATAGAGAAGACGGTTGTACAGACGGATCTCGTTAGTCTAGATATAGATGACGGTTGTACAGACGGATCTCGTTAGTCTAGATATAGAAGAAGGTTGTACAGACGGGTCTCGTGAGTCTAGATAGAGAAGACGGTTGTACAGACGGATCTCGTTAGTCTAGATATAGAAGACGGTTGTACAGACGGATCTCGTTAGTCTAGATATAGAAGACGTTTGTCCAACGACGTATCTCGTTAGTCTAGATATAGAAGACGGTTGTACAGACGGATCGCGTTATTCTAGATATAGAAGACGGTTGTACAGACGGATCCCGTTAGTCTAGATATAGAAGACGGTTGTATAACGAGAGATCTCGTTAGTCTAGATATAGAAAACGGTTGTACAGACGGATCGCGTTAGTCTAGATATAGAAGATGGTTGTACAACGACGTATCTCGTTAGTCTAGATATAGAAGGCGGTTGTACAGACGGATCTCGTTAGTCTAGATATAGAAGACGGTTGTACAGACGGATCTCGTTAGTCTAGATATTGAAGACGTTTGTCCAACGACGTATCTCGTTAGTCTAGATATAGAAGACATTTGTACAGACGGATCTCGTTAGTCTAGATATAGAAGACGGTTGTACAGACGGATCTCGTTAGTCTAGATATAGAAGAAGGTTGTACAGACGGATCTCGTTAGTCTAGATATAGAAGAAGGTTGTACAGACGGATCCCGTTAGTCTAGATATAGAAGACGGTTGTATAACGAGAGATCTCGTTAGTCTAGATATAGAAAACGGTTGTACAGACGGGTCGCGTTAGTCTAGATATAGAAGATGGTTGTACAACGACGTATCTCGTTAGTCTAGATATAGAAGGCGGTTGTACAGACGGATCTCGTTAGTCTAGATATAGAAGACGGTTGTACAGACGGATCTCGTTAGTCTAGATATAGAAGACGGTTGTACAGACGGATCTCGTTAGTCTAGATATTGAAGACGTTTGTCCAACGACGTATCTCGTTTGTCTAGGTATAGAAGACGGTTGTACAGACGGATCTCGTTAGTCTAGATATAGAAGACGGTTGTACAGACGGATCTCGTTAGTCTAGATGTAGAAGACGGTTGTACAGACGGATCTCGTTAGTCTAGATATAGAAGATGGTTGTACAACGACGTATCTCGTTCGTCTAGATATAGAAGACGGTTGTACAGACGGATCGCGTTAGTCTAGATATAGAAGACGGTTGTACAGACGGATCCCGTTAGTCTAGATATAGAAGACGGTTGTATAACGAGAGATCTCGTTAGTCTAGATATAGAAAACGGTTGTACAGACGGATCGCGTTAGTCTAGATATAGAAGATGGTTGTACAACGACGTATCTCGTTAGTCTAGATATAGAAGGCGATTGTACAGACGGATCTCGTTAGTCTAGATATAGAAGACGGTTGTACAGACGGATCTCGTTAGTCTAGATATTGAAGACGTTTGTCCAACGACGTATCTCGTTAGTCTAGATATAGAAGACAGTTGTACAGACGGATCTCGTTAGTCTAGATATAGAAGACGGTTGTACAGACGGATCTCGTTAGTCTAGATATAGAAGACGTTTGTCCAACGACGTATCTCGTTAGTTTAGATATAGAAGACGGTTGTACAGACGGATCTCGTTAGTCTTGATATAGAATAACGTTGTACAGACGGGTCTCGTGAGTCTAGATAGAGAAGACGGTTGTACAGACGGATCTCGTTAGTCTAGATATAGAAGACGGTTGTACAGACGGATCTCGTTAGTCTAGATATAGAAGACGGTTGTACAGACGGATCTCGTTAGTCTAGATATTGAAGACGTTTGTCCAACGACGTATCTCGTTAGTCTAGATATAGAAGACGGTTGTACAGACGGATCTCGTTAGTCTAGATATAGAAGACGGTTGTACAGACGGATGTCGTTAGTCTAGATATAGAAGATGGTTGTACAACGACGTATCTCGTTCGTCTAGATATAGAAGGCGGTTGTACAGACGGAACTCGTTAGTCTAGATATAGAAGACGGTTGTACAGACGGATCTCGTTAGTCTAGATATTGAAGACGTTTGTCCAACGACGTACCTCGTTAGTCTAGATATAGAAAACGGTTGTACAGACGGATCTCGTTAGTCTAGATATAGAAGACGGTTGTACAACGACGGATCTCGTTAGTCTAGATATAGAAGACGGTTGTGCAGACGGATCTCGTTAGTCTAGATATAAAAGACGGTTATACAGACGGATCTCGTTAGTCTAGATATAGAGGACGGTTGTACAGACGGATCTCGTTAGTCTAGATATTGAAGACGTTTGTCCAACGACGTACCTCGTTAGTCTAGATATAGAAAACGGTTGTACAGACGGATCTCGTTAGTCTAGATATAGAAGAGGGTTGTACAACGACGGATCGCGTTAGTCTAGATATAGAAAACGGTTGTACAGACGGGTCTCGTTAGTCTAGATATAGAAGACGGTTGTACAGACGGATCTCGTGAGTCTAGATATAGAAGACGGTTGTACAGGCGGATCTCGTTGGTCTAGATATAGAGGACGGTTGTACAGACGGATCTCGTTAGTCTAGATATAGATGACGGTTGTACAGACGGATCTCGTTAGTCTAGATATAGAAGAAGGTTGTACAGACGGGTCTCGTGAGTCTAGATAGAGAAGACGGTTGTACAGACGGATCTCGTTAGTCTAGATATAGAAGACGGTTGTACAGACGGATCTCGTTAGTCTAGATATAGAAGACGTTTGTCCAACGACGTATCTCGTTAGTCTAGATATAGAAGACGGTTGTACAGACGGATCTCGTTAGTCTAGATATTGAAGACGTTTGTCCAACGACGTATCTCGTTAGTCTAGATATAGAAGACGGTTGTACAGACGGATCTCGTTAGTCTAGATATAGAAGACGGTTGTACAGACGGATCTCGTTAGTCTAGATATAGAAGACGGTTGTACAGACGAATCTCGTTAGTCTAGATATAGAAGACGGTTGTACAGACGGATCTCGTTAGTCTAGATATAGAAGACAGTGGTACAGACGGATCTCGTTAGTCTAGATATAGAAGACGGTTGTACAGACGGATCTCGTTAGTCTAGATATAGAAGACGTTTGTCCAACGACGTATCTCGTTAGTCTAGATATAGAAGACGGTTGTACAGACGGATCTCGTTAGTCTTGATATAGAAGAACGTTGTACAGACGGGTCTCGTGAGTCTAGATAGAGAAGACGGTTGTACAGACGGATCTCGTTAGTCTAGATATAGAAGACGGTTGTACAGACGGATCTCGTTAGTCTAGATATAGAAGACGGTTGTACAGACGGATCTCGTTAGTCTAGATATTGAAGACGTTTGTCCAACGACGTATCTCGTTAGTCTAGATATAGAAAACGGTTGTACACACGGATCTCGTTAGTCTAGATATAGAAGAGGGTTGTACAACGACGGATCTCGTTAGTCTAGATATAGAAAACGTTTGTACAGACGGGTCTCGTTAGTCTAGATATAGAAGACGGTTGTACAGACGGATCTCGTGAGTCTAGATATAGAAGACGGTTGTACAGGCGGATCTCGTTGGTCTAGATATAGAGGACGGTTGTACAGACGGATCTCGTTAGTCTAGATATTGAAGACGTTTGTCCAACGACGTACCTCGTTAGTCTAGATATAGAAAACGGTTGTACAGACGGATCTCATTAGTCTAGATATAGAAGAGGGTTGTACAACGACGGATCGCGTTAGTCTAGATATAGAAAACGGTTGTACAGACGGGTCTCGTTAGTCTAGATATAGAAGACGGTTGTACAGACGGATCTCGTGAGTCTAGATATAGAAGACGGTTGTACAGGCGGATCTCGTTGGTCTAGATATAGAGGACGGTTGTACAGACGGATCTCGTTAGTCTAGATATAGATGACGGTTGTACAGACGGATCTCGTTAGTCTAGATATAGAAGAAGGTTGTACAGACGGGTCTCGTGAGTCTAGATAGAGAAGACGGTTGTACAGACGGATCTCGTTAGTCTAGATATAGAAGACGGTTGTACAGACGGATCTCGTTAGTCTAGATATAGAAGACGTTTGTCCAACGACGTATCTCGTTAGTCTAGATATAGAAGACGGTTGTACAGACGGATCTCGTTAGTCTAGATATTGAAGACGTTTGTCCAACGACGTATCTCGTTAGTCTAGATATAGAAGACGGTTGTACAGACGTATCTCGTTAGTCTAGATATAGAAGACGGTTGTACAGACGGATCTCGTTAGTCTAGATATAGAAGACGGTTGTACAGACGGATCGCGTTAGTCTAGATATAGAAGATGGTTGTACAACGACGTATCTCGTTAGTCTAGATATAGAAGGCGGTTGTACAGACGGATCTCGTTAGTCTAGATATAGAAGACGGTTGTACAGACGGATCTCGTTAGTCTAGATATAGAAGGCGGTTGTACAGACGGATCTCGTTAGTCTAGATATAGAAGACGGTTGTACAGACGGATCTCGTTAGTCTAGATATAGAAGACGGTTGTACAGACGGATCTCGTTAGTCTAGATATAGAAGACGGTTGTACAGACGGATCTCGTTAGTCTAGATGTAGAAGACGGTTGTACAGACGGATCTCGTTAGTCTAGATATAGAAGAAGGTTGTACAGACGGATCTCGTTAGTCTAGATATAGAAGAAGGTTGTACAGACGGATCCCGTTAGTCTAGATATAGAAGACGGTTGTATAACGAGAGATCTCGTTAGTCTAGATATAGAAAACGGTTGTACAGACGGATCGCGTTAGTCTAGATATAGAAGATGGTTGTACAACGACGTATCTCGTTAGTCTAGATATAGAAGGCGGTTATACAGACGGATCTCGTTAGTCTAGATATAGAAGACGGTTGTACAGACGGATCTCGTTAGTCTAGATATAGAAAACGGTTGTACAGACGGGTCTCGTTAGTCTAGATATAGAAGACGGTTGTACAGACGGATCTCGTGAGTCTAGATATAGAAGACGGTTGTACAGACGGATCCCGTTAGTCTAGATATAGAAGACGGTTGTATAACGAGAGATCTCGTTAGTCTAGATATAGAAAACGGTTGTACAGACGGATCGCGTTAGTCTAGATATAGAAGATGGTTGTACAACGACGTATCTCGTTAGTCTAGATATAGAAGGCGGTTGTACAGACGGATCTCGTTAGTCTAGATATAGAAGACGGTTGTACAGACGGATCTCGTTAGTCTAGATATTGAAGACGTTTGCCCAACGACGTATCTCGTTAGTCTAGATATAGAAGACAGTTGTACAGACGGATCTCGTTAGTCTAGATATAGAAGACGGTTGTACAGACGGATCCCGTTAGTCTAGATATAGAAGACGGTTGTATAACGAGAGATCTCGTTAGTCTAGATATAGAAAACGGTTGTACAGACGGATCGCGTTAGTCTAGATATAGAAGATGGTTGTACAACGACGTATCTCGTTAGTCTAGATATAGAAGGAGGTTGTACAGACGGATCTCGTTAGTCTAGATATAGAAGACGGTTGTACAGACGGATCTCGTTAGTCTAGATATTGAAGACGTTTGTCCAACGACGTATCTCGTTAGTCTAGATATAGAAGACAGTTGTACAGACGGATCTCGTTAGTCTAGATATAGAAGACGGTTGTACAGACGGATCTCGTTAGTCTAGATATAGAAGACGGTTGTACAGACGGATCTCGTTAGTCTAGATATAGAAGACAGTGGTACAGACGGATCTCGTTAGTCTAGATATAGAAGAAGGTTGTACAGACGGGTCTCGTGAGTCTAGATAGAGAAGACGGTTGTACAGACGGGTCTCGTTAGTCTAGATACAGAAGACGGTTGTATAGACGGATCTCGTTAGTCTAGATATAGAAGACAGTGGTACAGACGGATCTCGTTAGTCTAGATATAGAAGAACGTTGTACAGACGGGTCTCGTGAGTCTAGATAGAGAAGACGGTTGTACAGACGGATCTCGTTAGTCTAGATATAGAAGACGGTTGTACAGACGGATCTCGTTAGTCTAGATATAGAAGACGGTTGTACAGACGGATCTCGTTAGTCTAGATATTGAAGACGTTTGTCCAACGACGTATCTCGTTAGTCTAGATATAGAAAACGGTTGTACACACGGATCTCGTTAGTCTAGATATAGAAGAGGGTTGTACAACGACGGATCTCGTTAGTCTAGATATAGAAAACGGTTGTACAGACGGGTCTCGTTAGTCTAGATATAGAAGACGGTTGTACAGACGGATCTCGTGAGTCTAGATATAGAAGAAGGTTGTACAGACGGGTCTCGTGAGTCTAGATAGAGAAGACGGTTGTACAGACGGGTCTCGTTAGTCTAGATACAGAAGACGGTTGTATAGACGGATCTCATTAGTCTAGATATAGAAGACGGTTGTACAGACGGATCTCGTTATTCTAGATATAGAAGACGGTTGTACAGACGGATCCCGTTAGTCTAGATATAGAAGACGGTTGTATAACGAGAGATCTCGTTAGTCTAGATATAGAAGACGATTATACAGACGGATCTCGTTAGTCTAGATATAGAAGACGGTTGTACAGACGGATCTCGTTAGTCTAGATATAGAAGACAGTGGTACAGACGGATCTCGTTAGTCTAGATATAGAAGAAGGTTGTACAGACGGGTCTCGTGAGTCTAGATAGAGAAGACGGTTGTACAGACGGGTCTCGTTAGTCTAGATACAGAAGACGGTTGTATAGACGGATCTCATTAGTCTAGATATAGAAGACGGTTGTACAGACGGATCTCGTTATTCTAGATATAGAAGACGGTTGTACAGACGGATCCCGTTAGTCTAGATATAGAAGACGGTTGTATAACGAGAGATCTCGTTAGTCTAGATATAGAAGACGATTATACAGACGGATCTCGTTAGTCTAGATATAGAAGACGGTTGTACAGACGGATCGCGTTAGTCTAGATATAGAAGATGGTTGTACAACGACGTATCTCGTTAGTCTAGATATAGAAGGAGGTTGTATAGACGGATCTCGTTAGTCTAGATATAGAAGACGGTTGTACAGACGGATCTCGTTAGTCTAGATATTGAAGACGTTTGTCCAACGACGTATCTCGTTAGTCTAGATATAGAAGACAGTTGTACAGACGGATCTCGTTAGTCTAGATATAGAAGACGGTTGTACAGACGGATCTCGTTAGTCTAGATATAGAAGACGGTTGTACAGACGGATCTCGTTAGTCTAGATATAGAAGACAGTGGTACAGACGGATCTCGTTAGTCTAGATATAGAAGAAGGTTGTACAGACGGGTCTCGTGAGTCTAGATAGAGAAGACGGTTGTACAGACGGGTCTCGTTAGTCTAGATACAGAAGACGGTTGTATAGACGGATCTCGTTAGTCTAGATATAGAAGACAGTGGTACAGACGGATCTCGTTAGTCTAGATATAGAAGAACGTTGTACAGACGGGTCTCGTGAGTCTAGATAGAGAAGACGGTTGTACAGACGGATCTCGTTAGTCTAGATATAGAAGACGGTTGTACAGACGGATCTCGTTAGTCTAGATATAGAAGACGGTTGTACAGACGGATCTCGTTAGTCTAGATATTGAAGACGTTTGTCCAACGACGTATCTCGTTAGTCTAGATATAGAAAACGGTTGTACACACGGATCTCGTTAGTCTAGATATAGAAGAGGGTTGTACAACGACGGATCTCGTTAGTCTAGATATAGAAAACGGTTGTACAGACGGGTCTCGTTAGTCTAGATATAGAAGACGGTTGTACAGACGGATCTCGTGAGTCTAGATATAGAAGAAGGTTGTACAGACGGGTCTCGTGAGTCTAGATAGAGAAGACGGTTGTACAGACGGGTCTCGTTAGTCTAGATACAGAAGACGGTTGTATAGACGGATCTCATTAGTCTAGATATAGAAGACGGTTGTACAGACGGATCTCGTTATTCTAGATATAGAAGACGGTTGTACAGACGGATCCCGTTAGTCTAGATATAGAAGACGGTTGTATAACGAGAGATCTCGTTAGTCTAGATATAGAAGACGATTATACAGACGGATCTCGTTAGTCTAGATATAGAAGACGGTTGTACAGACGGATCTCGTTAGTCTAGATATAGAAGACAGTGGTACAGACGGATCTCGTTAGTCTAGATATAGAAGAAGGTTGTACAGACGGGTCTCGTGAGTCTAGATAGAGAAGACGGTTGTACAGACGGGTCTCGTTAGTCTAGATACAGAAGACGGTTGTATAGACGGATCTCATTAGTCTAGATATAGAAGACGGTTGTACAGACGGATCTCGTTATTCTAGATATAGAAGACGGTTGTACAGACGGATCCCGTTAGTCTAGATATAGAAGACGGTTGTATAACGAGAGATCTCGTTAGTCTAGATATAGAAGACGATTATACAGACGGATCTCGTTAGTCTAGATATAGAAGACGGTTGTACAGACGGATCTCGTTAGTCTAGATATAGAAGACGGTTGTACAGACGGATCTCGTTAGTCTAGATATAGAAGAAGGTTGTACAGACGGATCTCGTTAGTCTAGATATAGAAGAAGGTTGTACAGACGGATCCCGTTAGTCTAGATATAGAAGACGGTTGTATAACGAGAGATCTCGTTAGTCTAGATATAGAAAACGGTTGTACAGACGGATCGCGTTAGTCTAGATATAGAAGATGGTTGTACAACGACGTATCTCGTTAGTCTAGATATAGAAGGCGGTTGTACAGACGGATCTCGTTAGTCTAGATATAGAAGACGGTTGTACAGACGGATCTCGTTAGTCTAGATATAGAAGACGGTTGTACAGACGGATCTCGTTAGTCTAGATATTGAAGACGTTTGTCCAACGACGTATCTCGTTTGTCTAGGTATAGAAGACGGTTGTACAGACGGATCTCGTTAGTCTAGATATAGAAGACGGTTGTACAGACGGATCTCGTTAGTCTAGATGTAGAAGACGGTTGTACAGACGGATCTCGTTAGTCTAGATATAGAAGATGGTTGTACAGACGGATCTCGTTAGTCTAGATATTGAAGACGTTTGTCCAACGACGTATCTCGTTAGTCTAGATATAGAAGACAGTTGTACAGACGGATCTCGTTAGTCTAGATATAGAAGACGGTTGTACAGACGGATCTCGTTAGTCTAGATATTGAAGACGTTTGTCCAACGACGTATCTCGTTTGTCTAGGTATAGAAGACGGTTGTACAGACGGATCTCGTTAGTCTAGATATAGAAGACGGTTGTACAGACGGATCTCGTTAGTCTAGATGTAGAAGACGGTTGTACAGACGGATCTCGTTAGTCTAGATATAGAAGATGGTTGTACAACGACGTATCTCGTTCGTCTAGATATAGAAGACGGTTGTACAGACGGATCGCGTTAGTCTAGATATAGAAGACGGTTGTACAGACGGATCCCGTTAGTCTAGATATAGAAGACGGTTGTATAACGAGAGATCTCGTTAGTCTAGATATAGAAAACGGTTGTACAGACGGATCGCGTTAGTCTAGATATAGAAGATGGTTGTACAACGACGTATCTCGTTAGTCTAGATATAGAAGGCGATTGTACAGACGGATCTCGTTAGTCTAGATATAGAAGACGGTTGTACAGACGGATCTCGTTAGTCTAGATATTGAAGACGTTTGTCCAACGACGTATCTCGTTAGTCTAGATATAGAAGACAGTTGTACAGACGGATCTCGTTAGTCTAGATATAGAAGACGGTTGTACAGACGGATCTCGTTAGTCTAGATATAGAAGACGTTTGTCCAACGACGTATCTCGTTAGTCTAGATATAGAAGACGGTTGTACAGACGGATCTCGTTAGTCTTGATATAGAAGAACGTTGTACAGACGGGTCTCGTGAGTCTAGATAGAGAAGACGGTTGTACAGACGGATCTCGTTAGTCTAGATATAGAAGGCGGTTGTACAGACGGAACTCGTTAGTCTAGATATAGAAGAGTGTTGTACAACGACGTATCTCGTTAGTCTAGATATAGAAGGCGGTTGTACAGACGGATCTCGTTAGTCTAGATATAGAAAACGGTTGTACAGACGGGTCTCGTTAGTCTAGATATAGAAGACGGTTGTACAGACGGATCTCGTGAGTCTAGATATAGAAGACGGTTGTACAGGCGGATCTCGTTGGTCTAGATATAGAGGACGGTTGTACAGACGGATCTCGTTAGTCTAGATATAGATGACGGTTGTACAGACGGATCCCGTTAGTCTAGATATAGAAGACAGTGGTACAGACGGATCTCGTTAGTCTAGATATAGAAGAAGGTTGTACAGACGGGTCTCGTGAGTCTAGATAGAGAAGACGGTTGTACAGACGGGTCTCGTTAGTCTAGATACAGAAGACGGTTGTATAGACGGATCTCATTAGTCTAGATATAGAAGACGGTTGTACAGACGGATCTCGTTATTCTAGATATAGAAGACGGTTGTACAGACGGATCCCGTTAGTCTAGATATAGAAGACGGTTGTATAACGAGAGATCTCGTTAGTCTAGATATAGAAGACGATTATACAGACGGATCTCGTTAGTCTAGATATAGAAGACGGTTGTACAGACGGATCTCGTTAGTCTAGATATAGAAGACGGTTGTACAGACGGATCTCGTTAGTCTAGATATAGTAGAAGGTTGTACAGACGGATCTCGTTAGTCTAGATATAGAAGAAGGTTGTACAGACGGATCCCGTTAGTCTAGATATAGAAGACGGTTGTATAACGAGAGATCTCGTTAGTCTAGATATAGAAAACGGTTGTACAGACGGATCGCGTTAGTCTAGATATAAAAGATGGTTGTACAACGACGTATCTCGTTAGTCTAGATATAGAAGGCGGTTGTACAGACGGATCTCGTTAGTCTAGATATAGAAGACGGTTGTACAGACGGATCTCGTTAGTCTAGATATAGAAGACGGTTGTACAGACGGATCTCGTTAGTCTAGATATTGAAGACGTTTGTCCAACGACGTATCTCGTTTGTCTAGGTATAGAAGACGGTTGTACAGACGGATCTCGTTAGTCTAGATATAGAAGACGGTTGTACAGACGGATCTCGTTAGTCTAGATGTAGAAGACGGTTGTACAGACGGATCTCGTTAGTCTAGATATAGAAGATGGTTGTACAACGACGTATCTCGTTCGTCTAGATATAGAAGACGGTTGTACAGACGGATCGCGTTAGTCTAGATATAGAAGACGGTTGTACAGACGGATCCCGTTAGTCTAGATATAGAAGACGGTTGTATAACGAGAGATCTCGTTAGTCTAGATATAGAAAACGGTTGTACAGACGGATCGCGTTAGTCTAGATATAGAAGATGGTTGTACAACGACGTATCTCGTTAGTCTAGATATAGAAGGCGATTGTACAGACGGATCTCGTTAGTCTAGATATAGAAGACGGTTGTACAGACGGATCTCGTTAGTCTAGATATTGAAGACGTTTGTCCAACGACGTATCTCGTTAGTCTAGATATAGAAGACAGTTGTACAGACGGATCTCGTTAGTCTAGATATAGAAGACGGTTGTACAGACGGATCTCGTTAGTCTAGATATAGAAGACGTTTGTCCAACGACGTATCTCGTTAGTCTAGATATAGAAGACGGTTGTACAGACGGATCTCGTTAGTCTAGATATAGAAGACAGTGGTACAGACGGATCTCGTTAGTCTAGATATAGAAGACGGTTGTACAGACGGATCTCGTTAGTCTAGATATAGAAGACGTTTGTCCAACGACGTATCTCGTTAGTCTAGATATAGAAGACGGTTGTACAGACGGATCTCGTTAGTCTTGATATAGAAGAACGTTGTACAGACGGGTCTCGTGAGTCTAGATAGAGAAGACGGTTGTACAGACGGATCTCGTTAGTCTAGATATAGATGACGGTTGTACAGACGGATCTCGTTAGTCTAGATATAGAAGAAGGTTGTACAGACGGGTCTCGTGAGTCTAGATAGAGAAGACGGTTGTACAGACGGATCTCGTTAGTCTAGATATAGAAGACGGTTGTACAGACGGATCTCGTTAGTCTAGATATAGAAGACGTTTGTCCAACGACGTATCTCGTTAGTCTAGATATAGAAGACGGTTGTACAGACGGATCGCGTTATTCTAGATATAGAAGACGGTTGTACAGACGGATCCCGTTAGTCTAGATATAGAAGACGGTTGTATAACGAGAGATCTCGTTAGTCTAGATATAGAAAACGGTTGTACAGACGGATCGCGTTAGTCTAGATATAGAAGATGGTTGTACAACGACGTATCTCGTTAGTCTAGATATAGAAGGCGGTTGTACAGACGGATCTCGTTAGTCTAGATATAGAAGACGGTTGTACAGACGGATCTCGTTAGTCTAGATATTGAAGACGTTTGTCCAACGACGTATCTCGTTAGTCTAGATATAGAAGACAGTTGTACAGACGGATCTCGTTAGTCTAGATATAGAAGACGGTTGTACAGACGGATCTCGTTAGTCTAGATATAGAAGACGGTTGTACAGACGGATCTCGTTAGTCTAGATATAGAAGACAGTGGTACAGACGGATCTCGTTAGTCTAGATATAGAAGAAGGTTGTACAGACGGGTCTCGTGAGTCTAGATAGAGAAGACGGTTGTACAGACGGGTCTCGTTAGTCTAGATACAGAAGACGGTTGTATAGACGGATCTCGTTAGTCTAGATATAGAAGACAGTGGTACAGACGGATCTCGTTAGTCTAGATATAGAAGAACGTTGTACAGACGGGTCTCGTGAGTCTAGATAGAGAAGACGGTTGTACAGACGGATCTCGTTAGTCTAGATACAGAAGACGGTTGTATAGACGGATCTCATTAGTCTAGATATAGAAGACGGTTGTACAGACGGATCTCGTTATTCTAGATATAGAAGACGGTTGTACAGACGGATCCCGTTAGTCTAGATATAGAAGACGGTTGTATAACGAGAGATCTCGTTAGTCTAGATATAGAAGACGATTATACAGACGGATCTCGTTAGTCTAGATATAGAAGACGGTTGTACAGACGGATCTCGTTAGTCTAGATATAGAAGACGGTTGTACAGACGGATCTCGTTAGTCTAGATATAGAAGAAGGTTGTACAGACGGATCTCGTTAGTCTAGATATAGAAGAAGGTTGTACAGACGGATCCCGTTAGTCTAGATATAGAAGACGGTTGTATAACGAGAGATCTCGTTAGTCTAGATATAGAAAACGGTTGTACAGACGGATCGCGTTAGTCTAGATATAGAAGATGGTTGTACAACGACGTATCTCGTTAGTCTAGATATAGAAGGCGGTTGTACAGACGGATCTCGTTAGTCTAGATATAGAAGACGGTTGTACAGACGGATCTCGTTAGTCTAGATATAGAAGACGGTTGTACAGACGGATCTCGTTAGTCTAGATATTGAAGACGTTTGTCCAACGACGTATCTCGTTTGTCTAGGTATAGAAGACGGTTGTACAGACGGATCTCGTTAGTCTAGATATAGAAGACGGTTGTACAGACGGATCTCGTTAGTCTAGATGTAGAAGACGGTTGTACAGACGGATCTCGTTAGTCTAGATATAGAAGATGGTTGTACAACGACGTATCTCGTTCGTCTAGATATAGAAGACGGTTGTACAGACGGATCGCGTTAGTCTAGATATAGAAGACGGTTGTACAGACGGATCCCGTTAGTCTAGATATAGAAGACGGTTGTATAACGAGAGATCTCGTTAGTCTAGATATAGAAAACGGTTGTACAGACGGATCGCGTTAGTCTAGATATAGAAGATGGTTGTACAACGACGTATCTCGTTAGTCTAGATATAGAAGGCGATTGTACAGACGGATCTCGTTAGTCTAGATATAGAAGACGGTTGTACAGACGGATCTCGTTAGTCTAGATATTGAAGACGTTTGTCCAACGACGTATCTCGTTAGTCTAGATATAGAAGACAGTTGTACAGACGGATCTCGTTAGTCTAGATATAGAAGACGGTTGTACAGACGGATCTCGTTAGTCTAGATATAGAAGACGTTTGTCCAACGACGTATCTCGTTAGTCTAGATATAGAAGACGGTTGTACAGACGGATCTCGTTAGTCTTGATATAGAATAACGTTGTACAGACGGGTCTCGTGAGTCTAGATAGAGAAGACGGTTGTACAGACGGATCTCGTTAGTCTAGATATAGAAGACGGTTGTACAGACGGATCTCGTTAGTCTAGATATAGAAGACGGTTGTACAGACGGATCTCGTTAGTCTAGATATTGAAGACGTTTGTCCAACGACGTATCTCGTTAGTCTAGATATAGAAGACGGTTGTACAGACGGATCTCGTTAGTCTAGATATAGAAGACGGTTGTACAGACGGATCTCGTTAGTCTAGATATAGAAGACGGTTGTACAGACGGATCTCGTTAGTCTAGATATTGAAGACGTTTGTCCAACGACGTATCTCGTTTGTCTAGGTATAGAAGACGGTTGTACAGACGGATCTCGTTAGTCTAGATATAGAAGACGGTTGTACAGACGGATCTCGTTAGTCTAGATGTAGAAGACGGTTGTACAGACGGATCTCGTTAGTCTAGATATAGAAGATGGTTGTACAACGACGTATCTCGTTCGTCTAGATATAGAAGACGGTTGTACAGACGGATCGCGTTAGTCTAGATATAGAAGACGGTTGTACAGACGGATCCCGTTAGTCTAGATATAGAAGACGGTTGTATAACGAGAGATCTCGTTAGTCTAGATATAGAAAACGGTTGTACAGACGGATCGCGTTAGTCTAGATATAGAAGATGGTTGTACAACGACGTATCTCGTTAGTCTAGATATAGAAGGCGATTGTACAGACGGATCTCGTTAGTCTAGATATAGAAGACGGTTGTACAGACGGATCTCGTTAGTCTAGATATTGAAGACGTTTGTCCAACGACGTATCTCGTTAGTCTAGATATAGAAGACAGTTGTACAGACGGATCTCGTTAGTCTAGATATAGAAGACGGTTGTACAGACGGATCTCGTTAGTCTAGATATAGAAGACGTTTGTCCAACGACGTATCTCGTTAGTCTAGATATAGAAGACGGTTGTACAGACGGATCTCGTTAGTCTAGATATAGAAGACAGTGGTACAGACGGATCTCGTTAGTCTAGATATAGAAGACGGTTGTACAGACGGATCTCGTTAGTCTAGATATAGAAGACGTTTGTCCAACGACGTATCTCGTTAGTCTAGATATAGAAGACGGTTGTACAGACGGATCTCGTTAGTCTTGATATAGAAGAACGTTGTACAGACGGGTCTCGTGAGTCTAGATAGAGAAGACGGTTGTACAGACGGATCTCGTTAGTCTAGATATAGATGACGGTTGTACAGACGGATCTCGTTAGTCTAGATATAGAAGAAGGTTGTACAGACGGGTCTCGTGAGTCTAGATAGAGAAGACGGTTGTACAGACGGATCTCGTTAGTCTAGATATAGAAGACGGTTGTACAGACGGATCTCGTTAGTCTAGATATAGAAGACGTTTGTCCAACGACGTATCTCGTTAGTCTAGATATAGAAGACGGTTGTACAGACGGATCGCGTTATTCTAGATATAGAAGACGGTTGTACAGACGGATCCCGTTAGTCTAGATATAGAAGACGGTTGTATAACGAGAGATCTCGTTAGTCTAGATATAGAAAACGGTTGTACAGACGGATCGCGTTAGTCTAGATATAGAAGATGGTTGTACAACGACGTATCTCGTTAGTCTAGATATAGAAGGCGGTTGTACAGACGGATCTCGTTAGTCTAGATATAGAAGACGGTTGTACAGACGGATCTCGTTAGTCTAGATATTGAAGACGTTTGTCCAACGACGTATCTCGTTAGTCTAGATATAGAAGACATTTGTACAGACGGATCTCGTTAGTCTAGATATAGAAGACGGTTGTACAGACGGATCTCGTTAGTCTAGATATAGAAGAAGGTTGTACAGACGGATCTCGTTAGTCTAGATATAGAAGAAGGTTGTACAGACGGATCCCGTTAGTCTAGATATAGAAGACGGTTGTATAACGAGAGATCTCGTTAGTCTAGATATAGAAAACGGTTGTACAGACGGGTCGCGTTAGTCTAGATATAGAAGATGGTTGTACAACGACGTATCTCGTTAGTCTAGATATAGAAGGCGGTTGTACAGACGGATCTCGTTAGTCTAGATATAGAAGACGGTTGTACAGACGGATCTCGTTAGTCTAGATATAGAAGACGGTTGTACAGACGGATCTCGTTAGTCTAGATATTGAAGACGTTTGTCCAACGACGTATCTCGTTTGTCTAGGTATAGAAGACGGTTGTACAGACGGATCTCGTTAGTCTAGATATAGAAGACGGTTGTACAGACGGATCTCGTTAGTCTAGATGTAGAAGACGGTTGTACAGACGGATCTCGTTAGTCTAGATATAGAAGATGGTTGTACAACGACGTATCTCGTTCGTCTAGATATAGAAGACGGTTGTACAGACGGATCGCGTTAGTCTAGATATAGAAGACGGTTGTACAGACGGATCCCGTTAGTCTAGATATAGAAGACGGTTGTATAACGAGAGATCTCGTTAGTCTAGATATAGAAAACGGTTGTACAGACGGATCGCGTTAGTCTAGATATAGAAGATGGTTGTACAACGACGTATCTCGTTAGTCTAGATATAGAAGGCGATTGTACAGACGGATCTCGTTAGTCTAGATATAGAAGACGGTTGTACAGACGGATCTCGTTAGTCTAGATATTGAAGACGTTTGTCCAACGACGTATCTCGTTAGTCTAGATATAGAAGACAGTTGTACAGACGGATCTCGTTAGTCTAGATATAGAAGACGGTTGTACAGACGGATCTCGTTAGTCTAGATATAGAAGACGTTTGTCCAACGACGTATCTCGTTAGTTTAGATATAGAAGACGGTTGTACAGACGGATCTCGTTAGTCTTGATATAGAATAACGTTGTACAGACGGGTCTCGTGAGTCTAGATAGAGAAGACGGTTGTACAGACGGATCTCGTTAGTCTAGATATAGAAGACGGTTGTACAGACGGATCTCGTTAGTCTAGATATAGAAGACGGTTGTACAGACGGATCTCGTTAGTCTAGATATTGAAGACGTTTGTCCAACGACGTATCTCGTTAGTCTAGATATAGAAGACGGTTGTACAGACGGATCTCGTTAGTCTAGATATAGAAGACGGTTGTACAGACGGATGTCGTTAGTCTAGATATAGAAGATGGTTGTACAACGACGTATCTCGTTCGTCTAGATATAGAAGGCGGTTGTACAGACGGAACTCGTTAGTCTAGATATAGAAGACGGTTGTACAGACGGATCTCGTTAGTCTAGATATTGAAGACGTTTGTCCAACGACGTACCTCGTTAGTCTAGATATAGAAAACGGTTGTACAGACGGATCTCGTTAGTCTAGATATAGAAGACGGTTGTACAACGACGGATCTCGTTAGTCTAGATATAGAAGACGGTTGTGCAGACGGATCTCGTTAGTCTAGATATAAAAGACGGTTATACAGACGGATCTCGTTAGTCTAGATATAGAGGACGGTTGTACAGACGGATCTCGTTAGTCTAGATATTGAAGACGTTTGTCCAACGACGTACCTCGTTAGTCTAGATATAGAAAACGGTTGTACAGACGGATCTCGTTAGTCTAGATATAGAAGAGGGTTGTACAACGACGGATCGCGTTAGTCTAGATATAGAAAACGGTTGTACAGACGGGTCTCGTTAGTCTAGATATAGAAGACGGTTGTACAGACGGATCTCGTGAGTCTAGATATAGAAGACGGTTGTACAGGCGGATCTCGTTGGTCTAGATATAGAGGACGGTTGTACAGACGGATCTCGTTAGTCTAGATATAGATGACGGTTGTACAGACGGATCTCGTTAGTCTAGATATAGAAGAAGGTTGTACAGACGGGTCTCGTGAGTCTAGATAGAGAAGACGGTTGTACAGACGGATCTCGTTAGTCTAGATATAGAAGACGGTTGTACAGACGGATCTCGTTAGTCTAGATATAGAAGACGTTTGTCCAACGACGTATCTCGTTAGTCTAGATATAGAAGACGGTTGTACAGACGGATCTCGTTAGTCTAGATATTGAAGACGTTTGTCCAACGACGTATCTCGTTAGTCTAGATATAGAAGACGGTTGTACAGACGGATCTCGTTAGTCTAGATATAGAAGACGGTTGTACAGACGGATCTCGTTAGTCTAGATATAGAAGACGGTTGTACAGACGAATCTCGTTAGTCTAGATATAGAAGACGGTTGTACAGACGGATCTCGTTAGTCTAGATATAGAAGACAGTGGTACAGACGGATCTCGTTAGTCTAGATATAGAAGACGGTTGTACAGACGGATCTCGTTAGTCTAGATATAGAAGACGTTTGTCCAACGACGTATCTCGTTAGTCTAGATATAGAAGACGGTTGTACAGACGGATCTCGTTAGTCTTGATATAGAAGAACGTTGTACAGACGGGTCTCGTGAGTCTAGATAGAGAAGACGGTTGTACAGACGGATCTCGTTAGTCTAGATATAGAAGACGGTTGTACAGACGGATCTCGTTAGTCTAGATATAGAAGACGGTTGTACAGACGGATCTCGTTAGTCTAGATATTGAAGACGTTTGTCCAACGACGTATCTCGTTAGTCTAGATATAGAAAACGGTTGTACACACGGATCTCGTTAGTCTAGATATAGAAGAGGGTTGTACAACGACGGATCTCGTTAGTCTAGATATAGAAAACGTTTGTACAGACGGGTCTCGTTAGTCTAGATATAGAAGACGGTTGTACAGACGGATCTCGTGAGTCTAGATATAGAAGACGGTTGTACAGGCGGATCTCGTTGGTCTAGATATAGAGGACGGTTGTACAGACGGATCTCGTTAGTCTAGATATTGAAGACGTTTGTCCAACGACGTACCTCGTTAGTCTAGATATAGAAAACGGTTGTACAGACGGATCTCATTAGTCTAGATATAGAAGAGGGTTGTACAACGACGGATCGCGTTAGTCTAGATATAGAAAACGGTTGTACAGACGGGTCTCGTTAGTCTAGATATAGAAGACGGTTGTACAGACGGATCTCGTGAGTCTAGATATAGAAGACGGTTGTACAGGCGGATCTCGTTGGTCTAGATATAGAGGACGGTTGTACAGACGGATCTCGTTAGTCTAGATATAGATGACGGTTGTACAGACGGATCTCGTTAGTCTAGATATAGAAGAAGGTTGTACAGACGGGTCTCGTGAGTCTAGATAGAGAAGACGGTTGTACAGACGGATCTCGTTAGTCTAGATATAGAAGACGGTTGTACAGACGGATCTCGTTAGTCTAGATATAGAAGACGTTTGTCCAACGACGTATCTCGTTAGTCTAGATATAGAAGACGGTTGTACAGACGGATCTCGTTAGTCTAGATATTGAAGACGTTTGTCCAACGACGTATCTCGTTAGTCTAGATATAGAAGACGGTTGTACAGACGTATCTCGTTAGTCTAGATATAGAAGACGGTTGTACAGACGGATCTCGTTAGTCTAGATATAGAAGACGGTTGTACAGACGGATCGCGTTAGTCTAGATATAGAAGATGGTTGTACAACGACGTATCTCGTTAGTCTAGATATAGAAGGCGGTTGTACAGACGGATCTCGTTAGTCTAGATATAGAAGACGGTTGTACAGACGGATCTCGTTAGTCTAGATATAGAAGGCGGTTGTACAGACGGATCTCGTTAGTCTAGATATAGAAGACGGTTGTACAGACGGATCTCGTTAGTCTAGATATAGAAGACGGTTGTACAGACGGATCTCGTTAGTCTAGATATAGAAGACGGTTGTACAGACGGATCTCGTTAGTCTAGATGTAGAAGACGGTTGTACAGACGGATCTCGTTAGTCTAGATATAGAAGAAGGTTGTACAGACGGATCTCGTTAGTCTAGATATAGAAGAAGGTTGTACAGACGGATCCCGTTAGTCTAGATATAGAAGACGGTTGTATAACGAGAGATCTCGTTAGTCTAGATATAGAAAACGGTTGTACAGACGGATCGCGTTAGTCTAGATATAGAAGATGGTTGTACAACGACGTATCTCGTTAGTCTAGATATAGAAGGCGGTTATACAGACGGATCTCGTTAGTCTAGATATAGAAGACGGTTGTACAGACGGATCTCGTTAGTCTAGATATAGAAAACGGTTGTACAGACGGGTCTCGTTAGTCTAGATATAGAAGACGGTTGTACAGACGGATCTCGTGAGTCTAGATATAGAAGACGGTTGTACAGACGGATCCCGTTAGTCTAGATATAGAAGACGGTTGTATAACGAGAGATCTCGTTAGTCTAGATATAGAAAACGGTTGTACAGACGGATCGCGTTAGTCTAGATATAGAAGATGGTTGTACAACGACGTATCTCGTTAGTCTAGATATAGAAGGCGGTTGTACAGACGGATCTCGTTAGTCTAGATATAGAAGACGGTTGTACAGACGGATCTCGTTAGTCTAGATATTGAAGACGTTTGCCCAACGACGTATCTCGTTAGTCTAGATATAGAAGACAGTTGTACAGACGGATCTCGTTAGTCTAGATATAGAAGACGGTTGTACAGACGGATCCCGTTAGTCTAGATATAGAAGACGGTTGTATAACGAGAGATCTCGTTAGTCTAGATATAGAAAACGGTTGTACAGACGGATCGCGTTAGTCTAGATATAGAAGATGGTTGTACAACGACGTATCTCGTTAGTCTAGATATAGAAGGAGGTTGTACAGACGGATCTCGTTAGTCTAGATATAGAAGACGGTTGTACAGACGGATCTCGTTAGTCTAGATATTGAAGACGTTTGTCCAACGACGTATCTCGTTAGTCTAGATATAGAAGACAGTTGTACAGACGGATCTCGTTAGTCTAGATATAGAAGACGGTTGTACAGACGGATCTCGTTAGTCTAGATATAGAAGACGGTTGTACAGACGGATCTCGTTAGTCTAGATATAGAAGACAGTGGTACAGACGGATCTCGTTAGTCTAGATATAGAAGAAGGTTGTACAGACGGGTCTCGTGAGTCTAGATAGAGAAGACGGTTGTACAGACGGGTCTCGTTAGTCTAGATACAGAAGACGGTTGTATAGACGGATCTCGTTAGTCTAGATATAGAAGACAGTGGTACAGACGGATCTCGTTAGTCTAGATATAGAAGAACGTTGTACAGACGGGTCTCGTGAGTCTAGATAGAGAAGACGGTTGTACAGACGGATCTCGTTAGTCTAGATATAGAAGACGGTTGTACAGACGGATCTCGTTAGTCTAGATATAGAAGACGGTTGTACAGACGGATCTCGTTAGTCTAGATATTGAAGACGTTTGTCCAACGACGTATCTCGTTAGTCTAGATATAGAAAACGGTTGTACACACGGATCTCGTTAGTCTAGATATAGAAGAGGGTTGTACAACGACGGATCTCGTTAGTCTAGATATAGAAAACGGTTGTACAGACGGGTCTCGTTAGTCTAGATATAGAAGACGGTTGTACAGACGGATCTCGTGAGTCTAGATATAGAAGAAGGTTGTACAGACGGGTCTCGTGAGTCTAGATAGAGAAGACGGTTGTACAGACGGGTCTCGTTAGTCTAGATACAGAAGACGGTTGTATAGACGGATCTCATTAGTCTAGATATAGAAGACGGTTGTACAGACGGATCTCGTTATTCTAGATATAGAAGACGGTTGTACAGACGGATCCCGTTAGTCTAGATATAGAAGACGGTTGTATAACGAGAGATCTCGTTAGTCTAGATATAGAAGACGATTATACAGACGGATCTCGTTAGTCTAGATATAGAAGACGGTTGTACAGACGGATCTCGTTAGTCTAGATATAGAAGACAGTGGTACAGACGGATCTCGTTAGTCTAGATATAGAAGAAGGTTGTACAGACGGGTCTCGTGAGTCTAGATAGAGAAGACGGTTGTACAGACGGGTCTCGTTAGTCTAGATACAGAAGACGGTTGTATAGACGGATCTCATTAGTCTAGATATAGAAGACGGTTGTACAGACGGATCTCGTTATTCTAGATATAGAAGACGGTTGTACAGACGGATCCCGTTAGTCTAGATATAGAAGACGGTTGTATAACGAGAGATCTCGTTAGTCTAGATATAGAAGACGATTATACAGACGGATCTCGTTAGTCTAGATATAGAAGACGGTTGTACAGACGGATCGCGTTAGTCTAGATATAGAAGATGGTTGTACAACGACGTATCTCGTTAGTCTAGATATAGAAGGAGGTTGTATAGACGGATCTCGTTAGTCTAGATATAGAAGACGGTTGTACAGACGGATCTCGTTAGTCTAGATATTGAAGACGTTTGTCCAACGACGTATCTCGTTAGTCTAGATATAGAAGACAGTTGTACAGACGGATCTCGTTAGTCTAGATATAGAAGACGGTTGTACAGACGGATCTCGTTAGTCTAGATATAGAAGACGGTTGTACAGACGGATCTCGTTAGTCTAGATATAGAAGACAGTGGTACAGACGGATCTCGTTAGTCTAGATATAGAAGAAGGTTGTACAGACGGGTCTCGTGAGTCTAGATAGAGAAGACGGTTGTACAGACGGGTCTCGTTAGTCTAGATACAGAAGACGGTTGTATAGACGGATCTCGTTAGTCTAGATATAGAAGACAGTGGTACAGACGGATCTCGTTAGTCTAGATATAGAAGAACGTTGTACAGACGGGTCTCGTGAGTCTAGATAGAGAAGACGGTTGTACAGACGGATCTCGTTAGTCTAGATATAGAAGACGGTTGTACAGACGGATCTCGTTAGTCTAGATATAGAAGACGGTTGTACAGACGGATCTCGTTAGTCTAGATATTGAAGACGTTTGTCCAACGACGTATCTCGTTAGTCTAGATATAGAAAACGGTTGTACACACGGATCTCGTTAGTCTAGATATAGAAGAGGGTTGTACAACGACGGATCTCGTTAGTCTAGATATAGAAAACGGTTGTACAGACGGGTCTCGTTAGTCTAGATATAGAAGACGGTTGTACAGACGGATCTCGTGAGTCTAGATATAGAAGAAGGTTGTACAGACGGGTCTCGTGAGTCTAGATAGAGAAGACGGTTGTACAGACGGGTCTCGTTAGTCTAGATACAGAAGACGGTTGTATAGACGGATCTCATTAGTCTAGATATAGAAGACGGTTGTACAGACGGATCTCGTTATTCTAGATATAGAAGACGGTTGTACAGACGGATCCCGTTAGTCTAGATATAGAAGACGGTTGTATAACGAGAGATCTCGTTAGTCTAGATATAGAAGACGATTATACAGACGGATCTCGTTAGTCTAGATATAGAAGACGGTTGTACAGACGGATCTCGTTAGTCTAGATATAGAAGACAGTGGTACAGACGGATCTCGTTAGTCTAGATATAGAAGAAGGTTGTACAGACGGGTCTCGTGAGTCTAGATAGAGAAGACGGTTGTACAGACGGGTCTCGTTAGTCTAGATACAGAAGACGGTTGTATAGACGGATCTCATTAGTCTAGATATAGAAGACGGTTGTACAGACGGATCTCGTTATTCTAGATATAGAAGACGGTTGTACAGACGGATCCCGTTAGTCTAGATATAGAAGACGGTTGTATAACGAGAGATCTCGTTAGTCTAGATATAGAAGACGATTATACAGACGGATCTCGTTAGTCTAGATATAGAAGACGGTTGTACAGACGGATCTCGTTAGTCTAGATATAGAAGACGGTTGTACAGACGGATCTCGTTAGTCTAGATATAGAAGAAGGTTGTACAGACGGATCTCGTTAGTCTAGATATAGAAGAAGGTTGTACAGACGGATCCCGTTAGTCTAGATATAGAAGACGGTTGTATAACGAGAGATCTCGTTAGTCTAGATATAGAAAACGGTTGTACAGACGGATCGCGTTAGTCTAGATATAGAAGATGGTTGTACAACGACGTATCTCGTTAGTCTAGATATAGAAGGCGGTTGTACAGACGGATCTCGTTAGTCTAGATATAGAAGACGGTTGTACAGACGGATCTCGTTAGTCTAGATATAGAAGACGGTTGTACAGACGGATCTCGTTAGTCTAGATATTGAAGACGTTTGTCCAACGACGTATCTCGTTTGTCTAGGTATAGAAGACGGTTGTACAGACGGATCTCGTTAGTCTAGATATAGAAGACGGTTGTACAGACGGATCTCGTTAGTCTAGATGTAGAAGACGGTTGTACAGACGGATCTCGTTAGTCTAGATATAGAAGATGGTTGTACAGACGGATCTCGTTAGTCTAGATATTGAAGACGTTTGTCCAACGACGTATCTCGTTAGTCTAGATATAGAAGACAGTTGTACAGACGGATCTCGTTAGTCTAGATATAGAAGACGGTTGTACAGACGGATCTCGTTAGTCTAGATATTGAAGACGTTTGTCCAACGACGTATCTCGTTTGTCTAGGTATAGAAGACGGTTGTACAGACGGATCTCGTTAGTCTAGATATAGAAGACGGTTGTACAGACGGATCTCGTTAGTCTAGATGTAGAAGACGGTTGTACAGACGGATCTCGTTAGTCTAGATATAGAAGATGGTTGTACAACGACGTATCTCGTTCGTCTAGATATAGAAGACGGTTGTACAGACGGATCGCGTTAGTCTAGATATAGAAGACGGTTGTACAGACGGATCCCGTTAGTCTAGATATAGAAGACGGTTGTATAACGAGAGATCTCGTTAGTCTAGATATAGAAAACGGTTGTACAGACGGATCGCGTTAGTCTAGATATAGAAGATGGTTGTACAACGACGTATCTCGTTAGTCTAGATATAGAAGGCGATTGTACAGACGGATCTCGTTAGTCTAGATATAGAAGACGGTTGTACAGACGGATCTCGTTAGTCTAGATATTGAAGACGTTTGTCCAACGACGTATCTCGTTAGTCTAGATATAGAAGACAGTTGTACAGACGGATCTCGTTAGTCTAGATATAGAAGACGGTTGTACAGACGGATCTCGTTAGTCTAGATATAGAAGACGTTTGTCCAACGACGTATCTCGTTAGTCTAGATATAGAAGACGGTTGTACAGACGGATCTCGTTAGTCTTGATATAGAAGAACGTTGTACAGACGGGTCTCGTGAGTCTAGATAGAGAAGACGGTTGTACAGACGGATCTCGTTAGTCTAGATATAGAAGGCGGTTGTACAGACGGAACTCGTTAGTCTAGATATAGAAGAGTGTTGTACAACGACGTATCTCGTTAGTCTAGATATAGAAGGCGGTTGTACAGACGGATCTCGTTAGTCTAGATATAGAAAACGGTTGTACAGACGGGTCTCGTTAGTCTAGATATAGAAGACGGTTGTACAGACGGATCTCGTGAGTCTAGATATAGAAGACGGTTGTACAGGCGGATCTCGTTGGTCTAGATATAGAGGACGGTTGTACAGACGGATCTCGTTAGTCTAGATATAGATGACGGTTGTACAGACGGATCCCGTTAGTCTAGATATAGAAGACAGTGGTACAGACGGATCTCGTTAGTCTAGATATAGAAGAAGGTTGTACAGACGGGTCTCGTGAGTCTAGATAGAGAAGACGGTTGTACAGACGGGTCTCGTTAGTCTAGATACAGAAGACGGTTGTATAGACGGATCTCATTAGTCTAGATATAGAAGACGGTTGTACAGACGGATCTCGTTATTCTAGATATAGAAGACGGTTGTACAGACGGATCCCGTTAGTCTAGATATAGAAGACGGTTGTATAACGAGAGATCTCGTTAGTCTAGATATAGAAGACGATTATACAGACGGATCTCGTTAGTCTAGATATAGAAGACGGTTGTACAGACGGATCTCGTTAGTCTAGATATAGAAGACGGTTGTACAGACGGATCTCGTTAGTCTAGATATAGTAGAAGGTTGTACAGACGGATCTCGTTAGTCTAGATATAGAAGAAGGTTGTACAGACGGATCCCGTTAGTCTAGATATAGAAGACGGTTGTATAACGAGAGATCTCGTTAGTCTAGATATAGAAAACGGTTGTACAGACGGATCGCGTTAGTCTAGATATAAAAGATGGTTGTACAACGACGTATCTCGTTAGTCTAGATATAGAAGGCGGTTGTACAGACGGATCTCGTTAGTCTAGATATAGAAGACGGTTGTACAGACGGATCTCGTTAGTCTAGATATAGAAGACGGTTGTACAGACGGATCTCGTTAGTCTAGATATTGAAGACGTTTGTCCAACGACGTATCTCGTTTGTCTAGGTATAGAAGACGGTTGTACAGACGGATCTCGTTAGTCTAGATATAGAAGACGGTTGTACAGACGGATCTCGTTAGTCTAGATGTAGAAGACGGTTGTACAGACGGATCTCGTTAGTCTAGATATAGAAGATGGTTGTACAACGACGTATCTCGTTCGTCTAGATATAGAAGACGGTTGTACAGACGGATCGCGTTAGTCTAGATATAGAAGACGGTTGTACAGACGGATCCCGTTAGTCTAGATATAGAAGACGGTTGTATAACGAGAGATCTCGTTAGTCTAGATATAGAAAACGGTTGTATAACGAGAGATCTCGTTAGTCTAGATATAGAAGACGATTATACAGACGGATCTCGTTAGTCTAGATATAGAAGGCGGTTGTACAGACGGATCTCGTTAGTCTAGATATAGAAGACGGTTGTACAGACGGATCTCGTTAGTCTAGATATAGAAGACGGTTGTACAGACGGATCTCGTTAGTCTAGATATTGAAGACGTTTGTCCAACGACGTATCTCGTTTGTCTAGGTATAGAAGACGGTTGTACAGACGGATCTCGTTAGTCTAGATATAGAAGACAGTGGTACAGACGGATCTCGTTAGTCTAGATATAGAAGAAGGTTGTACAGACGGGTCTCGTGAGTCTAGATAGAGAAGACGGTTGTACAGACGGGTCTCGTTAGTCTAGATACAGAAGACGGTTGTATAGACGGATCTCATTAGTCTAGATATAGAAGACGGTTGTACAGACGGATCTCGTTATTCTAGATATAGAAGACGGTTGTACAGACGGAACCCGTTAGTCTAGATATAGAAGACGGTTGTATAACGAGAGATCTCGTTAGTCTAGATATAGAAGACGATTATACAGACGGATCTCGTTAGTCTAGATATAGAAGACGGTTGTACAGACGGATCTCGTTAGTCTAGATATAGAAGACGGTTGTACAGACGGATCTCGTTAGTCTAGATATAGAAGAAGGTTGTACAGACGGATCTCGTTAGTCTAGATATAGAAGAAGGTTGTACAGACGGATCCCGTTAGTCTAGATATAGAAGACGGTTGTATAACGAGAGATCTCGTTAGTCTAGATATAGAAAACGGTTGTACAGACGGATCGCGTTAGTCTAGATATAGAAGATGGTTGTACAACGACGTATCTCGTTAGTCTAGATATAGAAGGCGGTTGTACAGACGGATCTCGTTAGTCTAGATATAGAAGACGGTTGTACAGACGGATCTCGTTAGTCTAGATATAGAAGACGGTTGTACAGACGGATCTCGTTAGTCTAGATATTGAAGACGTTTGTCCAACGACGTATCTCGTTTGTCTAGGTATAGAAGACGGTTGTACAGACGGATCTCGTTAGTCTAGATATAGAAGACGGTTGTACAGACGGATCTCGTTAGTCTAGATGTAGAAGACGGTTGTACAGACGGATCTCGTTAGTCTAGATATAGAAGATGGTTGTACAGACGGATCTCGTTAGTCTAGATATTGAAGACGTTTGTCCAACGACGTATCTCGTTAGTCTAGATATAGAAGACAGTTGTACAGACGGATCTCGTTAGTCTAGATATAGAAGACGGTTGTACAGACGGATCTCGTTAGTCTAGATATTGAAGACGTTTGTCCAACGACGTATCTCGTTTGTCTAGGTATAGAAGACGGTTGTACAGACGGATCTCGTTAGTCTAGATATAGAAGACGGTTGTACAGACGGATCTCGTTAGTCTAGATGTAGAAGACGGTTGTACAGACGGATCTCGTTAGTCTAGATATAGAAGATGGTTGTACAACGACGTATCTCGTTCGTCTAGATATAGAAGACGGTTGTACAGACGGATCGCGTTAGTCTAGATATAGAAGACGGTTGTACAGACGGATCCCGTTAGTCTAGATATAGAAGACGGTTGTATAACGAGAGATCTCGTTAGTCTAGATATAGAAAACGGTTGTACAGACGGATCGCGTTAGTCTAGATATAGAAGATGGTTGTACAACGACGTATCTCGTTAGTCTAGATATAGAAGGCGATTGTACAGACGGATCTCGTTAGTCTAGATATAGAAGACGGTTGTACAGACGGATCTCGTTAGTCTAGATATTGAAGACGTTTGTCCAACGACGTATCTCGTTAGTCTAGATATAGAAGACAGTTGTACAGACGGATCTCGTTAGTCTAGATATAGAAGACGGTTGTACAGACGGATCTCGTTAGTCTAGATATAGAAGACGTTTGTCCAACGACGTATCTCGTTAGTCTAGATATAGAAGACGGTTGTACAGACGGATCTCGTTAGTCTTGATATAGAAGAACGTTGTACAGACGGGTCTCGTGAGTCTAGATAGAGAAGACGGTTGTACAGACGGATCTCGTTAGTCTAGATATAGAAGGCGGTTGTACAGACGGAACTCGTTAGTCTAGATATAGAAGAGTGTTGTACAACGACGTATCTCGTTAGTCTAGATATAGAAGGCGGTTGTACAGACGGATCTCGTTAGTCTAGATATAGAAAACGGTTGTACAGACGGGTCTCGTTAGTCTAGATATAGAAGACGGTTGTACAGACGGATCTCGTGAGTCTAGATATAGAAGACGGTTGTACAGGCGGATCTCGTTGGTCTAGATATAGAGGACGGTTGTACAGACGGATCTCGTTAGTCTAGATATAGATGACGGTTGTACAGACGGATCCCGTTAGTCTAGATATAGAAGACAGTGGTACAGACGGATCTCGTTAGTCTAGATATAGAAGAAGGTTGTACAGACGGGTCTCGTGAGTCTAGATAGAGAAGACGGTTGTACAGACGGGTCTCGTTAGTCTAGATACAGAAGACGGTTGTATAGACGGATCTCATTAGTCTAGATATAGAAGACGGTTGTACAGACGGATCTCGTTATTCTAGATATAGAAGACGGTTGTACAGACGGATCCCGTTAGTCTAGATATAGAAGACGGTTGTATAACGAGAGATCTCGTTAGTCTAGATATAGAAGACGATTATACAGACGGATCTCGTTAGTCTAGATATAGAAGACGGTTGTACAGACGGATCTCGTTAGTCTAGATATAGAAGACGGTTGTACAGACGGATCTCGTTAGTCTAGATATAGTAGAAGGTTGTACAGACGGATCTCGTTAGTCTAGATATAGAAGAAGGTTGTACAGACGGATCCCGTTAGTCTAGATATAGAAGACGGTTGTATAACGAGAGATCTCGTTAGTCTAGATATAGAAAACGGTTGTACAGACGGATCGCGTTAGTCTAGATATAAAAGATGGTTGTACAACGACGTATCTCGTTAGTCTAGATATAGAAGGCGGTTGTACAGACGGATCTCGTTAGTCTAGATATAGAAGACGGTTGTACAGACGGATCTCGTTAGTCTAGATATAGAAGACGGTTGTACAGACGGATCTCGTTAGTCTAGATATTGAAGACGTTTGTCCAACGACGTATCTCGTTTGTCTAGGTATAGAAGACGGTTGTACAGACGGATCTCGTTAGTCTAGATATAGAAGACGGTTGTACAGACGGATCTCGTTAGTCTAGATGTAGAAGACGGTTGTACAGACGGATCTCGTTAGTCTAGATATAGAAGATGGTTGTACAACGACGTATCTCGTTCGTCTAGATATAGAAGACGGTTGTACAGACGGATCGCGTTAGTCTAGATATAGAAGACGGTTGTACAGACGGATCCCGTTAGTCTAGATATAGAAGACGGTTGTATAACGAGAGATCTCGTTAGTCTAGATATAGAAAACGGTTGTACAGACGGATCGCGTTAGTCTAGATATAGAAGATGGTTGTACAACGACGTATCTCGTTAGTCTAGATATAGAAGGCGATTGTACAGACGGATCTCGTTAGTCTAGATATAGAAGACGGTTGTACAGACGGATCTCGTTAGTCTAGATATTGAAGACGTTTGTCCAACGACGTATCTCGTTAGTCTAGATATAGAAGACAGTTGTTCAGACGGATCTCGTTAGTCTAGATATAGAAGACGGTTGTACAGACGGATCTCGTTAGTCTAGATATAGAAGACGTTTGTCCAACGACGTATCTCGTTAGTCTAGATATAGAAGACGGTTGTACAGACGGATCTCGTTAGTCTTGATATAGAAGAACGTTGTACAGACGGGTCTCGTGAGTCTAGATAGAGAAGACGGTTGTACAGACGGATCTCGTTAGTCTAGATATAGAAGGCGGTTGTACAGACGGAACTCGTTAGTCTAGATATAGAAGACGGTTGTACAGACGGATCTCGTTAGTCTAGATATTGAAGACGTTTGTCCAACGACGTACCTCGTTAGTCTAGATATAGAAAACGGTTGTACAGACGGATCTCGTTAGTCTAGATATAGAAGACGATTGTACAACGACGGATCTCGTTAGTCTAGATATAGAAGACGGTTGTGCAGACGGATCTCGTTAGTCTAGATATAAAAGACGGTTGTACAGACGGATCTCGTTAGTCTAGATATAGAGGACGGTTGTACAGACGGATCTCGTTAGTCTAGATATTGAAGACGTTTGTCCAACGACGTACCTCATTAGTCTAGATATAGAAAACGGTTGTACAGACGGATCTCGTTAGTCTAGATATAGAAGAGGGTTGTACAACGACGGATCGCGTTAGTCTAGATATAGAAAACGGTTGTACAGACGGGTCTCGTTAGTCTAGATATAGAAGACGGTTGTACAGACGGATCTCGTGAGTCTAGATATAGAAGACGGTTGTACAGACGGATCGCGTTAGTCTAGATATAGAAGATGGTTGTACAACGACGTATCTCGTTAGTCTAGATATAGAAGGCGGTTGTACAGACGGATCTCGTTAGTCTAGATATAGAAGACGGTTGTACAGACGGATCTCGTTAGTCTAGATATTGAAGACGTTTGTCCAACGACGTATCTCGTTAGTCTAGATATAGAAGACAGTTGTACAGACGGATCTCGTTAGTCTAGATATAGAAGACGGTTGTACAGACGGATCCCGTTAGTCTAGATATAGAAGACGGTTGTATAACGAGAGATCTCGTTAGTCTAGATATAGAAAACGGTTGTACAGACGGATCGCGTTAGTCTAGATATAGAAGATGGTTGTACAACGACGTATCTCGTTAGTCTAGATATAGAAGGCGGTTGTACAGACGGATCTCGTCAGTCTAGATATAGAAGAGGGTTGTACAACGACGGATCGCGTTAGTCTAGATATAGAAAACGGTTGTACAGACGGATCTCGTTAGTCTAGATATAGAAGACGGTTGTACAGACGGATGTCGTTAGTCTAGATATAGAAGATGGTTGTACAACGACGTATCTCGTTCGTCTAGATATAGAAGGCGGTTGTACAGACGGAACTCGTTAGTCTAGATATAGAAGACGGTTGTACAGACGGATCTCGTTAGTCTAGATATTGAAGACGTTTGTCCAACGACGTACCTCGTTAGTCTAGATATAGAAAACGGTTGTACAGACGGATCTCGTTAGTCTAGATATAGAAGACGGTTGTACAACGACGGATCTCGTTAGTCTAGATATAGAAGACGGTTGTGCAGACGGATCTCGTTAGTCTAGATATAAAAGACGGTTATACAGACGGATCTCGTTAGTCTAGATATAGAGGACGGTTGTACAGACGGATCTCGTTAGTCTAGATATTGAAGACGTTTGTCCAACGACGTACCTCGTTAGTCTAGATATAGAAAACGGTTGTACAGACGGATGTCGTTAGTCTAGATATAGAAGATGGTTGTACAACGACGTATCTCGTTCGTCTAGATATAGAAGGCGGTTGTACAGACGGAACTCGTTAGTCTAGATATAGAAGACGGTTGTACAGACGGATCTCGTTAGTCTAGATATTGAAGACGTTTGTCCAACGACGTACCTCGTTAGTCTAGATATAGAAAACGGTTGTACAGACGGATCTCGTTAGTCTAGATATAGAAGACGGTTGTACAACGACGGATCTCGTTAGTCTAGATATAGAAGACGGTTGTGCAGACGGATCTCGTTAGTCTAGATATAAAAGACGGTTATACAGACGGATCTCGTTAGTCTAGATATAGAAGGCGGTTGTACAGACGGATCTCGTTAGTCTAGATATAGAAAACGGTTGTACAGACGGGTCTCGTTAGTCTAGATATAGAAGACGGTTGTACAGACGGATCTCGTGAGTCTAGATATAGAAGACGGTTGTACAGACGGATCTCGTTAGTCTAGATATAGAAGACGTTTGTCCAACGACGTATCTCGTTAGTCTAGATATAGAAGACGGTTGTACAGACGGATCTCGTTAGTCTTGATATAGAAGAACGTTGTACAGACGGGTCTCGTGAGTCTAGATAGAGAAGACGGTTGTACAGACGGATCTCGTTAGTCTAGATATAGAAGGCGGTTGTACAGACGGAACTCGTTAGTCTAGATATAGAAGAGTGTTGTACAACGACGTATCTCGTTAGTCTAGATATAGAAGGCGGTTGTACAGACGGATCTCGTTAGTCTAGATATAGAAAACGGTTGTACAGACGGGTCTCGTTAGTCTAGATATAGAAGACGGTTGTACAGACGGATCTCGTGAGTCTAGATATAGAAGACGGTTGTACAGGCGGATCTCGTTGGTCTAGATATAGAGGACGGTTGTACAGACGGATCTCGTTAGTCTAGATATAGATGACGGTTGTACAGACGGATCCCGTTAGTCTAGATATAGAAGACAGTGGTACAGACGGATCTCGTTAGTCTAGATATAGAAGAAGGTTGTACAGACGGGTCTCGTGAGTCTAGATAGAGAAGACGGTTGTACAGACGGGTCTCGTTAGTCTAGATACAGAAGACGGTTGTATAGACGGATCTCATTAGTCTAGATATAGAAGACGGTTGTACAGACGGATCTCGTTATTCTAGATATAGAAGACGGTTGTACAGACGGATCCCGTTAGTCTAGATATAGAAGACGGTTGTATAACGAGAGATCTCGTTAGTCTAGATATAGAAGACGATTATACAGACGGATCTCGTTAGTCTAGATATAGAAGACGGTTGTACAGACGGATCTCGTTAGTCTAGATATAGAAGACGGTTGTACAGACGGATCTCGTTAGTCTAGATATAGTAGAAGGTTGTACAGACGGATCTCGTTAGTCTAGATATAGAAGAAGGTTGTACAGACGGATCCCGTTAGTCTAGATATAGAAGACGGTTGTACAGACGGATCTCGTTAGTCTAGATATTGAAGACGTTTGTCCAACGACGTATCTCGTTTGTCTAGGTATAGAAGACGGTTGTACAGACGGATCTCGTTAGTCTAGATATAGAAGACGGTTGTACAGACGGATCTCGTTAGTCTAGATGTAGAAGACGGTTGTACAGACGGATCTCGTTAGTCTAGATATAGAAGATGGTTGTACAACGACGTATCTCGTTCGTCTAGATATAGAAGACGGTTGTACAGACGGATCGCGTTAGTCTAGATATAGAAGACGGTTGTACAGACGGATCCCGTTAGTCTAGATATAGAAGACGGTTGTATAACGAGAGATCTCGTTAGTCTAGATATAGAAAACGGTTGTATAACGAGAGATCTCGTTAGTCTAGATATAGAAGACGATTATACAGACGGATCTCGTTAGTCTAGATATAGAAGGCGGTTGTACAGACGGATCTCGTTAGTCTAGATATAGAAGACGGTTGTACAGACGGATCTCGTTAGTCTAGATATAGAAGACGGTTGTACAGACGGATCTCGTTAGTCTAGATATTGAAGACGTTTGTCCAACGACGTATCTCGTTTGTCTAGGTATAGAAGACGGTTGTACAGACGGATCTCGTTAGTCTAGATATAGAAGACAGTGGTACAGACGGATCTCGTTAGTCTAGATATAGAAGAAGGTTGTACAGACGGGTCTCGTGAGTCTAGATAGAGAAGACGGTTGTACAGACGGGTCTCGTTAGTCTAGATACAGAAGACGGTTGTATAGACGGATCTCATTAGTCTAGATATAGAAGACGGTTGTACAGACGGATCTCGTTATTCTAGATATAGAAGACGGTTGTACAGACGGAACCCGTTAGTCTAGATATAGAAGACGGTTGTATAACGAGAGATCTCGTTAGTCTAGATATAGAAGACGATTATACAGACGGATCTCGTTAGTCTAGATATAGAAGACGGTTGTACAGACGGATCTCGTTAGTCTAGATATAGAAGACGGTTGTACAGACGGATCTCGTTAGTCTAGATATAGAAGAAGGTTGTACAGACGGATCTCGTTAGTCTAGATATAGAAGAAGGTTGTACAGACGGATCCCGTTAGTCTAGATATAGAAGACGGTTGTATAACGAGAGATCTCGTTAGTCTAGATATAGAAAACGGTTGTACAGACGGATCGCGTTAGTCTAGATATAGAAGATGGTTGTACAACGACGTATCTCGTTAGTCTAGATATAGAAGGCGGTTGTACAGACGGATCTCGTTAGTCTAGATATAGAAGACGGTTGTACAGACGGATCTCGTTAGTCTAGATATAGAAGACGGTTGTACAGACGGATCTCGTTAGTCTAGATATTGAAGACGTTTGTCCAACGACGTATCTCGTTTGTCTAGGTATAGAAGACGGTTGTACAGACGGATCTCGTTAGTCTAGATATAGAAGACGGTTGTACAGACGGATCTCGTTAGTCTAGATGTAGAAGACGGTTGTACAGACGGATCTCGTTAGTCTAGATATAGAAGATGGTTGTACAGACGGATCTCGTTAGTCTAGATATTGAAGACGTTTGTCCAACGACGTATCTCGTTAGTCTAGATATAGAAGACAGTTGTACAGACGGATCTCGTTAGTCTAGATATAGAAGACGGTTGTACAGACGGATCTCGTTAGTCTAGATATTGAAGACGTTTGTCCAACGACGTATCTCGTTTGTCTAGGTATAGAAGACGGTTGTACAGACGGATCTCGTTAGTCTAGATATAGAAGACGGTTGTACAGACGGATCTCGTTAGTCTAGATGTAGAAGACGGTTGTACAGACGGATCTCGTTAGTCTAGATATAGAAGATGGTTGTACAACGACGTATCTCGTTCGTCTAGATATAGAAGACGGTTGTACAGACGGATCGCGTTAGTCTAGATATAGAAGACGGTTGTACAGACGGATCCCGTTAGTCTAGATATAGAAGACGGTTGTATAACGAGAGATCTCGTTAGTCTAGATATAGAAAACGGTTGTACAGACGGATCGCGTTAGTCTAGATATAGAAGATGGTTGTACAACGACGTATCTCGTTAGTCTAGATATAGAAGGCGATTGTACAGACGGATCTCGTTAGTCTAGATATAGAAGACGGTTGTACAGACGGATCTCGTTAGTCTAGATATTGAAGACGTTTGTCCAACGACGTATCTCGTTAGTCTAGATATAGAAGACAGTTGTACAGACGGATCTCGTTAGTCTAGATATAGAAGACGGTTGTACAGACGGATCTCGTTAGTCTAGATATAGAAGACGTTTGTCCAACGACGTATCTCGTTAGTCTAGATATAGAAGACGGTTGTACAGACGGATCTCGTTAGTCTTGATATAGAAGAACGTTGTACAGACGGGTCTCGTGAGTCTAGATAGAGAAGACGGTTGTACAGACGGATCTCGTTAGTCTAGATATAGAAGGCGGTTGTACAGACGGAACTCGTTAGTCTAGATATAGAAGAGTGTTGTACAACGACGTATCTCGTTAGTCTAGATATAGAAGGCGGTTGTACAGACGGATCTCGTTAGTCTAGATATAGAAAACGGTTGTACAGACGGGTCTCGTTAGTCTAGATATAGAAGACGGTTGTACAGACGGATCTCGTGAGTCTAGATATAGAAGACGGTTGTACAGGCGGATCTCGTTGGTCTAGATATAGAGGACGGTTGTACAGACGGATCTCGTTAGTCTAGATATAGATGACGGTTGTACAGACGGATCCCGTTAGTCTAGATATAGAAGACAGTGGTACAGACGGATCTCGTTAGTCTAGATATAGAAGAAGGTTGTACAGACGGGTCTCGTGAGTCTAGATAGAGAAGACGGTTGTACAGACGGGTCTCGTTAGTCTAGATACAGAAGACGGTTGTATAGACGGATCTCATTAGTCTAGATATAGAAGACGGTTGTACAGACGGATCTCGTTATTCTAGATATAGAAGACGGTTGTACAGACGGATCCCGTTAGTCTAGATATAGAAGACGGTTGTATAACGAGAGATCTCGTTAGTCTAGATATAGAAGACGATTATACAGACGGATCTCGTTAGTCTAGATATAGAAGACGGTTGTACAGACGGATCTCGTTAGTCTAGATATAGAAGACGGTTGTACAGACGGATCTCGTTAGTCTAGATATAGTAGAAGGTTGTACAGACGGATCTCGTTAGTCTAGATATAGAAGAAGGTTGTACAGACGGATCCCGTTAGTCTAGATATAGAAGACGGTTGTATAACGAGAGATCTCGTTAGTCTAGATATAGAAAACGGTTGTACAGACGGATCGCGTTAGTCTAGATATAAAAGATGGTTGTACAACGACGTATCTCGTTAGTCTAGATATAGAAGGCGGTTGTACAGACGGATCTCGTTAGTCTAGATATAGAAGACGGTTGTACAGACGGATCTCGTTAGTCTAGATATAGAAGACGGTTGTACAGACGGATCTCGTTAGTCTAGATATTGAAGACGTTTGTCCAACGACGTATCTCGTTTGTCTAGGTATAGAAGACGGTTGTACAGACGGATCTCGTTAGTCTAGATATAGAAGACGGTTGTACAGACGGATCTCGTTAGTCTAGATGTAGAAGACGGTTGTACAGACGGATCTCGTTAGTCTAGATATAGAAGATGGTTGTACAACGACGTATCTCGTTCGTCTAGATATAGAAGACGGTTGTACAGACGGATCGCGTTAGTCTAGATATAGAAGACGGTTGTACAGACGGATCCCGTTAGTCTAGATATAGAAGACGGTTGTATAACGAGAGATCTCGTTAGTCTAGATATAGAAAACGGTTGTACAGACGGATCGCGTTAGTCTAGATATAGAAGATGGTTGTACAACGACGTATCTCGTTAGTCTAGATATAGAAGGCGATTGTACAGACGGATCTCGTTAGTCTAGATATAGAAGACGGTTGTACAGACGGATCTCGTTAGTCTAGATATTGAAGACGTTTGTCCAACGACGTATCTCGTTAGTCTAGATATAGAAGACAGTTGTTCAGACGGATCTCGTTAGTCTAGATATAGAAGACGGTTGTACAGACGGATCTCGTTAGTCTAGATATAGAAGACGTTTGTCCAACGACGTATCTCGTTAGTCTAGATATAGAAGACGGTTGTACAGACGGATCTCGTTAGTCTTGATATAGAAGAACGTTGTACAGACGGGTCTCGTGAGTCTAGATAGAGAAGACGGTTGTACAGACGGATCTCGTTAGTCTAGATATAGAAGGCGGTTGTACAGACGGAACTCGTTAGTCTAGATATAGAAGACGGTTGTACAGACGGATCTCGTTAGTCTAGATATTGAAGACGTTTGTCCAACGACGTACCTCGTTAGTCTAGATATAGAAAACGGTTGTACAGACGGATCTCGTTAGTCTAGATATAGAAGACGATTGTACAACGACGGATCTCGTTAGTCTAGATATAGAAGACGGTTGTGCAGACGGATCTCGTTAGTCTAGATATAAAAGACGGTTGTACAGACGGATCTCGTTAGTCTAGATATAGAGGACGGTTGTACAGACGGATCTCGTTAGTCTAGATATTGAAGACGTTTGTCCAACGACGTACCTCATTAGTCTAGATATAGAAAACGGTTGTACAGACGGATCTCGTTAGTCTAGATATAGAAGAGGGTTGTACAACGACGGATCGCGTTAGTCTAGATATAGAAAACGGTTGTACAGACGGGTCTCGTTAGTCTAGATATAGAAGACGGTTGTACAGACGGATCTCGTGAGTCTAGATATAGAAGACGGTTGTACAGACGGATCGCGTTAGTCTAGATATAGAAGATGGTTGTACAACGACGTATCTCGTTAGTCTAGATATAGAAGGCGGTTGTACAGACGGATCTCGTTAGTCTAGATATAGAAGACGGTTGTACAGACGGATCTCGTTAGTCTAGATATTGAAGACGTTTGTCCAACGACGTATCTCGTTAGTCTAGATATAGAAGACAGTTGTACAGACGGATCTCGTTAGTCTAGATATAGAAGACGGTTGTACAGACGGATCCCGTTAGTCTAGATATAGAAGACGGTTGTATAACGAGAGATCTCGTTAGTCTAGATATAGAAAACGGTTGTACAGACGGATCGCGTTAGTCTAGATATAGAAGATGGTTGTACAACGACGTATCTCGTTAGTCTAGATATAGAAGGCGGTTGTACAGACGGATCTCGTCAGTCTAGATATAGAAGAGGGTTGTACAACGACGGATCGCGTTAGTCTAGATATAGAAAACGGTTGTACAGACGGATCTCGTTAGTCTAGATATAGAAGACGGTTGTACAGACGGATGTCGTTAGTCTAGATATAGAAGATGGTTGTACAACGACGTATCTCGTTCGTCTAGATATAGAAGGCGGTTGTACAGACGGAACTCGTTAGTCTAGATATAGAAGACGGTTGTACAGACGGATCTCGTTAGTCTAGATATTGAAGACGTTTGTCCAACGACGTACCTCGTTAGTCTAGATATAGAAAACGGTTGTACAGACGGATCTCGTTAGTCTAGATATAGAAGACGGTTGTACAACGACGGATCTCGTTAGTCTAGATATAGAAGACGGTTGTGCAGACGGATCTCGTTAGTCTAGATATAAAAGACGGTTATACAGACGGATCTCGTTAGTCTAGATATAGAGGACGGTTGTACAGACGGATCTCGTTAGTCTAGATATTGAAGACGTTTGTCCAACGACGTACCTCGTTAGTCTAGATATAGAAAACGGTTGTACAGACGGATCTCGTTAGTCTAGATATAGAAGAGGGTTGTACAACGACGGATCGCGTTAGTCTAGATATAGAAAACGGTTGTACAGACGGGTCTCGTTAGTCTAGATATAGAAGACGGTTGTACAGACGGATCTCGTGAGTCTAGATATAGAAGACGGTTGTACAGGCGGATCTCGTTGGTCTAGATATAGAGGACGGTTGTACAGACGGATCTCGTTAGTCTAGATATAGATGACGGTTGTACAGACGGATCTCGTTAGTCTAGATATAGAAGAAGGTTGTACAGACGGGTCTCGTGAGTCTAGATAGAGAAGACGGTTGTACAGACGGATCTCGTTAGTCTAGATATAGAAGACGGTTGTACAGACGGATCTCGTTAGTCTAGATATAGAAGACGTTTGTCCAACGACGTATCTCGTTAGTCTAGATATAGAAGACGGTTGTACAGACGGATCTCGTTAGTCTAGATATTGAAGACGTTTGTCCAACGACGTATCTCGTTAGTCTAGATATAGAAGACGGTTGTACAGACGGATCTCGTTAGTCTAGATATAGAAGACGGTTGTACAGACGGATCTCGTTAGTCTAGATATAGAAGACGGTTGTACAGACGAATCTCGTTAGTCTAGATATAGAAGACGGTTGTACAGACGGATCTCGTTAGTCTAGATATAGAAGACAGTGGTACAGACGGATCTCGTTAGTCTAGATATAGAAGACGGTTGTACAGACGGATCTCGTTAGTCTAGATATAGAAGACGTTTGTCCAACGACGTATCTCGTTAGTCTAGATATAGAAGACGGTTGTACAGACGGATCTCGTTAGTCTTGATATAGAAGAACGTTGTACAGACGGGTCTCGTGAGTCTAGATAGAGAAGACGGTTGTACAGACGGATCTCGTTAGTCTAGATATAGAAGACGGTTGTACAGACGGATCTCGTTAGTCTAGATATAGAAGACGGTTGTACAGACGGATCTCGTTAGTCTAGATATTGAAGACGTTTGTCCAACGACGTATCTCGTTAGTCTAGATATAGAAAACGGTTGTACACACGGATCTCGTTAGTCTAGATATAGAAGAGGGTTGTACAACGACGGATCTCGTTAGTCTAGATATAGAAAACGTTTGTACAGACGGGTCTCGTTAGTCTAGATATAGAAGACGGTTGTACAGACGGATCTCGTGAGTCTAGATATAGAAGACGGTTGTACAGGCGGATCTCGTTGGTCTAGATATAGAGGACGGTTGTACAGACGGATCTCGTTAGTCTAGATATTGAAGACGTTTGTCCAACGACGTACCTCGTTAGTCTAGATATAGAAAACGGTTGTACAGACGGATCTCGTTAGTCTAGATATAGAAGAGGGTTGTACAACGACGGATCGCGTTAGTCTAGATATAGAAAACGGTTGTACAGACGGGTCTCGTTAGTCTAGATATAGAAGACGGTTGTACAGACGGATCTCGTGAGTCTAGATATAGAAGACGGTTGTACAGGCGGATCTCGTTGGTCTAGATATAGAGGACGGTTGTACAGACGGATCTCGTTAGTCTAGATATAGATGACGGTTGTACAGACGGATCTCGTTAGTCTAGATATAGAAGAAGGTTGTACAGACGGGTCTCGTGAGTCTAGATAGAGAAGACGGTTGTACAGACGGATCTCGTTAGTCTAGATATAGAAGACGGTTGTACAGACGGATCTCGTTAGTCTAGATATAGAAGACGTTTGTCCAACGACGTATCTCGTTAGTCTAGATATAGAAGACGGTTGTACAGACGGATCTCGTTAGTCTAGATATTGAAGACGTTTGTCCAACGACGTATCTCGTTAGTCTAGATATAGAAGACGGTTGTACAGACGGATCTCGTTAGTCTAGATATAGAAGACGGTTGTACAGACGGATCTCGTTAGTCTAGATATAGAAGACGGTTGTACAGACGGATCGCGTTAGTCTAGATATAGAAGATGGTTGTACAACGACGTATCTCGTTAGTCTAGATATAGAAGGCGGTTGTACAGACGGATCTCGTTAGTCTAGATATAGAAGACGGTTGTACAGACGGATCTCGTTAGTCTAGATATAGAAGGCGGTTGTACAGACGGATCTCGTTAGTCTAGATATAGAAGACGGTTGTACAGACGGATCTCGTTAGTCTAGATATAGAAGACGGTTGTACAGACGGATCTCGTTAGTCTAGATATAGAAGACGGTTGTACAGACGGATCTCGTTAGTCTAGATGTAGAAGACGGTTGTACAGACGGATCTCGTTAGTCTAGATATAGAAGAAGGTTGTACAGACGGATCTCGTTAGTCTAGATATAGAAGAAGGTTGTACAGACGGATCCCGTTAGTCTAGATATAGAAGACGGTTGTATAACGAGAGATCTCGTTAGTCTAGATATAGAAAACGGTTGTACAGACGGATCGCGTTAGTCTAGATATAGAAGATGGTTGTACAACGACGTATCTCGTTAGTCTAGATATAGAAGGCGGTTGTACAGACGGATCTCGTTAGTCTAGATATAGAAGACGGTTGTACAGACGGATCTCGTTAGTCTAGATATAGAAGACGGTTGTACAGACGGATCTCGTTAGTCTAGATGTAGAAGACGGTTGTACAGACGGATCTCGTTAGTCTAGATATAGAAGAAGGTTGTACAGACGGATCTCGTTAGTCTAGATATAGAAGAAGGTTGTACAGACGGATCCCGTTAGTCTAGATATAGAAGACGGTTGTATAACGAGAGATCTCGTTAGTCTAGATATAGAAAACGGTTGTACAGACGGATCGCGTTAGTCTAGATATAGAAGATGGTTGTACAACGACGTATCTCGTTAGTCTAGATATAGAAGACGGTTGTACAGACGGATCCCGTTAGTCTAGATATAGAAGACGGTTGTATAACGAGAGATCTCGTTAGTCTAGATATAGAAAACGGTTGTACAGACGGATCGCGTTAGTCTAGATATAGAAGATGGTTGTACAACGACGTATCTCGTTAGTCTAGATATAGAAGGCGGTTGTACAGACGGATCTCGTTAGTCTAGATATAGAAGACGGTTGTACAGACGGATCTCGTTAGTCTAGATATTGAAGACGTTTGCCCAACGACGTATCTCGTTAGTCTAGATATAGAAGACAGTTGTACAGACGGATCTCGTTAGTCTAGATATAGAAGACGGTTGTACAGACGGATCCCGTTAGTCTAGATATAGAAGACGGTTGTATAACGAGAGATCTCGTTAGTCTAGATATAGAAAACGGTTGTACAGACGGATCGCGTTAGTCTAGATATAGAAGATGGTTGTACAACGACGTATCTCGTTAGTCTAGATATAGAAGGCGGTTGTACAGACGGATCTCGTTAGTCTAGATATAGAAGACGGTTGTACAGACGGATCTCGTTAGTCTAGATATTGAAGACGTTTGTCCAACGACGTATCTCGTTAGTCTAGATATAGAAGACAGTTGTACAGACGGATCTCGTTAGTCTAGATATAGAAGACGGTTGTACAGACGGATCTCGTTAGTCTAGATATAGAAGACGGTTGTACAGACGGATCTCGTTAGTCTAGATATAGAAGACAGTGGTACAGACGGATCTCGTTAGTCTAGATATAGAAGAAGGTTGTACAGACGGGTCTCGTGAGTCTAGATAGAGAAGACGGTTGTACAGACGGGTCTCGTTAGTCTAGATACAGAAGACGGTTGTATAGACGGATCTCGTTAGTCTAGATATAGAAGACAGTGGTACAGACGGATCTCGTTAGTCTAGATATAGAAGAACGTTGTACAGACGGGTCTCGTTAGTCTAGATAGAGAAGACGGTTGTACAGACGGATCTCGTTAGTCTAGATATAGAAGACGGTTGTACAGACGGATCTCGTTAGTCTAGATATAGAAGACGGTTGTACAGACGGATCTCGTTTGTCTAGATATTGAAGACGTTTGTCCAACGACGTATCTCGTTAGTCTAGATATAGAAAACGGTTGTACACACGGATCTCGTTAGTCTAGATATAGAAGAGGGTTGTACAACGACGGATCTCGTTAGTCTAGATATAGAAAACGGTTGTACAGACGGGTCTCGTTAGTCTAGATATAGAAGACGGTTGTACAGACGGATCTCGTGAGTCTAGATATAGAAGACGGTTGTACAGGCGGATCTCGTTGGTCTAGATATAGAGGACGGTTGTACAGACGGATCTCGTTAGTCTAGATATAGATGACGGTTGTACAGACGGATCTCGTTAGTCTAGATATAGAAGAAGGTTGTACAGACGGGTCTCGTGAGTCTAGATAGAGAAGACGGTTGTACAGACGGATCTCGTTAGTCTAGATATAGAAGACGGTTGTACAGACGGATCTCGTTAGTCTAGATATAGAAGACGTTTGTCCAACGACGTATCTCGTTAGTCTAGATATAGAAGACGGTTGTACAGACGGATCGCGTTAGTCTAGATATAGAAGACGGTTGTACAGACGGATCCCGTTAGTCTAGATATAGAAGACGGTTGTATAACGAGAGATCTCGTTAGTCTAGATATAGAAAACGGTTGTACAGACGGATCGCGTTAGTCTAGATATAGAAGATGGTTGTACAACGACGTATCTCGTTAGTCTAGATATAGAAGGCGGTTGTACAGACGGATCTCGTTAGTCTAGATATAGAAGACGGTTGTACAGACGGATCTCGTTAGTCTAGATATTGAAGACGTTTGTCCAACGACGTATCTCGTTAGTCTAGATATAGAAGACAGTTGTACAGACGGATCTCGTTAGTCTAGATATAGAAGACGGTTGTACAGACGGATCTCGTTAGTCTAGATATAGAAGACGGTTGTACAGACGGATCTCGTTAGTCTAGATATAGAAGACAGTGGTACAGACGGATCTCGTTAGTCTAGATATAGAAGAAGGTTGTACAGACGGGTCTCGTGAGTCTAGATAGAGAAGACGGTTGTACAGACGGGTCTCGTTAGTCTAGATATAGAAGACGGTTTTACAGACGGACCTCGTTAGTCTAGATATAGAAGACGGTTGTACAGCCGGATCTCGTTAGTCTAGATATAGAAGACGGTTGTACAGCCGGATCTCGTTAGTCTAGATATAGAAGACGGTTGTACAGACGGATCTCGTTAGTCTAGATATAGAAGACGGTTGTACAGACGGATCTCGTTAGTCTAGATATAGAAGACGGTTGTACAGACGGACCTCGTTAGTCTAGATATAGAAGACGGTTGTACAGACGGATCTCGTTTGTCTAGATATAGAAGACGTTTGTCCAACGACGTATCTCGTTAGTCTAGATATAGAAGACGGTTGTACAGACGGATCTCGTTAGTCTAGATATAGAAGAACGTTGTACAGACGGGTCTCGTGAGTCTAGATAGAGAAGACGGTTGTACAGACGGATCTCGTTAGTCTAGATATAGAAGACGGTTGTACAGACGGATCTCGTTAGTCTAGATATAGAAGACGTTTGTCCAACGACGTATCTCGTTAGTCTAGATATAGAAGACGGTTGTACAGACGGATCTCGTTAGTCTTGATATAGAAGAACGTTGTACAGACGGGTCTCGTGAGTCTAGATAGAGAAGACGGTTGTACAGACGGATCTCGTTAGTCTAGATATAGAAGACGGTTGTACAGACGGATCTCGTTAGTCTAGATATAGAAGACGGTTGTACAGACGGATCTCGTTAGTCTAGATATTGAAGACGTTTGTCCAACGACGTATCTCGTTAGTCTAGATATAGAAGACGGTTGTACAGACGGATCTCGTTAGTCTAGATATAGAAGACGGTTGTACAGACGGATCTCGTTGGTCTAGATATAGAAGACGGTTGTACAGACGGATCTCGTTAGTCTAGATATAGAAGACGGTTGTACAGACGGATCTCGTTAGTCTAGATATAGAAGATGGTTGTACAACGACGTATCTCGTTCGTCTAGATATAGAAGGCGGTTGTACAGACGGATCTCGTTAGTCTAGATATAGAAGACGGTTGTACAGACGGATCTCGTTAGTCTAGATATTGAAGACGTTTGTCCAACGACGTATCTCGTTAGTCTAGATATAGAAAACGGTTGTACTGACGGATCTCGTTAGTCTAGATATAGAAGACGGTTGTACAACGACGGATCTCGTTAGTCTAGATATAGAAGACGGTTGTGCAGACGGATCTCGTTATTCTAGATATAGAAGACGGTTGTACAGACGGATCCCGTTAGTCTAGATATAGAAGACAGTGGTACAGACGGATCTCGTTAGTCTAGATATAGAAGAAGGTTGTACAGACGGGTCTCGTGAGTCTAGATAGAGAAGACGGTTGTACAGACGGGTCTCGTTAGTCTAGATACAGAAGACGGTTGTATAGACGGATCTCATTAGTCTAGATATAGAAGACGGTTGTACAGACGGATCTCGTTATTCTAGATATAGAAGACGGTTGTACAGACGGATCCCGTTAGTCTAGATATAGAAGACGGTTGTATAACGAGAGATCTCGTTAGTCTAGATATAGAAGACGATTATACAGACGGATCTCGTTAGTCTAGATATAGAAGACGGTTGTACAGACGGATCTCGTTAGTCTAGATATAGAAGACGGTTGTACAGACGGATCTCGTTAGTCTAGATATAGAAGAAGGTTGTACAGACGGATCTCGTTAGTCTAGATATAGAAGAAGGTTGTACAGACGGGTCTCGTGAGTCTAGATAGAGAAGACGGTTGTACAGACGGGTCTCGTTAGTCTAGATACAGAAGACGGTTGTATAGACGGATCTCATTAGTCTAGATATAGAAGACGGTTGTACAGACGGATCTCGTTATTCTAGATATAGAAGACGGTTGTACAGACGGATCCCGTTAGTCTAGATATAGAAGACGGTTGTATAACGAGAGATCTCGTTAGTCTAGATATAGAAGACGATTATACAGACGGATCTCGTTAGTCTAGATATAGAAGACGGTTGTACAGACGGATCTCGTTAGTCTAGATATAGAAGACGGTTGTACAGACGGATCTCGTTAGTCTAGATATAGAAGAAGGTTGTACAGACGGATCTCGTTAGTCTAGATATAGAGGACGGTTGTACAGACGGATCTCGTTAGTCTAGATATAGAAGAAGGTTGTACAGACGGGTCTCGTGAGTCTAGATAGAGAAGACGGTTGTACAGACGGATCTTGTTAGTCTAGATATAGAAGACGGTTGTACAGACGGATCTCGTTAGTCTAGATATAGAGGACGGTTGTACAGACGGATCTCGTTAGTCTAGATATAGAAGAAGGTTGTACAGACGGGTCTCGTGAGTCTAGATAGAGAAGACGGTTGTACAGACGGATCTCGTTAGTCTAGATATAGAAGACGGTTGTACAGACGGATGTCATTAGTCTAGATATAGAAGACGTTTGTCCAACGACGTCTCTCGTTAGTCTAGATATAGAAGACGGTTGTACAGACGGATCTCGTTAGTCTAGATATAGAAGACGGTTGTACAGACGGATCCCGTTAGTCTAGATATAGAAGACGGTTGTATAACGAGAGATCTCGTTAGTCTAGATATAGAAAACGGTTGTACAGACGGATCGCGTTAGTCTAGATATAGAAGATGTTTGTACAACGACGTATCTCGTTAGTCTAGATATAGAAGGCGGTTGTACAGACGGATCTCGTTAGTCTAGATATAGAAGACGGTTGTACAGACGGATCTCGTTAGTCTAGATATAGAAGACGGTTGTAAAGACGGATCTCGTTAGTCTAGATATAGAAGACGGTTGTACAGACGGATCTCGTTAGTCTAGATATAGAAGAAGGTTGTACAGACGGATCTCGTTAGTCTAGATATAGAAGAAGGTTGTACAGACGGATCTCGTTAGTCTAGATATAGAAGACGATTATACAGACGGATCTCGTTAGTCTAGATATAGAAGACGGTTGTACAGACGGATCTCGTTAGTCTAGATATAGAAGACAGTGGTACAGACGGATCTCGTTAGTCTAGATATAGAAGAAGGTTGTACAGACGGGTCTCGTGAGTCTAGATAGAGAAGACGGTTGTACAGACGGGTCTCGTTAGTCTAGATACAGAAGACGGTTGTATAGACGGATCTCATTAGTCTAGATATAGAAGACGGTTGTACAGACGGATCTCGTTATTCTGGATATAGAAGACGGTTGTACAGACTGATCCCGTTAGTCTAGATATAGAAGACGGTTGTATAACGAGAGATCTCGTTAGTCTAGATATAGAAGACGATTATACAGACGGATCTCGTTAGTCTAGATATAGAAGACGGTTGTACAGACGGATCTCGTTCGTCTAGATATAGAAGACGGTTGTACAGACGGATCTCGTTAGTCTAGATATAGAAGAAGGTTGTACAGACGGATCTCGTTAGTCTAGATATAGAGGACCGTTGTACAGACGGATCTCGTTAGTCTAGATATAGAAGAAGGTTGTACAGACGGGTCTCGTGAGTCTAGATAGAGAAGACGGTTGTACAGACGGATCTCGTTAGTCTAGATATAGAAGACGGTTGTACAGACGGATCTCGTTAGTCTAGATATAGAAGACGGTTGTACAGACGGATCTCGTTAGTCTAGATATAGAAGAAGGTTGTACAGACGGATCTCGTTAGTCTAGATATAGAAGAAGGTTGTACAGACGGATCTCGTTAGTCTAGATATAGAAGAAGGTTGTACAGACGGATCTCGTTAGTCTAGATATAGAAGACGGTTGTACAGACGGATCTCGTTAGTCTAGATATAGAAGACGGTTGTACAGACGGATCTCGTTAGTCTAGATATAGAAGAAGGTTGTACAGACGGATCTCGTTAGTCTAGATATAGAGGACGGTTGTACAGACGGATCTCGTTGGTCTAGATATAGAGGACGGTTGTACAGACGGATCTCGTTAGTCTAGATATAGATGACGGTTGTACAGACGGATCTCGTTAGTCTAGATATAGAAGAAGGTTGTACAGACGGGTCTCGTGAGTCTAGATAGAGAAGACGGTTGTACAGACGGATCTCGTTAGTCTAGATATAGAAGACGGTTGTACAGACGGATCTCGTTCGTCTAGATATAGAAGACGTTTGTCCAACGACGTATCTCGTTAGTCTAGATATAGAAGACGGTTGTACAGACGGATCGCGTTAGTCTAGATATAGAAGACGGTTGTACAGACGGATCCCGTTAGTCTAGATATAGAAGACGGTTGTATAACGAGAGATCTCGTTAGTCTAGATATAGAAAACGGTTGTACAGACGGATCGCGTTAGTCTAGATATAGAAGATGGTTGTACAACGACGTATCTCGTTAGTCTAGATATAGAAGGCGGTTGTACAGACGGATCTCGTTAGTCTAGATATAGAAGACGGTTGTACAGACGGATCTCGTTAGTCTAGATATTGAAGACGTTTGTCCAACGACGTATCTCGTTAGTCTAGATATAGAAGACAGTTGTACAGACGGATCTCGTTAGTCTAGATATAGAAGACGGTTGTACAGACGGATCTCGTTAGTCTAGATATAGAAGACGGTTGTACAGACGGATCTCGTTAGTCTAGATATAGAAGACAGTGGTACAGACGGATCTCGTTAGTCTAGATATAGAAGAAGGTTGTACAGACGGGTCTCGTGAGTCTAGATAGAGAAGACGGTTGTACAGACGGGTCTCGTTAGTCTAGATATAGAAGACGTTTGTCCAACGACGTATCTCGTTAGTCTAGATATAGAAGACGGTTGTACAGACGGATCTCGTTAGTCTTGATATAGAAGAACGTTGTACAGACGGGTCTCGTGAGTCTAGATAGAGAAGACGGTTGTACAGACGGATCTCGTTAGTCTAGATATAGAAGACGGTTGTACAGACGGATCTCGTTAGTCTAGATATAGAAGACGGTTGTACAGACGGATCTCGTTAGTCTAGATATTGAAGACGTTTGTCCAACGACGTATCTCGTTAGTCTAGATATAGAAGACGGTTGTACAGACGGATCTCGTTAGTCTAGATATAGAAGACGGTTGTACAGACGGATCTCGTTAGTCTAGATATTGAAGACGTTTGTCCAACGACGTACCTCGTTAGTCTAGATATAGAAAACGGTTGTACAGACGGATCTCGTTAGTCTAGATATAGAAGAACGTTGTACAGACGGGTCTCGTGAGTCTAGATAGAGAAGACGGTTGTACAGACGGATCTCGTTAGTCTAGATATAGAAGACGGTTGTACAGACGGATCTCGTTAGTCTAGATATAGAAGACGGTTGTACAGACGGATCTCGTTAGTCTAGATATTGAAGACGTTTGTCCAACGACGTATCTCGTTAGTCTAGATATAGAAGACGGTTGTACAGACGGATCTCGTTAGTCTAGATATAGAAGACGGTTGTACAGACGGATCTCGTTAGTCTATATATAGAATATGGTTGTACAACGACGTATCTCGTTCGTCTAGATATAGAAGGCGGTTGTACAGACGGATCTCGTTAGTCTAGATATAGAAGACGGTTGTACAGACGGATCTCGTTAGTCTAGATATTGAAGACGTTTGTCCAACGACGTACCTCGTTAGTCTAGATATAGAAAACGGTTGTACTGACGGATCTCGTTAGTCTAGATATAGAAGACGGTTGTACAACGACGGATCTCGTTAGTCTAGATATAGAAGACGGTTGTGCAGACGGATCTCGTTATTCTAGATATAGAAGACGGTTGTACAGACGGATCCCGTTAGTCTAGATATAGAAGACAGTGGTACAGACGGATCTCGTTAGTCTAGATATAGAAGAAGGTTGTACAGACGGGTCTCGTGAGTCTAGATAGAGAAGACGGTTGTACAGACGGGTCTCGTTAGTCTAGATACAGAAGACGGTTGTATAGACGGATCTCATTAGTCTAGATATAGAAGACGGTTGTACAGACGGATCTCGTTATTCTAGATATAGAAGACGGTTGTACAGACGGATCCCGTTAGTCTAGATATAGAAGACGGTTGTATAACGAGAGATCTCGTTAGTCTAGATATAGAAGACGATTATACAGACGGATCTCGTTAGTCTAGATATAGAAGACGGTTGTACAGACGGATCTCGTTAGTCTAGATATAGAAGACGGTTGTACAGACGGATCTCGTTAGTCTAGATATAGAAGAAGGTTGTACAGACGGATCTCGTTAGTCTAGATATAGAAGAAGGTTGTACAGACGGGTCTCGTGAGTCTAGATAGAGAAGACGGTTGTACAGACGGGTCTCGTTAGTCTAGATACAGAAGACGGTTGTATAGACGGATCTCATTAGTCTAGATATAGAAGACGGTTGTACAGACGGATCTCGTTATTCTAGATATAGAAGACGGTTGTACAGACGGATCCCGTTAGTCTAGATATAGAAGACGGTTGTATAACGAGAGATCTCGTTAGTCTAGATATAGAAGACGATTATACAGACGGATCTCGTTAGTCTAGATATAGAAGACGGTTGTACAGACGGATCTCGTTAGTCTAGATATAGAAGACGGTTGTACAGACGGATCTCGTTAGTCTAGATATAGAAGAAGGTTGTACAGACGGATCTCGTTAGTCTAGATATAGAGGACGGTTGTACAGACGGATCTCGTTAGTCTAGATATAGAAGAAGGTTGTACAGACGGGTCTCGTGAGTCTAGATATAGAAGACGGTTGTATAACGAGAGATCTCGTTAGTCTAGATATAGAAGACGATTATACAGACGGATCTCGTTAGTCTAGATATAGAAGACGGTTGTACAGACGGATCTCGTTAGTCTAGATATAGAGGACGGTTGTACAGACGGATCTCGTTAGTCTAGATATAGAAGAAGGTTGTACAGACGGATGTCATTAGTCTAGATATAGAAGACGTTTGTCCAACGACGTCTCTCGTTAGTCTAGATATAGAAGACGGTTGTACAGACGGATCTCGTTAGTCTAGATATAGAAGACGGTTGTACAGACGGATCCCGTTAGTCTAGATATAGAAGACGGTTGTATAACGAGAGATCTCGTTAGTCTAGATATAGAAAACGGTTGTACAGACGGATCGCGTTAGTCTAGATATAGAAGATGTTTGTACAACGACGTATCTCGTTAGTCTAGATATAGAAGGCGGTTGTACAGACGGATCTCGTTAGTCTAGATATAGAAGACGGTTGTACAGACGGATCTCGTTAGTCTAGATATAGAAGACGGTTGTAAAGACGGATCTCGTTAGTCTAGATATAGAAGAAGGTTGTACAGACGGATCTCGTTAGTCTAGATATAGAAGAAGGTTGTACAGACGGATCTCGTTAGTCTAGATATAGAAGAAGGTTGTACAGACGGATCTCGTTAGTCTAGATATAGAAGACGATTATACAGACGGATCTCGTTAGTCTAGATATAGAAGACGGTTGTACAGACGGATCTCGTTAGTCTAGATATAGAAGACAGTGGTACAGACGGATCTCGTTAGTCTAGATATAGAAGAAGGTTGTACAGACGGGTCTCGTGAGTCTAGATAGAGAAGACGGTTGTACAGACGGGTCTCGTTAGTCTAGATACAGAAGACGGTTGTATAGACGGATCTCATTAGTCTAGATATAGAAGACGGTTGTACAGACGGATCTCGTTATTCTGGATATAGAAGACGGTTGTACAGACTGATCCCGTTAGTCTAGATATAGAAGACGGTTGTATAACGAGAGATCTCGTTAGTCTAGATATAGAAGACGATTATACAGACGGATCTCGTTAGTCTAGATATAGAAGACGGTTGTACAGACGGATCTCGTTCGTCTAGATATAGAAGACGGTTGTACAGACGGATCTCGTTAGTCTAGATATAGAAGAAGGTTGTACAGACGGATCTCGTTAGTCTAGATATAGAGGACCGTTGTACAGACGGATCTCGTTAGTCTAGATATAGAAGAAGGTTGTACAGACGGGTCTCGTGAGTCTAGATAGAGAAGACGGTTGTACAGACGGATCTCGTTAGTCTAGATATAGAAGACGGTTGTACAGACGGATCTCGTTAGTCTAGATATAGAAGACGGTTGTACAGACGGATCTCGTTAGTCTAGATATAGAAGAAGGTTGTACAGACGGATCTCGTTAGTCTAGATATAGAAGAAGGTTGTACAGACGGATCTCGTTAGTCTAGATATAGAAGAAGGTTGTACAGACGGATCTCGTTAGTCTAGATATAGAGGACGGTTGTACAGACGGATCTCGTTGGTCTAGATATAGAGGACGGTTGTACAGACGGATCTCGTTAGTCTAGATATAGATGACGGTTGTACAGACGGATCTCGTTAGTCTAGATATAGAAGAAGGTTGTACAGACGGGTCTCGTGAGTCTAGATAGAGAAGACGGTTGTACAGACGGATCTCGTTAGTCTAGATATAGAAGACGGTTGTACAGACGGATCTCGTTCGTCTAGATATAGAAGACGTTTGTCCAACGACGTATCTCGTTAGTCTAGATATAGAAGACGGTTGTACAGACGGATCGCGTTAGTCTAGATATAGAAGACGGTTGTACAGACGGATCCCGTTAGTCTAGATATAGAAGACGGTTGTATAACGAGAGATCTCGTTAGTCTAGATATAGAAAACGGTTGTACAGACGGATCGCGTTAGTCTAGATATAGAAGATGGTTGTACAACGACGTATCTCGTTAGTCTAGATATAGAAGGCGGTTGTACAGACGGATCTCGTTAGTCTAGATATAGAAGACGGTTGTACAGACGGATCTCGTTAGTCTAGATATTGAAGACGTTTGTCCAACGACGTATCTCGTTAGTCTAGATATAGAAGACAGTTGTACAGACGGATCTCGTTAGTCTAGATATAGAAGACGGTTGTACAGACGGATCTCGTTAGTCTAGATATAGAAGACGGTTGTACAGACGGATCTCGTTAGTATAGATATAGAAGACAGTGGTACAGACGGATCTCGTTAGTCTAGATATAGAAGACAGTGGTACAGACGGATCTCGTTAGTCTAGATATAGAAAACGGTTGTACAGACGGGTCTCGTTAGTCTAGATATAGAAGACGGTTGTACAGACGGATCTCGTGAGTCTAGATATAGAAGACGGTTGTACAGGCGGATCTCGTTGGTCTAGATATAGAGGACGGTTGTACAGACGGATCTCGTTAGTCTAGATATAGATGACGGTTGTACAGACGGATCTCGTTAGTCTAGATATAGAAGACGGTTGTACAGACGGATCTCGTTAGTATAGATATAGAAGACAGTGGTACAGACGGATCTCGTTAGTCTAGATATAGAAGAAGGTTGTACAGACGGGTCTCGTGAGTCTAGATAGAGAAGACGGTTGTACAGACGGGTCTCGTTAGTCTAGATACAGAAGACGGTTGTATAGACGGATCTCGTTAGTCTAGATATAGAAGACAGTGGTACAGACGGATCTCGTTAGTCTAGATATAGAAAACGGTTGTACAGACGGGTCTCGTTAGTCTAGATATAGAAGACGGTTGTACAGACGGATCTCGTGAGTCTAGATATAGAAGACGGTTGTACAGGCGGATCTCGTTGGTCTAGATATAGAGGACGGTTGTACAGACGGATCTCGTTAGTCTAGATATAGATGACGGTTGTACAGACGGATCTCGTTAGTCTAGATATAGAAGAAGGTTGTACAGACGGGTCTCGTGAGTCTAGATAGAGAAGACGGTTGTACAGACGGATCTCGTTAGTCTAGATATAGAAGACGGTTGTACAGACGGATCTCGTTAGTCTAGATATAGAAGACGTTTGTCCAACGACGTATCTCGTTAGTCTAGATATAGAAGACGGTTGTACAGACGGATCGCGTTAGTCTAGATATAGAAGACGGTTGTACAGACGGATCCCGTTAGTCTAGATATAGAAGACGGTTGTATAACGAGAGATCTCGTTAGTCTAGATATAGAAAACGGTTGTACAGACGGATCGCGTTAGTCTAGATATAGAAGATGGTTGTACAACGACGTATCTCGTTAGTCTAGATATAGAAGGCGGTTGTACAGACGGATCTCGTTAGTCTAGATATAGAAGACGGTTGTACAGACGGATCTCGTTAGTCTAGATATTGAAGACGTTTGTCCAACGACGTATCTCGTTAGTCTAGATATAGAAGACAGTTGTACAGACGGATCTCGTTAGTCTAGATATAGAAGACGGTTGTACAGACGGATCTCGTTAGTCTAGATATAGAAGACGGTTGTACAGACGGATCTCGTTAGTCTAGATATAGAAGACAGTGGTACAGACGGATCTCGTTAGTCTAGATATAGAAGAAGGTTGTACAGACGGGTCTCGTGAGTCTAGATAGAGAAGACGGTTGTACAGACGGGTCTCGTTAGTCTAGATATAGAAGACGGTTTTACAGACGGACCTCGTTAGTCTAGATATAGAAGACGGTTGTACAGCCGGATCTCGTTAGTCTAGATATAGAAGACGGTTGTACAGCCGGATCTCGTTAGTCTAGATATAGAAGACGGTTGTACAGACGGATCTCGTTAGTCTAGATATAGAAGACGGTTGTACAGACGGATCTCGTTAGTCTAGATATAGAAGACGGTTGTACAGACGGACCTCGTTAGTCTAGATATAGAAGACGGTTGTACAGACGGATCTCGTTTGTCTAGATATAGAAGACGTTTGTCCAACGACGTATCTCGTTAGTCTAGATATAGAAGACGGTTGTACAGACGGATCTCGTTAGTCTAGATATAGAAGAACGTTGTACAGACGGGTCTCGTGAGTCTAGATAGAGAAGACGGTTGTACAGACGGATCTCGTTAGTCTAGATATAGAAGACGGTTGTACAGACGGATCTCGTTAGTCTAGATATAGAAGACGTTTGTCCAACGACGTATCTCGTTAGTCTAGATATAGAAGACGGTTGTACAGACGGATCTCGTTAGTCTTGATATAGAAGAACGTTGTACAGACGGGTCTCGTGAGTCTAGATAGAGAAGACGGTTGTACAGACGGATCTCGTTAGTCTAGATATAGAAGACGGTTGTACAGACGGATCTCGTTAGTCTAGATATAGAAGACGGTTGTACAGACGGATCTCGTTAGTCTAGATATTGAAGACGTTTGTCCAACGACGTATCTCGTTAGTCTAGATATAGAAGACGGTTGTACAGACGGATCTCGTTAGTCTAGATATAGAAGACGGTTGTACAGACGGATCTCGTTAGTCTAGATATTGAAGACGTTTGTCCAACGACGTACCTCGTTAGTCTAGATATAGAAAACGGTTGTACAGACGGATCTCGTTAGTCTAGATATAGAAGAACGTTGTACAGACGGGTCTCGTGAGTCTAGATAGAGAAGACGGTTGTACAGACGGATCTCGTTAGTCTAGATATAGAAGACGGTTGTACAGACGGATCTCGTTAGTCTAGATATAGAAGACGGTTGTACAGACGGATCTCGTTAGTCTAGATATTGAAGACGTTTGTCCAACGACGTATCTCGTTAGTCTAGATATAGAAGACGGTTGTACAGACGGATCTCGTTAGTCTAGATATAGAAGACGGTTGTACAGACGGATCTCGTTAGTCTATATATAGAAGATGGTTGTACAACGACGTATCTCGTTCGTCTAGATATAGAAGGCGGTTGTACAGACGGATCTCGTTAGTCTAGATATAGAAGACGGTTGTACAGACGGATCTCGTTAGTCTAGATATTGAAGACGTTTGTCCAACGACGTACCTCGTTAGTCTAGATATAGAAAACGGTTGTACTGACGGATCTCGTTAGTCTAGATATAGAAGACGGTTGTACAACGACGGATCTCGTTAGTCTAGATATAGAAGACGGTTGTGCAGACGGATCTCGTTATTCTAGATATAGAAGACGGTTGTACAGACGGATCCCGTTAGTCTAGATATAGAAGACAGTGGTACAGACGGATCTCGTTAGTCTAGATATAGAAGAAGGTTGTACAGACGGGTCTCGTGAGTCTAGATAGAGAAGACGGTTGTACAGACGGGTCTCGTTAGTCTAGATACAGAAGACGGTTGTATAGACGGATCTCATTAGTCTAGATATAGAAGACGGTTGTACAGACGGATCTCGTTATTCTAGATATAGAAGACGGTTGTACAGACGGATCCCGTTAGTCTAGATATAGAAGACGGTTGTATAACGAGAGATCTCGTTAGTCTAGATATAGAAGACGATTATACAGACGGATCTCGTTAGTCTAGATATAGAAGACGGTTGTACAGACGGATCTCGTTAGTCTAGATATAGAAGACGGTTGTACAGACGGATCTCGTTAGTCTAGATATAGAAGAAGGTTGTACAGACGGATCTCGTTAGTCTAGATATAGAAGAAGGTTGTACAGACGGGTCTCGTGAGTCTAGATAGAGAAGACGGTTGTACAGACGGGTCTCGTTAGTCTAGATACAGAAGACGGTTGTATAGACGGATCTCATTAGTCTAGATATAGAAGACGGTTGTACAGACGGATCTCGTTATTCTAGATATAGAAGACGGTTGTACAGACGGATCCCGTTAGTCTAGATATAGAAGACGGTTGTATAACGAGAGATCTCGTTAGTCTAGATATAGAAGACGATTATACAGACGGATCTCGTTAGTCTAGATATAGAAGACGGTTGTACAGACGGATCTCGTTAGTCTAGATATAGAAGACGGTTGTACAGACGGATCTCGTTAGTCTAGATATAGAAGAAGGTTGTACAGACGGATCTCGTTAGTCTAGATATAGAGGACGGTTGTACAGACGGATCTCGTTAGTCTAGATATAGAAGAAGGTTGTACAGACGGGTCTCGTGAGTCTAGATATAGAAGACGGTTGTATAACGAGAGATCTCGTTAGTCTAGATATAGAAGACGATTATACAGACGGATCTCGTTAGTCTAGATATAGAAGACGGTTGTACAGACGGATCTCGTTAGTCTAGATATAGAGGACGGTTGTACAGACGGATCTCGTTAGTCTAGATATAGAAGAAGGTTGTACAGACGGGTCTCGTGAGTCTAGATAGAGAAGACGGTTGTACAGACGGATCTCGTTAGTCTAGATATAGAAGACGGTTGTACAGACGGATGTCATTAGTCTAGATATAGAAGACGTTTGTCCAACGACGTCTCTCGTTAGTCTAGATATAGAAGACGGTTGTACAGACGGATCTCGTTAGTCTAGATATAGAAGACGGTTGTACAGACGGATCCCGTTAGTCTAGATATAGAAGACGGTTGTATAACGAGAGATCTCGTTAGTCTAGATATAGAAAACGGTTGTACAGACGGATCGCGTTAGTCTAGATATAGAAGATGTTTGTACAACGACGTATCTCGTTAGTCTAGATATAGAAGGCGGTTGTACAGACGGATCTCGTTAGTCTAGATATAGAAGACGGTTGTACAGACGGATCTCGATAGTCTAGATATAGAAGACGGTTGTAAAGACGGATCTCGTTAGTCTAGATATAGAAGACGGTTGTACAGACGGATCTCGTTAGTCTAGATATAGAAGAAGGTTGTACAGACGGATCTCGTTAGTCTAGATATAGAAGAAGGTTGTACAGACGGATCTCGTTAGTCTAGATATAGAAGACGATTATACAGACGGATCTCGTTAGTCTAGATATAGAAGACGGTTGTACAGACGGATCTCGTTAGTCTAGATATAGAAGACAGTGGTACAGACGGATCTCGTTAGTCTAGATATAGAAGAAGGTTGTACAGACGGGTCTCGTGAGTCTAGATAGAGAAGACGGTTGTACAGACGGGTCTCGTTAGTCTAGACACAGAAGACGGTTGTATAGACGGATCTCATTAGTCTAGATATAGAAGACGGTTGTACAGACGGATCTCGTTATTCTGGATATAGAAGACGGTTGTACAGACTGATCCCGTTAGTCTAGATATAGAAGACGGTTGTATAACGAGAGATCTCGTTAGTCTAGATATAGAAGACGATTATACAGACGGATCTCGTTAGTCTAGATATAGAAGACGGTTGTACAGACGGATCTCGTTCGTCTAGATATAGAAGACGGTTGTACAGACGGATCTCGTTAGTCTAGATATAGAAGAAGGTTGTACAGACGGATCTCGTTAGTCTAGATATAGAGGACCGTTGTACAGACGGATCTCGTTAGTCTAGATATAGAAGAAGGTTGTACAGACGGGTCTCGTGAGTCTAGATAGAGAAGACGGTTGTACAGACGGATCTCGTTAGTCTAGATATAGAAGACGGTTGTACAGACGGATCTCGTTAGTCTAGATATAGAAGACGGTTGTACAGACGGATCTCGTTAGTCTAGATATAGAAGAAGGTTGTACAGACGGATCTCGTTAGTCTAGATATAGAAGAAGGTTGTACAGACGGATCTCGTTAGTCTAGATATAGAAGAAGGTTGTACAGACGGATCTCGTTAGTCTAGATATAGAAGACGGTTGTACAGACGGATCTCGTTAGTCTAGATATAGAAGACGGTTGTACAGACGGATCTCGTTAGTCTAGATATAGAAGAAGGTTGTACAGACGGATCTCGTTAGTCTAGATATAGAGGACGGTTGTACAGACGGATCTCGTTAGTCTAGATATAGAAGAAGGTTGTACAGACGGGTCTCGTGAGTCTAGATAGAGAAGACGGTTGTACAGACGGATCTTGTTAGTCTAGATATAGAAGACGGTTGTACAGACGGATCTCGTTAGTCTAGATATAGAGGACGGTTGTACAGACGGATCTCGTTAGTCTAGATATAGAAGAAGGTTGTACAGACGGGTCTCGTGAGTCTAGATAGAGAAGACGGTTGTACAGACGGATCTCGTTAGTCTAGATATAGAAGACGGTTGTACAGACGGATGTCATTAGTCTAGATATAGAAGACGTTTGTCCAACGACGTCTCTCGTTAGTCTAGATATAGAAGACGGTTGTCCAACGACGTATCTCGTTAGTCTAGATATAGAAGACGGTTGTACAGACGGATCTCGTTAGTCTAGATATAGAAGACGGTTGTACAGTCGGATCCCGTTAGTCTAGATATAGAAGACGGTTGTACAGACGGATCTCGTTAGTCTAGATATAGAAGAAGGTTGTACAGACGGGTCTCGTGAGTCTAGATAGAGAAGACGGTTGTACAGACGGGTCTCGTTAGTCTAGATACAGAAGACGGTTGTATAGACGGATCTCATTAGTCTAGATATAGAAGACGGTTGTACAGACGGATCTCGTTATTCTGGATATAGAAGACGGTTGTACAGACTGATCCCGTTAGTCTAGATATAGAAGACGGTTGTATAACGAGAGATCTCGTTAGTCTAGATATAGAAGACGATTATACAGACGGATCTCGTTAGTCTAGATATAGAAGACGGTTGTACAGACGGATCTCGTTAGTCTAGATATAGAAGAAGGTTGTACAGACGGATCTCGTTAGTCTAGATATAGAAGAAGGTTGTACAGACGGATCTCGTTAGTCTAGATATAGAAGAAGGTTGTACAGACGGATCTCGTTAGTCTAGATATAGAAGACGGTTGTACAGACGGATCTCGTTAGTCTAGATATAGAAGACGGTTGTACAGACGGATCTCGTTAGTCTAGATATAGAAGACGGTTGTACAGACGGATCTCGTTATTCTAGATATAGAAGACGGTTGTACAGACGGATCCCGTTAGTCTAGATATAGAAGACGGTTGTATAACGAGAGATCTCGTTAGTCTAGATATAGAAGACGATTATACAGACGGATCTCGTTAGTCTAGATATAGAAGACGGTTGTACAGACGGATCTCGTTAGTCTAGATATAGAAGACGGTTGTACAGACGGATCTCGTTAGTCTAGATATAGAAGAAGGTTGTACAGACGGATCTCGTTAGTCTAGATATAGAGGACGGTTGTACAGACGGATCTCGTTAGTCTAGATATAGAAGAAGGTTGTACAGACGGATCTCGTTAGTCTAGATATAGAAGAAGGTTGTACAGACGGATCTCGTTAGTCTAGATATAGAAGAAGGTTGTACAGACGGATCTCGTTAGTCTAGATATAGAAGACGGTTGTACAGACGGATCTCGTTAGTCTAGATATAGAAGACGGTTGTACAGACGGATCTCGTTAGTCTAGATATAGAAGACGGTTGTACAGACGGATCTCGTTATTCTAGATATAGAAGACGGTTGTACAGACGGATCTCGTTAGTCTAGATATAGAGGACGGTTGTACAGACGGATCTCGTTAGTCTAGATATAGAAGAAGGTTGTACAGACGGGTCTCGTGAGTCTAGATAGAGAAGACGGTTGTACAGACGGATCTCGTTAGTCTAGATATAGAAGACGGTTGTACAGACGGATGTCATTAGTCTAGATATAGAAGACGTTTGTCCAACGACGTCTCTCGTTAGTCTAGATATAGAAGACGGTTGTACAGACGGATCTCGTTAGTCTAGATATAGAAGACGGTTGTACAGACGGATCCCGTTAGTCTAGATATAGAAGACGGTTGTATAACGAGAGATCTCGTTAGTCTAGATATAGAAAACGGTTGTACAGACGGATCGCGTTAGTCTAGATATAGAAGATGTTTGTACAACGACGTATCTCGTTAGTCTAGATATAGAAGGCGGTTGTACAGACGGATCTCGTTAGTCTAGATATAGAAGACGGTTGTACAGACGGATCTCGATAGTCTAGATATAGAAGACGGTTGTAAAGACGGATCTCGTTAGTCTAGATATAGAAGACGGTTGTACAGACGGATCTCGTTAGTCTAGATATAGAAGAAGGTTGTACAGACGGATCTCGTTAGTCTAGATATAGAAGAAGGTTGTACAGACGGATCTCGTTAGTCTAGATATAGAAGACGATTATACAGACGGATCTCGTTAGTCTAGATATAGAAGACGGTTGTACAGACGGATCTCGTTAGTCTAGATATAGAAGACAGTGGTACAGACGGATCTCGTTAGTCTAGATATAGAAGAAGGTTGTACAGACGGGTCTCGTGAGTCTAGATAGAGAAGACGGTTGTACAGACGGGTCTCGTTAGTCTAGATACAGAAGACGGTTGTATAGACGGATCTCATTAGTCTAGATATAGAAGACGGTTGTACAGACGGATCTCGTTATTCTGGATATAGAAGACGGTTGTACAGACTGATCCCGTTAGTCTAGATATAGAAGACGGTTGTATAACGAGAGATCTCGTTAGTCTAGATATAGAAGACGATTATACAGACGGATCTCGTTAGTCTAGATATAGAAGACGGTTGTACAGACGGATCTCGTTCGTCTAGATATAGAAGACGGTTGTACAGACGGATCTCGTTAGTCTAGATATAGAAGAAGGTTGTACAGACGGATCTCGTTAGTCTAGATATAGAGGACCGTTGTACAGACGGATCTCGTTAGTCTAGATATAGAAGAAGGTTGTACAGACGGGTCTCGTGAGTCTAGATAGAGAAGACGGTTGTACAGACGGATCTCGTTAGTCTAGATATAGAAGACGGTTGTACAGACGGATCTCGTTAGTCTAGATATAGAAGACGGTTGTACAGACGGATCTCGTTAGTCTAGATATAGAAGAAGGTTGTACAGACGGATCTCGTTAGTCTAGATATAGAAGAAGGTTGTACAGACGGATCTCGTTAGTCTAGATATAGAAGAAGGTTGTACAGACGGATCTCGTTAGTCTAGATATAGAAGACGGTTGTACAGACGGATCTCGTTAGTCTAGATATAGAAGACGGTTGTACAGACGGATCTCGTTAGTCTAGATATAGAAGAAGGTTGTACAGACGGATCTCGTTAGTCTAGATATAGAGGACGGTTGTACAGACGGATCTCGTTAGTCTAGATATAGAAGAAGGTTGTACAGACGGGTCTCGTGAGTCTAGATAGAGAAGACGGTTGTACAGACGGATCTTGTTAGTCTAGATATAGAAGACGGTTGTACAGACGGATCTCGTTAGTCTAGATATAGAGGACGGTTGTACAGACGGATCTCGTTAGTCTAGATATAGAAGAAGGTTGTACAGACGGGTCTCGTGAGTCTAGATAGAGAAGACGGTTGTACAGACGGATCTCGTTAGTCTAGATATAGAAGACGGTTGTACAGACGGATGTCATTAGTCTAGATATAGAAGACGTTTGTCCAACGACGTCTCTCGTTAGTCTAGATATAGAAGACGGTTGTCCAACGACGTATCTCGTTAGTCTAGATATAGAAGACGGTTGTACAGACGGATCTCGTTAGTCTAGATATAGAAGACGGTTGTACAGTCGGATCCCGTTAGTCTAGATATAGAAGACGGTTGTACAGACGGATCTCGTTAGTCTAGATATAGAAGAAGGTTGTACAGACGGGTCTCGTGAGTCTAGATAGAGAAGACGGTTGTACAGACGGGTCTCGTTAGTCTAGATACAGAAGACGGTTGTATAGACGGATCTCATTAGTCTAGATATAGAAGACGGTTGTACAGACGGATCTCGTTATTCTGGATATAGAAGACGGTTGTACAGACTGATCCCGTTAGTCTAGATATAGAAGACGGTTGTATAACGAGAGATCTCGTTAGTCTAGATATAGAAGACGATTATACAGACGGATCTCGTTAGTCTAGATATAGAAGACGGTTGTACAGACGGATCTCGTTAGTCTAGATATAGAAGAAGGTTGTACAGACGGATCTCGTTAGTCTAGATATAGAAGAAGGTTGTACAGACGGATCTCGTTAGTCTAGATATAGAAGAAGGTTGTACAGACGGATCTCGTTAGTCTAGATATAGAAGACGGTTGTACAGACGGATCTCGTTAGTCTAGATATAGAAGACGGTTGTACAGACGGATCTCGTTAGTCTAGATATAGAAGAAGGTTGTACAGACGGATCTCGTTAGTCTAGATATAGAAGACAGTGGTACAGACGGATCTCGTTAGTCTAGATATAGAAGAAGGTTGTACAGACGGGTCTCGTGAGTCTAGATAGAGAAGACGGTTGTACAGACGGGTCTCGTTAGTCTAGATACAGAAGACGGTTGTATAGACGGATCTCATTAGTCTAGATATAGAAGACGGTTGTACAGACGGATCTCGTTAGTCTAGATATAGAAGACGGTTGTACAGACGGATCTCGTTAGTCTAGATATAGAAGACGGTTGTACAGACGGATCTCGTTAGTCTAGATATAGAAGAAGGTTGTACAGACGGATCTCGTTAGTCTAGATATAGAAGAAGGTTGTACAGACGGATCTCGTTAGTCTAAATATAGAAGAAGGTTGTACAGACGGGTCTCGTGAGTCTAGATAGAGAAGACGGTTGTACAGACGGATCTCGTTAGTCTAGATATAGAAGACGGTTGTACAGACGGATCTCGTTAGTCTAGATATAGAAGACGGTTGTACAGACGGATCTCGTTAGTCTAGATATAGAAGAAGGTTGTACAGACGGATCTCGTTAGTCTAGATATAGAAGAAGGTTGTACAGACGGATCTCGTTAGTCTAGATATAGAAGAAGGTTGTACAGACGGATCTCGTTAGTCTAGATATAGAAGACGGTTGTACAGACGGATCTCGTTAGTCTAGATATAGAAGACGGTTGTACAGACGGATCTCGTTAGTCTAGATATAGAAGAAGGATGTACAGACGGATCTCGTTAGTCTAGATATAGAGGACGGTTGTACAGACGGATCTCGTTAGTCTAGATATAGAAGAAGGTTGTACAGACGGGTCTCGTGAGTCTAGATAGAGAAGACGGTTGTACAGACGGATCTTGTTAGTCTAGATATAGAAGACGGTTGTACAGACGGATCTCGTTAGTCTAGATATAGAGGACGGTTGTACAGACGGATCTCGTTAGTCTAGATATAGAAGAAGGTTGTACAGACGGGTCTCGTGAGTCTAGATAGAGAAGACGGTTGTACAGACGGATCTCGTTAGTCTAGATATAGAAGACGGTTGTACAGACGGATGTCATTAGTCTAGATATAGAAGACGTTTGTCCAACGACGTCTCTCGTTAGTCTAGATATAGAAGACGGTTGTACAGACGGATCTCGTTAGTCTAGATATAGAAGACGGTTGTACAGACGGATCCCGTTAGTCTAGATATAGAAGACGGTTGTATAACGAGAGATCTCGTTAGTCTAGATATAGAAAACGGTTGTACAGACGGATCGCGTTAGTCTAGATATAGAAGATGGTTGTACAACGACGTATCTCGTTAGTCTAGATATAGAAGAAGGTTGTACAGACGGATCTCGTTAGTCTAGATATAGAAGACGGTTGTACAGACGGATCTCGTTAGTCTAGATATAGAAGACGGTTGTACAGACGGATCTCGTTAGTCTATATATAGAAGACGGTTGTACAGACGGATCTCGTTAGTCTAGATATAGAAGAAGGTTGTACAGACGGATCTCGTTAGTCTAGATATAGAAGAAGGTTGTACAGACGGGTCTCGTGAGTCTAGATAGAGAAGACGGTTGTACAGACGGGTCTCGTTAGTCTAGATACAGAAGACGGTTGTATAGACGGATCTCATTAGTCTAGATATAGAAGACGGTTGTACAGACGGATCTCGTTATTCTAGATATAGAAGACGGTTGTACAGACGGATCCCGTTAGTCTAGATATAGAAGACGGTTGTATAACGAGAGATCTCGTTAGTCTAGGTATAGAAGACGATTATACAGACGGATCTCGTTAGTCTAGGTATAGAAGACGGTTGTACAGACGGATCTCGTTAGTCTAGATATAGAAGACGGTTGTACAGACGGATCTCGTTAGTCTAGATATAGAAGAAGGTTGTACAGACGGGTCTCGTTAGTCTAGATACAGAAGACGGTTGTATAGACGGATCTCATTAGTCTAGATATAGAAGACGGTTGTACAGACGGATCTCGTTATTCTAGATATAGAAGACGGTTGTACAGACGGATCCCGTTAGTCTAGATATAGAAGACGGTTGTATATCGAGAGATCTCGTTAGTCTAGATATAGAAGACGATTATACAGACGGATCTCGTTAGTCTAGGTATAGAAGACGGTTGTACAGACGGATCTCGTTAGTCTAGATATAGAAGACGGTTGTACAGACGGATCTCGTTAGTCTAGATATAGAAGAAGGTTGTACAGACGGATCTCGTTAGTCTAGATATAGAGGACGGTTGTACAGACGGATCTCGTTAGTCTAGATATAGAAGAAGGTTGTACAGACGGGTCTCGTGAGTCTAGATAGAGAAGACGGCTGTACAGACGGATCTTGTTAGTCTAGATATAGAAGACGGTTGTACAGACGGATCTCGTTAGTCTAGATATAGAGGACGGTTGTACAGACGGATCTCGTTAGTCTAGATATAGAAGAAGGTTGTACAGACGGGTCTCGTGAGTCTAGATAGAGAAGACGGTTGTACAGACGGATCTCGTTAGTCTAGATATAGAAGACGGTTGTACAGACGGATGTCATTAGTCTAGATATAGAAGACGTTTGTCCAACGACGTCTCTCGTTAGTCTAGATATAGAAGACGGTTGTACAGACGGATCTCGTTAGTCTAGATATAGAAGACGGTTGTACAGACGGATCCCGTTAGTCTAGATATAGAAGACGGTTGTATAACGAGAGATCTCGTTAGTCTAGATATAGAAAACGGTTGTACAGACGGATCGCGTTAGTCTAGATATAGAAGAGTGTTGTACAACGACGTATCTCGTTAGTCTAGATATAGAAGGCGGTTGTACAGACGGATCTCGTTAGTCTAGATATAGAAGACGGTTGTACAGACGGATCTCGTTAGTCTAGATATAGAAGACGGTTGTACAGACGGATCTCGTTAGTCTAGATATAGAAGACGGTTGTACAGACGGATCTCGTTAGTCTAGATATAGAAGAAGGTTGTACAGACGGATCTCGTTAGTCTAGATATAGAAGAAGGTTGTACAGACGGATCTCGTTAGTCTAGATATAGAAGACGGTTGTATAACGAGAGATCTCGTTAGTCTAGATATAGAAAACGGTTGTACAGACGGATCGCGTTAGTCTAGATATAGAAGATGGTTGTACAACGACGTATCTCGTTAGTCTAGATATAGAAGGCGGTTGTACAGACGGATCTCGTTAGTCTAGATATAGAAGACGGTTGTACAGACGGATCTCGTTAGTCTAGATATTGAAGACGGTTGTACAGACGGATCTCGTTAGTCTAGATATAGAAGACGGTTGTACAGACGGATCTCGTTAGTCTAGATATAGAAGACAGTGGTACAGACGGATCTCGTTAGTCTAGATATAGAAGAAGGTTGTACAGACGGGTCTCGTGAGTCTAGATAGAGAAGACGGTTGTACAGACGGATCTCGTTAGTCTAGATATAGAAGACGGTTGTACAGACGGATCTCGTTAGTCTAGATATAGAAGACGGTTGTACAGACGGATCTCGTTAGTCTAGATATAGAAGAAGGTTGTACAGACGGATCTCGTTAGTCTAGATATAGAGGACGGTTGTACAGACGGATCTCGTTAGTCTAGATATAGAAGAAGGTTGTACAGACGGGTCTCGTGAGTCTAGATAGAGAAGACGGTTGTACAGACGGATCTCGTTAGTCTAGATATAGAAGATGGTTGTACAACGACGTATCTCGTTCGTCTAGATATAGAAGACGGTTGTACAGACGGATCGCGTTAGTCTAGATATAGAAGACGGTTGTACAGACGGATCCCGTTAGTCTAGATATAGAAGACGGTTGTATAACGAGAGATCTCGTTAGTCTAGATATAGAAGAAGGTTGTACAGACGGGTCTCGTGAGTCTAGATAGAGAAGACGGTTGTACAGACGGGTCTCGTTAGTCTAGATACAGAAGACGGTTGTATAGACGGATCTCATTAGTCTAGATATAGAAGACGGTTGTACAGACGGATCTCGTTATTCTAGATACAGAAGACGGTTGTATAGACGGATCTCGTTAGTCTAGATATAGAAGACAGTGGTACAGACGGATCTCGTTAGTCTAGATATAGAAGACGGTTGTACAGACGGATCTCGTTAGTCTAGATATAGAGGACCGTTGTACAGACGGATCTCGTTAGTCTAGATATAGAAGAAGGTTGTACAGACGGGTCTCGTTAGTCTAGATACAGAAGACGGTTGTATAGACGGATCTCGTTAGTCTAGATATAGAAGACAGTGGTACAGACGGATCTCGTTAGTCTAGATATAGAAGACGGTTGTACAGACGGATCTCGTGAGTCTAGATATAGAAGACGGTTGTACAGGCGGATCTCGTTGGTCTAGATATAGAGGACGGTTGTACAGACGGATCTCGTTAGTCTAGATATAGATGACGGTTGTACAGACGGATCTCGTTAGTCTAGATATAGAAGACAGTGGTACAGACGGATCTCGTTAGTCTAGATATAGAAGAAGGTTGTACAGACGGGTCTCGTGAGTCTAGATAGAGAAGACGGTTGTACAGACGGATCTCGTTAGTCTAGATATAGAAGACGGTTGTACAGACGGATCTCGTTAGTCTAGATATAGAAGACGGTTGTACAGACGGATCTCGTTAGTCTAGATATAGAAGAAGGTTGTACAGACGGATCTCGTTAGTCTAGATATAGGGGACCGTTGTACAGACGGATCTCGTTAGTCTAGATATAGAAGAAGGTTGTACAGACGGGTCTCGTGAGTCTAGATAGAGAAGACGGTTGTACAGACGGATCTCGTTAGTCTAGATATAGAAGACGGTTGTACAGACGGATCTCGTTAGTCTAGATATAGAAGACGGTTGTACAGACGGATCTCGTTAGTCTAGATATAGAAGAAGGTTGTACAGACGGATCTCGTTAGTCTAGATATAGAAGAAGGTTGTACAGACGGATCTCGTTAGTCTAGATATAGAAAACGGTTGTACAGACGGGTCTCGTTAGTCTAGATATAGAAGACGGTTGTACAGACGGATCTCGTGAGTCTAGATATAGAAGACGGTTGTACAGGCGGATCTCGTTGGTCTAGATATAGAGGACGGTTGTACAGACGGATCTCGTTAGTCTAGATATAGATGACGGTTGTACAGACGGATCTCGTTAGTCTAGATATAGAAGGCGGTTGTACAGACGGATCTCGTTAGTCTAGATATAGAAGACGGTTGTACAGACGGATCTCGTTAGTCTAGATATAGAAGACGGTTGTACAGACGGATCTCGTTAGTCTAGATATAGAAGACGGTTGTACAGACGGATCTCGTTAGTCTAGATGTAGAAGACGGTTGTACAGACGGATCTCGTTAGTCTAGATATAGAAGAAGGTTGTACAGACGGATCTCGTTAGTCTAGATATAGAAGAAGGTTGTACAGACGGATCCCGTTAGTCTAGATATAGAAGACGGTTGTATAACGAGAGATCTCGTTAGTCTAGATATAGAAAACGGTTGTACAGACGGATCTCGTTGGTCTAGATATAGAGGACGGTTGTACAGACGGATCCCGTTAGTCTAGATATAGAAGACGGTTGTATAACGAGAGATCTCGTTAGTCTAGATATAGAAAACGGTTGTACAGACGGATCGCGTTAGTCTAGATATAGAAGATGGTTGTACAACGACGTATCTCGTTAGTCTAGATATAGAAGGCGGTTGTACAGACGGATCTCGTTAGTCTAGATATAGAAGACGGTTGTACAGACGGATCTCGTTAGTCTAGATATAGAAAACGGTTGTACAGACGGGTCTCGTTAGTCTAGATATAGAAGACAGTGGTACAGACGGATCTCGTTAGTCTAGATATAGAAGAAGGTTGTACAGACGGGTCTCGTGAGTCTAGATAGAGAAGACGGTTGTACAGACGGATCTCGTTAGTCTAGATATAGAAGACGGTTGTACAGACGGATCTCGTTAGTCTAGATATAGAAGACGGTTGTACAGACGGATCTCGTTAGTCTAGATATAGAAGAAGGTTGTACAGACGGATCTCGTTAGTCTAGATATAGAGGACGGTTGTACAGACGGATCTCGTTAGTCTAGATATAGAAGAAGGTTGTACAGACGGATCTCGTTAGTCTAGATATAGAAGAAGGTTGTACAGACGGATCTCGTTAGTCTAGATATAGAGGACGGTTGTACAGACGGATCTCGTTAGTCTAGATATAGAAGAAGGTTGTACAGACGGGTCTCGTGAGTCTAGATAGAGAAGACGGTTGTACAGACGGATCTCGTTAGTCTAGATATAGAAGATGGTTGTACAACGACGTATCTCGTTCGTCTAGATATAGAAGACGGTTGTACAGACGGATCGCGTTAGTCTAGATATAGAAGACGGTTGTACAGACGGATCCCGTTAGTCTAGATATAGAAGACGGTTGTATAACGAGAGATCTCGTTAGTCTAGATATAGAAGAAGGATGTACAGACGGGTCTCGTGAGTCTAGATAGAGAAGACGGTTGTACAGACGGGTCTCGTTAGTCTAGATACAGAAGACGGTTGTATGGACGGATCTCATTAGTCTAGATATAGAAGACGGTTGTACAGACGGATCTCGTTATTCTAGATACAGAAGACGGTTGTATAGACGGATCTCGTTAGTCTAGATATAGAAGACAGTGGTACAGACGGATCTCGTTAGTCTAGATATAGAAGACGGTTGTACAGACGGATCTCGTTAGTCTAGATATAGAAGACGGTTGTACAGACGGATCTCGTTAGTCTAGATATAGAAGACAGTGGTACAGACGGATCTCGTTAGTCTAGATATAGAAGAAGGTTGTACAGACGGGTCTCGTGAGTCTAGATAGAGAAGACGGTTGTACAGACGGGTCTCGTTAGTCTAGATACAGAAGACGGTTGTATAGACGGATCTCGTTAGTCTAGATATAGAAGACAGTGGTACAGACGGATCTCGTTAGTCTAGATATAGAAGACGGTTGTACAGACGGATCTCGTGAGTCTAGATATAGAAGACGGTTGTACAGGCGGATCTCGTTGGTCTAGATATAGAGGACGGTTGTACAGACGGATCTCGTTAGTCTAGATATAGATGACGGTTGTACAGACGGATCTCGTTAGTCTAGATATAGAAGACAGTGGTACAGACGGATCTCGTTAGTCTAGATATAGAAGAAGGTTGTACAGACGGGTCTCGTGAGTCTAGATAGAGAAGACGGTTGTACAGACGGATCTCGTTAGTCTAGATATAGAAGACGGTTGTACAGACGGATCTCGTTAGTCTAGATATAGAAGACGGTTGTACAGACGGATCTCGTTAGTCTAGATATAGAAGAAGGTTGTACAGACGGATCTCGTTAGTCTAGATATAGAGGACCGTTGTACAGACGGATCTCGTTAGTCTAGATATAGAAGAAGGTTGTACAGACGGGTCTCGTGAGTCTAGATAGAGAAGACGGTTGTACAGACGGATCTCGTTAGTCTAGATATAGAAGACGGTTGTACAGACGGATCTCGTTAGTCTAGATATAGAAGACGGTTGTACAGACGGATCTCGTTAGTCTAGATATAGAAGAAGGTTGTACAGACGGATCTCGTTAGTCTAGATATAGAAGAAGGTTGTACAGACGGATCTCGTTAGTCTAGATATAGAAAACGGTTGTACAGACGGATCTCGTTAGTCTAGATATAGAAGACGGTTGTACAGACGGATCTCGTGAGTCTAGATATAGAAGACGGTTGTACAGGCGGATCTCGTTGGTCTAGATATAGAGGACGGTTGTACAGACGGATCTCGTTAGTCTAGATATAGATGACGGTTGTACAGACGGATCTCGTTAGTCTAGATATAGATGACGGTTGTACAGACGGATCCCGTTAGTCTAGATATAGAAGACAGTGGTACAGACGGATCTCGTTAGTCTAGATATAGAAGAAGGTTGTACAGACGGATCTCGTTAGTCTAGATATAGAAGACGGTTGTACAGACGGATCTCGTTAGTCTAGATATAGAAGACAGTGGTACAGACGGATCTCGTTAGTCTAGATATAGAAGAAGGTTGTACAGACGGGTCTCGTGAGTCTAGATAGAGAAGACGGTTGTACAGACGGGTCTCGTTAGTCTAGATACAGAAGACGGTTGTATAGACGGATCTCGTTAGTCTAGATATAGAAGACAGTGGTACAGACGGATCTCGTTAGTCTAGATATAGAAGACGGTTGTACAGACGGATCTCGTGAGTCTAGATATAGAAGACGGTTGTACAGGCGGATCTCGTTGGTCTAGATATAGAGGACGGTTGTACAGACGGATCTCGTTAGTCTAGATATAGATGACGGTTGTACAGACGGATCCCGTTAGTCTAGATATAGAAGACAGTGGTACAGACGGATCTCGTTAGTCTAGATATAGAAGAAGGTTGTACAGACGGGTCTCGTGAGTCTAGATAGAGAAGACGGTTGTACAGACGGGTCTCGTTAGTCTAGATACAGAAGACGGTTGTATAGACGGATCTCATTAGTCTAGATATAGAAGACGGTTGTACAGACGGATCTCGTTATTCTAGATATAGAAGACGGTTGTACAGACGGATCCCGTTAGTCTAGATATAGAAGACGGTTGTATAACGAGAGATCTCGTTAGTCTAGATATAGAAGACGATTATACAGACGGATCTCGTTAGTCTAGATATAGAAGACGGTTGTACAGACGGATCTCGTTAGTCTAGATATAGAAGACGGTTGTACAGACGGATCTCGTTAGTCTAGATATAGAAGAAGGTTGTACAGACGGATCTCGTTAGTCTAGATATAGAAGAAGGTTGTACAGACGGATCCCGTTAGTCTAGATATAGAAGACGGTTGTATAACGAGAGATCTCGTTAGTCTAGATATAGAAAACGGTTGTACAGACGGATCGCGTTAGTCTAGATATAGAAGATGGTTGTACAACGACGTATCTCGTTAGTCTAGATATAGAAGGCGGTTGTACAGACGGATCTCGTTAGTCTAGATATAGAAGACGGTTGTACAGACGGATCTCGTTAGTCTAGATATAGAAGACGGTTGTACAGACGGATCTCGTTAGTCTAGATATTGAAGACGTTTGTCCAACGACGTATCTCGTTTGTCTAGGTATAGAAGACGGTTGTACAGACGGATCTCGTTAGTCTAGATATAGAAGACGGTTGTACAGACGGATCTCGTTAGTCTAGATGTAGAAGACGGTTGTACAGACGGATCTCGTTAGTCTAGATATAGAAGATGGTTGTACAACGACGTATCTCGTTCGTCTAGATATAGAAGACGGTTGTACAGACGGATCGCGTTAGTCTAGATATAGAAGACGGTTGTACAGACGGATCCCGTTAGTCTAGATATAGAAGACGGTTGTATAACGAGAGATCTCGTTAGTCTAGATATAGAAAACGGTTGTACAGACGGATCGCGTTAGTCTAGATATAGAAGATGGTTGTACAACGACGTATCTCGTTAGTCTAGATATAGAAGACAGTGGTACAGACGGATCTCGTTAGTCTAGATATAGAAGAAGGTTGTACAGACGGGTCTCGTGAGTCTAGATAGAGAAGACGGTTGTACAGACGGGTCTCGTTAGTCTAGATACAGAAGACGGTTGTATAGACGGATCTCATTAGTCTAGATATAGAAGACGGTTGTACAGACGGATCTCGTTATTCTAGATACAGAAGACGGTTGTATAGACGGATCTCGTTAGTCTAGATATAGAAGACAGTGGTACAGACGGATCTCGTTAGTCTAGATATAGAAGACGGTTGTACAGACGGATCTCGTTAGTCTAGATATAGAAGACGGTTGTACAGACGGATCTCGTTAGTCTAGATATAGAAGACAGTGGTACAGACGGATCTCGTTAGTCTAGATATAGAAGAAGGTTGTACAGACGGGTCTCGTGAGTCTAGATAGAGAAGACGGTTGTACAGACGGGTCTCGTTAGTCTAGATACAGAAGACGGTTGTATAGACGGATCTCGTTAGTCTAGATATAGAAGACAGTGGTACAGACGGATCTCGTTAGTCTAGATATAGAAGACGGTTGTACAGACGGATCTCGTGAGTCTAGATATAGAAGACGGTTGTACAGGCGGATCTCGTTGGTCTAGATATAGAGGACGGTTGTACAGACGGATCTCGTTAGTCTAGATATAGATGACGGTTGTACAGACGGATCCCGTTAGTCTAGATATAGAAGACAGTGGTACAGACGGATCTCGTTAGTCTAGATATAGAAGAAGGTTGTACAGACGGGTCTCGTGAGTCTAGATAGAGAAGACGGTTGTACAGACGGGTCTCGTTAGTCTAGATACAGAAGACGGTTGTATAGACGGATCTCATTAGTCTAGATATAGAAGACGGTTGTACAGACGGATCTCGTTATTCTAGATATAGAAGACGGTTGTACAGACGGATCCCGTTAGTCTAGATATAGAAGACGGTTGTATAACGAGAGATCTCGTTAGTCTAGATATAGAAGACGATTATACAGACGGATCTCGTTAGTCTAGATATAGAAGACGGTTGTACAGACGGATCTCGTTAGTCTAGATATAGAAGACGGTTGTACAGACGGATCTCGTTAGTCTAGATATAGAAGAAGGTTGTACAGACGGATCTCGTTAGTCTAGATATAGAAGAAGGTTGTACAGACGGATCCCGTTAGTCTAGATATAGAAGACGGTTGTATAACGAGAGATCTCGTTAGTCTAGATATAGAAAACGGTTGTACAGACGGATCGCGTTAGTCTAGATATAGAAGACGGTTGTACAGACGGATCCCGTTAGTCTAGATATAGAAGACGGTTGTATAACGAGAGATCTCGTTAGTCTAGATATATAAAACGGTTGTACAGACGGATCGCGTTAGTCTAGATATTGAAGACGTTTGTCCAACGACGTATCTCGTTCGTCTAGATATAGAAGACGGTTGTACAGACGGATCTCGTTAGTCTAGATATAGAAGACGGTTGTACAGACGGATCTCGTTAGTCTAGATATAGAAGACGGTTGTACAGACGGATCTCGTTAGTCTAGATATAGAAGACGGTTGTACAGACGGATCTCGTTAGTCTAGATATAGAAGACGGTTGTACAGACGGATCTCGTTAGTCTAGATATTGAAGACGTTTGTCCAACGACGTATCTCGTTTGTCTAGGTATAGAAGACGGTTGTACAGACGGATCTCGTTAGTCTAGATATAGAAGACGGTTGTACAGACGGATCTCGTTAGTCTAGATATAGAAGACGGTTGTACAGACGGATCTCGTTAGTCTAGATATAGAAGACGGTTGTACAGACGGATCTCGTTAGTCTAGATATTGAAGACGTTTGTCCAACGACGTATCTCGTTCGTCTAGATATAGAAGACGGTTGTACAGACGGATCGCGTTAGTCTAGATATAGAAGACGGTTGTACAGACGGATCCCGTTAGTCTAGATATAGAAGACGGTTGTATAACGAGAGATCTCGTTAGTCTAGATATATAAAACGGTTGTACAGACGGATCGCGTTAGTCTAGATATAGAAGACGGTTGTACAGACGGATCCCGTTAGTCTAGATATAGAAGACGGTTGTATAACGAGAGATCTCGTTAGTCTAGATATATAAAACGGTTGTACAGACGGATCGCGTTAGTCTAGATATTGAAGACGTTTGTCCAACGACGTATCTCGTTCGTCTAGATATAGAAGACGGTTGTACAGACGGATCGCGTTAGTCTAGATATAGAAGACGGTTGTACAGACGGATCTCGTTAGTCTAGATATAGAAGACGGTTGTACAGACGGATCTCGTTAGTCTAGATATAGAAGACGGTTGTACAGACGGATCTCGTTAGTCTAGATATAGAAGACGGTTGTACAGACGGATCTCGTTAGTCTAGATGTAGAAGACGGTTGTACAGACGGATCTCGTTAGTCTAGATATAGAAGATGGTTGTACAACGACGTATCTCGTTCGTCTAGATATAGAAGACGGTTGTACAGACGGATCGCGTTAGTCTAGATATAGAAGACGGTTGTACAGACGGATCCCGTTAGTCTAGATATAGAAGACGGTTGTATAACGAGAGATCTCGTTAGTCTAGATATATAAAACGGTTGTACAGACGGATCGCGTTAGTCTAGATATAGAAGATGGTTGTACAACGACGTATCTCGTTAGTCTAGATATAGAAGGCGATTGTACAGACGGATCTCGTTATTCTAGATATAGAAGACGGTTGTACAGACGGATCTCGTTAGTCTAGATATTGAAGACGTTTGTCCAACGACGTATCTCGTTAGTCTAGATATAGAAGACAGTTGTACAGACGGATCTCGTTAGTCTAGATATAGAAGACGGTTGTACAGACGGATCTCGTTAGTCTAGATATAGAAGACGTTTGTCCAACGACGTATCTCGTTAGTCTAGATATAGAAGACGGTTGTACAGACGGATCTCGTTAGTCTTGATATAGAAGAACGTTGTACAGACGGGTCTCGTGAGTCTAGATAGAGAAGACGGTTGTACAGACGGATCTCGTTAGTCTAGATATAGAAGGCGGTTGTACAGACGGAACTCGTTAGTCTAGATATAGAAGAGTGTTGTACAACGACGTATCTCGTTAGTCTAGATATAGAAGGCGGTTGTACAGACGGATCTCGTTAGTCTAGATATAGAAAACGGTTGTACAGACGGGTCTCGTTAGTCTAGATATAGAAGACGGTTGTACAGACGGATCTCGTGAGTCTAGATATAGAAGACGGATGTACAGGCGGATCTCGTTGGTCTAGATATAGAGGACGGTTGTACAGACGGATCTCGTTAGTCTAGATATAGATGACGGTTGTACAGACGGATCCCGTTAGTCTAGATATAGAAGACAGTGGTACAGACGGATCTCGTTAGTCTAGATATAGAAGAAGGTTGTACAGACGGGTCTCGTGAGTCTAGATAGAGAAGACGGTTGTACAGACGGGTCTCGTTAGTCTAGATACAGAAGACGGTTGTATAGACGGATCTCATTAGTCTAGATATAGAAGACGGTTGTACAGACGGATCTCGTTATTCTAGATATAGAAGACGGTTGTACAGACGGATCCCGTTAGTCTAGATATAGAAGACGGTTGTATAACGAGAGATCTCGTTAGTCTAGATATAGAAGACGATTATACAGACGGATCTCGTTAGTCTAGATATAGAAGACGGTTGTACAGACGGATCTCGTTAGTCTAGATATAGAAGACGGTTGTACAGACGGATCTCGTTAGTCTAGATATAGAAGAAGGTTGTACAGACGGATCTCGTTAGTCTAGATATAGAAGAAGGTTGTACAGACGGATCCCGTTAGTCTAGATATAGAAGACGGTTGTATAACGAGAGATCTCGTTAGTCTAGATATAGAAAACGGTTGTACAGACGGATCGCGTTAGTCTAGATATAAAAGATGGTTGTACAACGACGTATCTCGTTAGTCTAGATATAGAAGGCGGTTGTACAGACGGATCTCGTTAGTCTAGATATAGAAGACGGTTGTACAGACGGATCTCGTTAGTCTAGATATAGAAGACGGTTGTACAGACGGATCTCGTTAGTCTAGATATTGAAGACGTTTGTCCAACGACGTATCTCGTTTGTCTAGGTATAGAAGACGGTTGTACAGACGGATCTCGTTAGTCTAGATATAGAAGACGGTTGTACAGACGGATCTCGTTAGTCTAGATGTAGAAGACGGTTGTACAGACGGATCTCGTTAGTCTAGATATAGAAGATGGTTGTACAACGACGTATCTCGTTCGTCTAGATATAGAAGACGGTTGTACAGACGGATCGCGTTAGTCTAGATATAGAAGACGGTTGTACAGACGGATCCCGTTAGTCTAGATATAGAAGACGGTTGTATAACGAGAGATCTCGTTAGTCTAGATATAGAAAACGGTTGTACAGACGGATCGCGTTAGTCTAGATATAGAAGATGGTTGTACAACGACGTATCTCGTTAGTCTAGATATAGAAGGCGATTGTACAGACGGATCTCGTTAGTCTAGATATAGAAGACGGTTGTACAGACGGATCTCGTTAGTCTAGATATTGAAGACGTTTGTCCAACGACGTATCTCGTTAGTCTAGATATAGAAGACAGTTGTACAGACGGATCTCGTTAGTCTAGATATAGAAGACGGTTGTACAGACGGATCTCGTTAGTCTAGATATAGAAGACGTTTGTCCAACGACGTATCTCGTTAGTCTAGATATAGAAGACGGTTGTACAGACGGATCTCGTTAGTCTTGATATAGAAGAACGTTGTACAGACGGGTCTCGTGAGTCTAGATAGAGAAGACGGTTGTACAGACGGATCTCGTTAGTCTAGATATAGAAGGCGGTTGTACAGACGGAACTCGTTAGTCTAGATATAGAAGACGGTTGTACAGACGGATCTCGTTAGTCTAGATATTGAAGACGTTTGTCCAACGACGTACCTCGTTAGTCTAGATATAGAAAACGGTTGTACAGACGGATCTCGTTAGTCTAGATATAGAAGACGGTTGTACAACGACGGATCTCGTTAGTCTAGATATAGAAGACGGTTGTGCAGACGGATCTCGTTAGTCTAGATATAAAAGACGGTTGTACAGACGGATCTCGTTAGTCTAGATATAGAGGACGGTTGTACAGACGGATCTCGTTAGTCTAGATATTGAAGACGTTTGTCCAACGACGTACCTCGTTAGTCTAGATATAGAAAACGGTTGTACAGACGGATCTCGTTAGTCTAGATATAGAAGAGGGTTGTACAACGACGGATCGCGTTAGTCTAGATATAGAAAACGGTTGTACAGACGGGTCTCGTTAGTCTAGATATAGAAGACGGTTGTACAGACGGATCTCGTGAGTCTAGATATAGAAGACGGTTGTACAGACGGATCGCGTTAGTCTAGATATAGAAGATGGTTGTACAACGACGTATCTCGTTAGTCTAGATATAGAAGGCGGTTGTACAGACGGATCTCGTTAGTCTAGATATAGAAGACGGTTGTACAGACGGATCTCGTTAGTCTAGATATTGAAGACGTTTGTCCAACGACGTATCTCGTTAGTCTAGATATAGAAGACAGTTGTACAGACGGATCTCGTTAGTCTAGATATAGAAGACGGTTGTACAGACGGATCCCGTTAGTCTAGATATAGAAGACGGTTGTATAACGAGAGATCTCGTTAGTCTAGATATAGAAAACGGTTGTACAGACGGATCGCGTTAGTCTAGATATAGAAGATGGTTGTACAACGACGTATCTCGTTAGTCTAGATATAGAAGGCGGTTGTACAGACGGATCTCGTCAGTCTAGATATAGAAGACGGTTGTACAGACGGATCTCGTTAGTCTAGATATTGAAGACGTTTGTCCAACGACGTATCTCGTTAGTCTAGATATAGAAGACAGTTGTACAGACGGATCTCGTTAGTCTAGATATAGAAGACGGTTGTACAGACGGATCTCGTTAGTCTAGATATAGAAGACGGTTGTACAGACGGATCTCGTTAGTCTAGATATAGAAGACAGTGGTACAGACGGATCTCGTTAGTCTAGATATAGAAGAAGGTTGTACAGACGGGTCTCGTGAGTCTAGATAGAGAAGACGGTTGTACAGACGGGTCTCGTTAGTCTAGATACAGAAGACGGTTGTATAGACGGATCTCGTTAGTCTAGATATAGAAGACAGTGGTACAGACGGATCTCGTTAGTCTAGATATAGAAGAACGTTGTACAGACGGGTCTCGTGAGTCTAGATAGAGAAGACGGTTGTACAGACGGATCTCGTTAGTCTAGATATAGAAGACGGTTGTACAGACGGATCTCGTTAGTCTAGATATAGAAGACGGTTGTACAGACGGATCTCGTTAGTCTAGATATAGAAGAAGGTTGTACAGACGGATCTCGTTAGTCTAGATATAGAAGAAGGTTGTACAGACGGATCCCGTTAGTCTAGATATAGAAGACGGTTGTATAACGAGAGATCTCGTTAGTCTAGATATAGAAAACGGTTGTACAGACGGATCGCGTTAGTCTAGATATAGAAGATGGTTGTACAACGACGTATCTCGTTAGTCTAGATATAGAAGGCGGTTGTACAGACGGATCTCGTTAGTCTAGATATAGAAGACGGTTGTACAGACGGATCTCGTTAGTCTAGATATAGAAGACGGTTGTACAGACGGATCTCGTTAGTCTAGATATTGAAGACGTTTGTCCAACGACGTATCTCGTTTGTCTAGGTATAGAAGACGGTTGTACAGACGGATCTCGTTAGTCTAGATATAGAAGACGGTTGTACAGACGGATCTCGTTAGTCTAGATGTAGAAGACGGTTGTACAGACGGATCACGTTAGTCTAGATATAGAAGATGGTTGTACAACGACGTATCTCGTTCGTCTAGATATAGAAGACGGTTGTACAGACGGATCGCGTTAGTCTAGATATAGAAGACGGTTGTACAGACGGATCCCGTTAGTCTAGATATAGAAGACGGTTGTATAACGAGAGATCTCGTTAGTCTAGATATAGAAAACGGTTGTACAGACGGATCGCGTTAGTCTAGATATAGAAGATGGTTGTACAACGACGTATCTCGTTAGTCTAGATATAGAAGGCGATTGTACAGACGGATCTCGTTAGTCTAGATATAGAAGACGGTTGTACAGACGGATCTCGTTAGTCTAGATATTGAAGACGTTTGTCCAACGACGTATCTCGTTAGTCTAGATATAGAAGACAGTTGTACAGACGGATCTCGTTAGTCTAGATATAGAAGACGGTTGTACAGACGGATCTCGTTAGTCTAGATATAGAAGACGTTTGTCCAACGACGTATCTCGTTAGTCTAGATATAGAAGACGGTTGTACAGACGGGTCTCGTTAGTCTAGATATAGAAGACGGTTGTACAGGCGGATCTCGTTGGTCTAGATATAGAGGACGGTTGTACAGACGGATCTCGTTAGTCTAGATATAGATGACGGTTGTACAGACGGATCTCGTTAGTCTAGATATAGAAGAAGGTTGTACAGACGGGTCTCGTGAGTCTAGATAGAGAAGACGGTTGTACAGACGGATCTCGTTAGTCTAGATATAGAAGACGGTTGTACAGACGGATCTCGTTAGTCTAGATATAGAAGACGTTTGTCCAACGACGTATCTCGTTAGTCTAGATATAGAAGACGGTTGTACAGACGGATCTCGTTAGTCTAGATATTGAAGACGTTTGTCCAACGACGTATCTCGTTAGTCTAGATATAGAAGACGGTAGTACAGACGGATCTCGTTAGTCTAGATATAGAAGACGGTTGTACAGACGGATCTCGTTAGTCTAGATATAGAAGACGGTTGTACAGACGAATCTCGTTAGTCTAGATATAGAAGACGGTTGTACAGACGGATCTCGTTAGTCTAGATATAGAAGACAGTGGTACAGACGGATCTCGTTAGTCTAGATATAGAAGACGGTTGTACAGACGGATCTCGTTAGTCTAGATATAGAAGACGGTTGTACAGACGGATCTCGTTAGTCTTGATATAGAAGAACGTTGTACAGACGGGTCTCGTGAGTCTAGATAGAGAAGACGGTTGTACAGACGGATCTCGTTAGTCTAGATATAGAAGACGGTTGTACAGACGGATCTCGTTAGTCTAGATATAGAAGACGGTTGTACAGACGGATCTCGTTAGTCTAGATATTGAAGACGTTTGTCCAACGACGTATCTCGTTAGTCTAGATATAGAAAACGGTTGTACACACGGATCTCGTTAGTCTAGATATAGAAGAGGGTTGTACAACGACGGATCTCGTTAGTCTAGATATAGAAAACGGTTGTACAGACGGGTCTCGTTAGTCTAGATATAGAAGACGGTTGTACAGACGGATCTCGTGAGTCTAGATATAGAAGACGGTTGTACAGGCGGATCTCGTTGGTCTAGATATAGAGGACGGTTGTACAGACGGATCTCGTTAGTCTAGATATAGATGACGGTTGTACAGACGGATCTCGTTAGTCTAGATATAGAAGAAGGTTGTACAGACGGGTCTCGTGAGTCTAGATAGAGAAGACGGTTGTACAGACGGATCTCGTTAGTCTAGATATAGAAGACGGTTGTACAGACGGATCTCGTTCGTCTAGATATAGAAGACGTTTGTCCAACGACGTATCTCGTTAGTCTAGATATAGAAGACGGTTGTACAGACGGATCGCGTTAGTCTAGATATAGAAGACGGTTGTACAGACGGATCCCGTTAGTCTAGATATAGAAGACGGTTGTATAACTTGAGATCTCGTTAGTCTAGATATAGAAAACGGTTGTACAGACGGATCGCGTTAGTCTAGATATAGAAGATGGTTGTACAACGACGTATCTCGTTAGTCTAGATATAGAAGGCGGTTGTACAGACGGATCTCGTTAGTCTAGATATAGAAGACGGTTGTACAGACGGATCTCGTTAGTCTAGATATTGAAGACGTTTGTCCAACGACGTATCTCGTTAGTCTAGATATAGAAGACAGTTGTACAGACGATCTCGTTAGTCTAGATATAGAAGACGGTTGTACAGACGGATCTCGTTAGTCTAGATATAGAAGACGGTTGTACAGACGGATCTCGTTAGTCTAGATATAGAAGACAGTGGTACAGACGGATCTCGTTAGTCTAGATATAGAAGACGGTTGTACAGACGGATCTCGTTAGTCTAGATATAGAAGACGGTTGTACAGACGGATCTCGTTAGTCTAGATATTGAAGACGTTTGTCCAACGACGTATCTCGTTAGTCTAGATATAGAAAACGGTTGTACACACGGATCTCGTTAGTCTAGATATAGAAGAGGGTTGTACAACGACGGATCTCGTTAGTCTAGATATAGAAAACGGTTGTACAGACGGGCCTCGTTAGTCTAGATATAGAAGACGGTTGTACAGACGGATCTCGTGAGTCTAGATATAGAAGACGGTTGTACAGGCGGATCTCGTTGGTCTAGATATAGAGGACGGTTGTACAGACGGATCTCGTTAGTCTAGATATAGATGACGGTTGTACAGACGGATCTCGTTAGTCTAGATATAGAAGAAGGTTGTACAGACGGGTCTCGTGAGTCTAGATAGAGAAGACGGTTGTACAGACGGATCTCGTTAGTCTAGATATAGAAGACGGTTGTACAGACGGATCTCGTTAGTCTAGATATAGAAGACGTTTGTCCAACGACGTATCTCGTTAGTCTAGATATAGAAGACGGTTGTACAGACGGATCGCGTTAGTCTAGATATAGAAGACGGTTGTACAGACGGATCCCGTTAGTCTAGATATAGAAGACGGTTGTATAACGAGAGATCTCGTTAGTCTAGATATAGAAAACGGTTGTACAGACGGATCGCGTTAGTCTAGATATAGAAGATGGTTGTACAACGACGTATCTCGTTAGTCTAGATATAGAAGGCGGTTGTACAGACGGATCTCGTTAGTCTAGATATAGAAGACGGTTGTACAGACGGATCTCGTTAGTCTAGATATTGAAGACGTTTGTCCAACGACGTATCTCGTTAGTCTAGATATAGAAGACAGTTGTACAGACGGATCTCGTTAGTCTAGATATAGAAGACGGTTGTACAGACGGATCTCGTTAGTCTAGATATAGAAGACGGTTGTACAGACGGATCTCGTTAGTCTAGATATAGAAGACAGTGGTACAGACGGATCTCGTTAGTCTAGATATAGAAGAAGGTTGTACAGACGGGTCTCGTGAGTCTAGATAGAGAAGACGGTTGTACAGACGGGTCTCGTTAGTCTAGATATAGAAGACGGTTTTACAGACGGACCTCGTTAGTCTAGATATAGAAGACGGTTGTACAGCCGGATCTCGTTAGTCTAGATATAGAAGACGGTTGTACAGCCGGATCTCGTTAGTCTAGATATAGAAGACGGTTGTACAGACGGATCTCGTTAGTCTAGATATAGAAGACGGTTGTACAGACGGATCTCGTTAGTCTAGATATAGAAGACGGTTTTACAGACGGACCTCGTTAGTCTAGATATAGAAGACGGTTGTACAGCCGGATCTCGTTAGTCTAGATATAGAAGACGGTTGTACAGCCGGACCTCGTTAGTCTAGATATAGAAGACGGTTGTACAGACGGATCTCGTTTGTCTAGATATAGAAGACGTTTGTCCAACGACGCATCTCGTTAGTCTAGATATAGAAGACGGTTGTACAGACGGATCTCGTTAGTCTAGATATAGAAGAACGATGTACAGACGGGTCTCGTGAGTCTAGATAGAGAAGACGGTTGTACAGACGGATCTCGTTAGTCTAGATATAGAAGACGGTTGTACAGACGGATCTCGTTAGTCTAGATATAGAAGACGTTTGTCCAACGACGTATCTCGTTAGTCTAGATATAGAAGACGTTTGTCCAACGACGTATCTCGTTAGTCTAGATATAGAAGACGGTTGTACAGACGGATCGCGTTAGTCTAGATATAGAAGACGGTTGTACAGACGGATCCCGTTAGTCTAGATATAGAAGACGGTTGTATAACGAGAGATCTCGTTAGTCTAGATATAGAAAACGGTTGTACAGACGGATCGCGTTAGTCTAGATATAGAAGATGGTTGTACAACGACGTATCTCGTTAGTCTAGATATAGAAGGCGGTTGTACAGACGGATCTCGTTAGTCTAGATATAGAAGACGGTTGTACAGACGGATCTCGTTAGTCTAGATATTGAAGACGTTTGTCCAACGACGTATCTCGTTAGTCTAGATATAGAAGACAGTTGTACAGACGGATCTCGTTAGTCTAGATATAGAAGACGGTTGTACAGACGGATCTCGTTAGTCTAGATATAGAAGACGGTTGTACAGACGGATCTCGTTAGTCTAGATATAGAAGACAGTGGTACAGACGGATCTCGTTAGTCTAGATATAGAAGAAGGTTGTACAGACGGGTCTCGTGAGTCTAGATAGAGAAGACGGTTGTACAGACGGGTCTCGTTAGTCTAGATATAGAAGACGGTTTTACAGACGGACCTCGTTAGTCTAGATATAGAAGACGGTTGTACAGCCGGATCTCGTTAGTCTAGATATAGAAGACGGTTGTACAGCCGGATCTCGTTAGTCTAGATATAGAAGACGGTTGTACAGACGGATCTCGTTAGTCTAGATATAGAAGACGGTTGTACAGACGGATCTCGTTAGTCTAGATATAGAAGACGGTTTTACAGACGGACCTCGTTAGTCTAGATATAGAAGACGGTTGTACAGCCGGATCTCGTTAGTCTAGATATAGAAGACGGTTGTACAGCCGGACCTCGTTAGTCTAGATATAGAAGACGGTTGTACAGACGGATCTCGTTTGTCTAGATATAGAAGACGTTTGTCCAACGACGCATCTCGTTAGTCTAGATATAGAAGACGGTTGTACAGACGGATCTCGTTAGTCTAGATATAGAAGAACGATGTACAGACGGGTCTCGTGAGTCTAGATAGAGAAGACGGTTGTACAGACGGATCTCGTTAGTCTAGATATAGAAGACGGTTGTACAGACGGATCTCGTTAGTCTAGATATAGAAGACGTTTGTCCAACGACGTATCTCGTTAGTCTAGATATAGAAGACGGTTGTACAGACGGATCTCGTTAGTCTTGATATAGAAGAACGTTGTACAGACGGGTCTCGTGAGTCTAGATAGAGAAGACGGTTGTACAGACGGATCTCGTTAGTCTAGATATAGAAGACGGTTGTACAGACGGATCTCGTTAGTCTAGATATAGAAGACGGTTGTACAGACGGATCTCGTTAGTCTAGATATTGAAGACGTTTGTCCAACGACGTATCTCGTTAGTCTAGATATAGAAGACGGTAGTACAGACGGATCTCGTTAGTCTAGATATAGAAGACGGTTGTACAGACGGATCTCGTTAGTCTAGATATAGAAGACGGTTGTACAGACGAATCTCGTTAGTCTAGATATAGAAGACGGTTGTACAGACGGATCTCGTTAGTCTAGATATAGAAGACAGTGGTACAGACGGATCTCGTTAGTCTAGATATAGAAGACGGTTGTACAGACGGATCTCGTTAGTCTAGATATAGAAGACGGTTGTGCAGACGGATCTCGTTAGTCTTGATATAGAAGAACGTTGTACAGACGGGTCTCGTGAGTCTAGATAGAGAAGACGGTTGTACAGACGGATCTCGTTAGTCTAGATATAAAAGACGGTTGTACAGACGGATCTCGTTAGTCTAGATATAGAAGACGGTTGTACAGACGGATCTCGTTAGTCTAGATATTGAAGACGTTTGTCCAACGACGTATCTCGTTAGTCTAGATATAGAAAACGGTTGTACACACGGATCTCGTTAGTCTAGATATAGAAGAGGGTTGTACAACGACGGATCTCGTTAGTCTAGATATTGAAAACGGTTGTACAGACGGGTCTCGTTAGTCTAGATATAGAAGACGGTTGTACAGACGGATCTCGTGAGTCTAGATATAGAAGACGGTTGTACAGGCGGATCTCGTTGGTCTAGATATAGAGGACGGTTGTACAGACGGATCTCGTTAGTCTAGATATAGATGACGGTTGTACAGACGGATCTCGTTAGTCTAGATATAGAAGAAGGTTGTACAGACGGGTCTCGTGAGTCTAGATAGAGAAGACGGTTGTACAGACGGATCTCGTTAGTCTAGATATAGAAGACGGTTGTACAGACGGATCTCGTTCGTCTAGATATAGAAGACGTTTGTCCAACGACGTATCTCGTTAGTCTAGATATAGAAGACGGTTGTACAGACGGATCGCGTTAGTCTAGATATAGAAGACGGTTGTACAGACGGATCCCGTTAGTCTAGATATAGAAGACGGTTGTATAACTTGAGATCTCGTTAGTCTAGATATAGAAAACGGTTGTACAGACGGATCGCGTTAGTCTAGATATAGAAGATGGTTGTACAACGACGTATCTCGTTAGTCTAGATATAGAAGGCGGTTGTACAGACGGATCTCGTTAGTCTAGATATAGAAGACGGTTGTACAGACGGATCTCGTTAGTCTAGATATTGAAGACGTTTGTCCAACGACGTATCTCGTTAGTCTAGATATAGAAGACAGTTGTACAGACGGATCTCGTTAGTCTAGATATAGAAGACGGTTGTACAGACGGATCTCGTTAGTCTACATATAGAAGACAGTTGTACAGACGGATCTCGTTACTCTAGATATAGAAGACAGTGGTACAGACGGATCTCGTTAGTCTAGATATAGAAGACGGTTGTACAGACGGATCTCGTTAGTCTAGATATAGAAGACGGTTGTACAGACGGATCACGTTAGTCTGGATATTGAAGACGTTTGTCCAACGACGTATCTCGTTAGTCTAGATATAGAAAACGGTTGTACACACGGATCTCGTTAGTCTAGATATAGAAGAGGGTTGTACAACGACGGATCTCGTTAGTCTAGATATAGAAAACGGTTGTACAGACGGGTCTCGTTAGTCTAGATATAGAAGACGGTTGTACAGACGGATCTCGTGAGTCTAGATATAGAAGACGGTTGTACAGGCGGATCTCGTTGGTCTAGATATAGAGGACGGTTGTACAGACGGATCTCGTTAGTCTAGATATAGATGACGGTTGTACAGACGGATCTCGTTAGTCTAGATATAGAAGAAGGTTGTACAGACGGGTCTCGTGAGTCTAGATAGAGAAGACGGTTGTACAGACGGATCTCGTTAGTCTAGATATAGAAGACGGTTGTACAGACGGATCTCGTTAGTCTAGATATAGAAGACGTTTGTCCAACGACGTATCTCGTTAGTCTAGATATAGAAGACGGTTGTACAGACGGATCGCGTTAGTCTAGATATAGAAGACGGTTGTACAGACGGATCCCGTTAGTCTAGATATAGAAGACGGTTGTATAACGAGAGATCTCGTTAGTCTAGATATAGAAAACGGTTGTACAGACGGATCGCGTTAGTCTAGATATAGAAGATGGTTGTACAACGACGTATCTCGTTAGTCTAGATATAGAAGGCGGTTGTACAGACGGATCTCGTTAGTCTAGATATAGAAGACGGTTGTACAGACGGATCTCGTTAGTCTAGATATTGAAGACGTTTGTCCAACGACGTATCTCGTTAGTCTAGATATAGAAGACAGTTGTACAGACGGATCTCGTTAGTCTAGATATAGAAGACGGTTGTACAGACGGATCTCGTTAGTCTAGATATAGAAGACGGTTGTACAGACGGATCTCGTTAGTCTAGATATAGAAGACAGTGGTACAGACGGATCTCGTTAGTCTAGATATAGAAGAAGGTTGTACAGACGGGTCTCGTGAGTCTAGATAGAGAAGACGGTTGTACAGACGGGTCTCGTTAGTCTAGATATAGAAGACGGTTTTACAGACGGACCTCGTTAGTCTAGATATAGAAGACGGTTGTACAGCCGGATCTCGTTAGTCTAGATATAGAAGACGGTTGTACAGCCGGATCTCGTTAGTCTAGATATAGAAGACGGTTGTACAGACGGATCTCGTTAGTCTAGATATAGAAGACGGTTGTACAGACGGATCTCGTTAGTCTAGATATAGAAGACGGTTGTACAGACGGACCTCGTTAGTCTAGATATAGAAGACGGTTGTACAGACGGATCTCGTTTGTCTAGATATAGAAGACGTTTGTCCAACGACGCATCTCGTTAGTCTAGATATAGAAGACGGTTGTACAGACGGATCTCGTTAGTCTAGATATAGAAGAACGATGTACAGACGGGTCTCGTGAGTCTAGATAGAGAAGACGGTTGTACAGACGGATCTCGTTAGTCTAGATATAGAAGACGTTTGTCCAACGACGTATCTCGTTAGTCTAGATATAGAAGACGGTTGTACAGACGGATCTCGTTAGTCTTGATATAGAAGAACGTTGTACAGACGGGTCTCGTGAGTCTAGATAGAGAAGACGGTTGTACAGACGGATCTCGTTAGTCTAGATATAGAAGACGGTTGTACAGACGGATCTCGTTAGTCTAGATATAGAAGACGGTTGTACAGACGGATCTCGTTAGTCTAGATATTGAAGACGTTTGTCCAACGACGTATCTCGTTAGTCTAGATATAGAAGACGGTTGTACAGACGGATCTCGTTAGTCTAGATATAGAAGACGGTTGTACAGACGGATCTCGTTAGTCTAGATATTGAAGACGTTTGTCCAACGACGTACCTCGTTAGTCTAGATATAGAAAACGGTTGTACAGACGGATCTCGTTAGTCTAGATATAGAAGACGGTTGTACAACGACGTATCTCGTTAGTCTAGATATAGAAGACGGTTGTACAGACGGATCTCGTTAGTCTAGATATAGAAGAACGTTGTACAGACGGGTCTCGTGAGTCTAGATAGAGAAGACGGTTGTACAGACGGATCTCGTTAGTCTAGATATAGAAGACGGTTGTACAGACGGATCTCGTTAGTCTAGATATAGAAGACGGTTGTACAGACGGATCTCGTTAGTCTAGATATTGAAGACGTTTGTCCAACGACGTATCTCGTTAGTCTAGATATAGAAGACGGTTGTACAGACGGATCTCGTTAGTCTAGATATAGAAGACGGTTGTACAGACGGATCTCGTTAGTCTAGATATAGAAGATGGTTGTACAACGACGTATCTCGTTCGTCTAGATATAGAAGGCGGTTGTACAGACGGATCTCGTTAGTCTAGATATAGAAGACGGTTGTACAGACGGATCTCGTTAGTCTAGATATTGAAGACGTTTGTCCAACGACGTACCTCGTTAGTCTAGATATAGAAAACGGTTGTACTGACGGATCTCGTTAGTCTAGATATAGAAGACGGTTGTACAACGACGGATCTCGTTAGTCTAGATATAGAAGACGGTTGCGCAGACGGATCTCGTTATTCTAGATATAGAAGACGGTTGTACAGACGGATCCCGTTAGTCTAGATATAGAAGACAGTGGTACAGACGGATCTCGTTAGTCTAGATATAGAAGAAGGTTGTACAGACGGGTCTCGTGAGTCTAGATAGAGAAGACGGTTGTACAGACGGGTCTCGTTAGTCTAGATACAGAAGACGGTTGTATAGACGGATCTCATTAGTCTAGATATAGAAGACGGTTGTACAGACGGATCTCGTTATTCTAGATATAGAAGACGGTTGTACAGACGGATCCCGTTAGTCTAGATATAGAAGACGGTTGTATAACGAGAGATCTCGTTAGTCTAGATATAGAAGACGATTATACAGACGGATCTCGTTAGTCTAGATATAGAAGACGGTTGTACAGACGGATCTCGTTAGTCTAGATATAGAAGACGGTTGTACAGACGGATCTCGTTAGTCTAGATATAGAAGAAGGTTGTACAGACGGATCTCGTTAGTCTAGATATAGAAGAAGGTTGTACAGACGGGTCTCGTGAGACTAGATAGAGAAGACGGTTGTACAGACGGGTCTCGTTATTCTAGATATAGAAGACGGTTGTACAGACGGATCTCGTTAGTCTAGATATAGAAGAACGATGTACAGACGGGTCTCGTGAGTCTAGATAGAGAAGACGGTTGTACAGACGGATCTCGTTAGTCTAGATATAGAAGACGTTTGTCCAACGACGTATCTCGTTAGTCTAGATATAGAAGACGTTTGTCCAACGACGCATCTCGTTAGTCTAGATATAGAAGACGGTTGTACAGACGGATCTCGTTAGTCTAGATATAGAAGAACGATGTACAGACGGGTCTCGTGAGTCTAGATAGAGAAGACGGTTGTACAGACGGATCTCGTTAGTCTAGATATAGAAGACGTTTGTCCAACGACGTATCTCGTTAGTCTAGATATAGAAGACGGTTGTACAGACGGATCTCGTTAGTCTTGATATAGAAGAACGTTGTACAGACGGGTCTCGTGAGTCTAGATAGAGAAGACGGTTGTACAGACGGATCTCGTTAGTCTAGATATAGAAGACGGTTGTACAGACGGATCTCGTTAGTCTAGATATAGAAGACGGTTGTACAGACGGATCTCGTTAGTCTAGATATTGAAGACGTTTGTCCAACGACGTATCTCGTTAGTCTAGATATAGAAGACGGTTGTACAGACGGATCTCGTTAGTCTAGATATAGAAGACGGTTGTACAGACGGATCTCGTTAGTCTAGATATTGAAGACGTTTGTCCAACGACGTACCTCGTTAGTCTAGATATAGAAAACGGTTGTACAGACGGATCTCGTTAGTCTAGATATAGAAGACGGTTGTACAACGACGTATCTCGTTAGTCTAGATATAGAAGACGGTTGTACAGACGGATCTCGTTAGTCTAGATATAGAAGAACGTTGTACAGACGGGTCTCGTGAGTCTAGATAGAGAAGACGGTTGTACAGACGGATCTCGTTAGTCTAGATATAGAAGACGGTTGTACAGACGGATCTCGTTAGTCTAGATATAGAAGACGGTTGTACAGACGGATCTCGTTAGTCTAGATATTGAAGACGTTTGTCCAACGACGTATCTCGTTAGTCTAGATATAGAAGACGGTTGTACAGACGGATCTCGTTAGTCTAGATATAGAAGACGGTTGTACAGACGGATCTCGTTAGTCTAGATATAGAAGATGGTTGTACAACGACGTATCTCGTTCGTCTAGATATAGAAGGCGGTTGTACAGACGGATCTCGTTAGTCTAGATATAGAAGACGGTTGTACAGACGGATCTCGTTAGTCTAGATATTGAAGACGTTTGTCCAACGACGTACCTCGTTAGTCTAGATATAGAAAACGGTTGTACTGACGGATCTCGTTAGTCTAGATATAGAAGACGGTTGTACAACGACGGATCTCGTTAGTCTAGATATAGAAGACGGTTGCGCAGACGGATCTCGTTATTCTAGATATAGAAGACGGTTGTACAGACGGATCCCGTTAGTCTAGATATAGAAGACAGTGGTACAGACGGATCTCGTTAGTCTAGATATAGAAGAAGGTTGTACAGACGGGTCTCGTGAGTCTAGATAGAGAAGACGGTTGTACAGACGGGTCTCGTTAGTCTAGATACAGAAGACGGTTGTATAGACGGATCTCATTAGTCTAGATATAGAAGACGGTTGTACAGACGGATCTCGTTATTCTAGATATAGAAGACGGTTGTACAGACGGATCCCGTTAGTCTAGATATAGAAGACGGTTGTATAACGAGAGATCTCGTTAGTCTAGATATAGAAGACGATTATACAGACGGATCTCGTTAGTCTAGATATAGAAGACGGTTGTACAGACGGATCTCGTTAGTCTAGATATAGAAGACGGTTGTACAGACGGATCTCGTTAGTCTAGATATAGAAGAAGGTTGTACAGACGGATCTCGTTAGTCTAGATATAGAAGAAGGTTGTACAGACGGGTCTCGTGAGACTAGATAGAGAAGACGGTTGTACAGACGGGTCTCGTTAGTGTAGATACAGAAGACGGTTGTATAGACGGATCTCATTAGTCTAGATATAGAAGACGGTTGTACAGACGGATCTCGTTATTCTAGATATAGAAGACGATTATACAGACGGATCTCGTTAGTCTAGATATAGAAGACGGTTGTACAGACGGATCTCGTTAGTCTAGATATAGAAGAAGGTTGTACAGACGGATCTCGTTAGTCTAGATATAGAAGAAGGTTGTACAGACGGATCTCGTTAGTCTAGATATAGAAGAAGGTTGTACAGACGGGTCTCGTGAGTCTAGATAGAGAAGACGGTTGTACAGACGGTTCTCGTTAGTGTAGATACAGAAGACGGTTGTATAGACGGATCTCATTAGTCTAGATATAGAAGACGGTTGTATAACGAGAGATCTCGTTAGTCTAGATATAGAAGACGATTATACAGACGGATCTCGTTAGTCTAGATATAGAAGACGGTTGTACAGACGGATCTTGTTAGTCTAGATATAGAAGACGGTTGTACAGACGGATCTCGTTAGTCTAGATATAGAAGAAGGTTGTACAGACGGATCTCGTTAGTCTAGATATAGAGGACGGTTGTACAGACGGATCTCGTTAGTCTAGATATAGAAGAAGGTTGTACAGACGGGTCTCGTGAGTCTAGATAGAGAAGACGGTTGTACAGACGGATCTTGTTAGTCTAGATATAGAAGACGGTTGTACAGACGGATCTCGTTAGTCTAGATATAGAGGACGGTTGTACAGACGGATCTCGTTAGTCTAGATATAGAAGAAGGTTGTACAGACGGGTCTCGTGAGTCTAGATAGAGAAGACGGTTGTACAGACGGATCTCGTTAGTCTAGATATAGAAGACGGTTGTACAGACGGATGTCATTAGTCTAGATATAGAAGACGTTTGTCCAACGACGTCTCTCGTTAGTCTAGATATAGAAGACGGTTGTACAGACGGATCTCGTTAGTCTAGATATAGAAGACAGTTGTACAGACGGATCCCGTTAGTCTAGATATAGAAGACGGTTGTATAACGAGAGATCTCGTTAGTCTAGATATAGAAAACGGTTGTACAGACGGATCGCGTTAGTCTAGATATAGAAGATGTTTGTACAACGACGTATCTCGTTAGTCTAGATATAGAAGGCGGTTGTACAGACGGATCTCGTTAGTCTAGATATAGAAGACGGTTGTACAGACGGATCTCGTTAGTCTAGATATAGAAGACGGTTGTAAAGACGGATCTCGTTAGTCTAGATATAGAAGACGGTTGTACAGACGGATCTCGTTAGTCTAGATATAGAAGAAGGTTGTACAGACGGATCTCGTTAGTCTAGATATAGAAGAAGGTTGTACAGACGGATCTCGTTAGTCTAGATATAGAAGACGATTATACAGACGGATCTCGTTAGTCTAGATATAGAAGACGGTTGTACAGACGGATCTCGTTAGTCTAGATATAGAAGACAGTGGTACAGACGGATCTCGTTAGTCTAGATATAGAAGAAGGTTGTACAGACGGGTCTCGTGAGTCTAGATAGAGAAGACGGTTGTACAGACGGGTCTCGTTAGTCTAGATACAGAAGACGGTTGTATAGACGGATCTCATTAGTCTAGATATAGAAGACGGTTGTACAGACGGATCTCGTTATTCTGGATATAGAAGACGGTTGTACAGACTGATCCCGTTAGTCTAGATATAGAAGACGGTTGTATAACGAGAGATCTCGTTAGTCTAGATATAGAAGACGATTATACAGACGGATCTCGTTAGTCTAGATATAGAAGACGGTTGTACAGACGGATCTCGTTCGTCTAGATATAGAAGACGGTTGTACAGACGGATCTCGTTAGTCTAGATATAGAAGAAGGTTGTACAGACGGATCTCGTTAGTCTAGATATAGAGGACCGTTGTACAGACGGATCTCGTTAGTCTAGATATAGAAGAAGGTTGTACAGACGGGTCTCGTGAGTCTAGATAGAGAAGACGGTTGTACAGACGGATCTCGTTAGTCTAGATATAGAAGACGGTTGTACAGACGGATCTCGTTAGTCTAGATATAGAAGACGGTTGTACAGACGGATCTCGTTAGTCTAGATATAGAAGAAGGTTGTACAGACGGATCTCGTTAGTCTAGATATAGAAGAAGGTTGTACAGACGGATCTCGTTAGTCTAGATATAGAAGAAGGTTGTACAGACGGATCTCGTTAGTCTAGATATAGAAGACGGTTGTACAGACGGATCTCGTTAGTCTAGATATAGAAGACGGTTGTACAGACGGATCTCGTTAGTCTAGATATAGAAGAAGGTTGTACAGACGGATCTCGTTAGTCTAGATATAGAGGACGGTTGTACAGACGGATCTCGTTAGTCTAGATATAGAAGAAGGTTGTACAGACGGGTCTCGTGAGTCTAGATAGAGAAGACGGTTGTACAGACGGATCTTGTTAGTCTAGATATAGAAGACGGTTGTACAGACGGATCTCGTTAGTCTAGATATAGAGGACGGTTGTACAGACGGATCTCGTTAGTCTAGATATAGAAGAAGGTTGTACAGACGGGTCTCGTGAGTCTAGATAGAGAAGACGGTTGTACAGACGGATCTCGTTAGTCTAGATATAGAAGGCGGTTGTACAGACGGATGTCATTAGTCTAGATATAGAAGACGTTTGTCCAACGACGTCTCTCGTTAGTCTAGATATAGAAGACGGTTGTACAGACGGATCTCGTTAGTCTAGATATAGAAGACGGTTGTACAGACGGATCCCGTTAGTCTAGATATAGAAGACGGTTGTATAACGAGAGATCTCGTTAGTCTAGATATAGAAAACGGTTGTACAGACGGATCGCGTTAGTCTAGATATAGAAGATGTTTGTACAACGACGTATCTCGTTAGTCTAGATATAGAAGGCGGTTGTACAGACGGATCTCGTTAGTCTAGATATAGAAGACGGTTGTACAGACGGATCTCGTTAGTCTAGATATAGAAGAAGGTTGTACAGACGGATCTCGTTAGTCTAGATATAGAGGACGGTTGTACAGACGGATCTCGTTAGTCTAGATATAGAAGAAGGTTGTACAGACGGGTCTCGTGAGTCTAGATAGAGAAGACGGTTGTACAGACGGATCTTGTTAGTCTAGATATAGAAGACGGTTGTACAGACGGATCTCGTTAGTCTAGATATAGAGGACGGTTGTACAGACGGATCTCGTTAGTCTAGATATAGAAGAAGGTTGTACAGACGGGTCTCGTGAGTCTAGATACAGAAGACGGTTGTACAGACGGATCTCGTTAGTCTAGATATAGAAGACGGTTGTACAGACGGATGTCATTAGTCTAGATATAGAAGACGTTTGTCCAACGACGTCTCTCGTTAGTCTAGATATAGAAGACGGTTGTACAGACGGATCTCGTTAGTCTAGATATAGAAGACGGTTGTACAGACGGATCCCGTTAGTCTAGATATAGAAGACGGTTGTATAACGAGAGATCTCGTTAGTCTAGATATAGAAAACGGTTGTACAGACGGATCGCGTTAGTCTAGATATAGAAGATGTTTGTACAACGACGTATCTCGTTAGTCTAGATATAGAAGGCGGTTGTACAGACGGATCTCGTTAGTCTAGATATAGAAGAAGGTTGTACAGACGGATCTCGTTAGTCTAGATATAGAAGACGGTTGTACAGACGGATCTCGTTAGTCTAGATATAGAAGAAGGTTGTACAGACGGATCTCGTTAGTCTAGATATAGAAGACGGTTGTATAACGAGAGATCTCGTTAGTCTAGATATAGAAGACGATTATACAGACGGATCTCGTTAGTCTAGATATAGAAGACGGTTGTACAGACGGATCTCGTTCGTCTAGATATAGAAGACGGTTGTACAGACGGATCTCGTTAGTCTAGATATAGAAGAAGGTTGTACAGACGGATCTCGTTAGTCTAGATATAGAGGACCGTTGTACAGACGGATCTCGTTAGTCTAGATATAGAAGAAGGTTGTACAGACGGGTCTCGTGAGTCTAGATAGAGAAGACGGTTGTACAGACGGATCTCGTTAGTCTAGATATAGAAGACGGTTGTACAGACGGATCTCGTTAGTCTAGATATAGAAGACGGTTGTACAGACGGATCTCGTTAGTCTAGATATAGAGGACGGTTGTACAGACGGATCTCGTTAGTCTAGATATAGAAGAAGGTTGTACAGACGGGTCTCGTGAGTCTAGATAGAGAAGACGGTTGTACAGACGGATCTTGTTAGTCTAGATATAGAAGACGGTTGTACAGACGGATCTCGTTAGTCTAGATATAGAGGACGGTTGTACAGACGGATCTCGTTAGTCTAGATATAGAAGAAGGTTGTACAGACGGGTCTCGTGAGTCTAGATAGAGAAGACGGTTGTACAGACGGATCTCGTTAGTCTAGATATAGAAGACGGTTGTACAGACGGATGTCATTAGTCTAGATATAGAAGACGTTTGTCCAACGACGTCTCTCGTTAGTCTAGATATAGAAGACGGTTGTACAGACGGATCTCGTTAGTCTAGATATAGAAGACGGTTGTACAGACGGATCCCGTTAGTCTAGATATAGAAGACGGTTGTATAACGAGAGATCTCGTTAGTCTAGATATAGAAAACGGTTGTACAGACGGATCGCGTTAGTCTAGATATAGAAGATGTTTGTACAACGACGTATCTCGTTAGTCTAGATATAGAAGGCGGTTGTACAGACGGATCTCGTTAGTCTAGATATAGAAGAAGGTTGTACAGACGGATCTCGTTAGTCTAGATATAGAAGACGGTTGTACAGACGGATCTCGTTAGTCTAGATATAGAAGAAGGTTGTACAGACGGATCTCGTTAGTCTAGATATAGAAGACGGTTGTATAACGAGAGATCTCGTTAGTCTAGATATAGAAGACGATTATACAGACGGATCTCGTTAGTCTAGATATAGAAGACGGTTGTACAGACGGATCTCGTTCGTCTAGATATAGAAGACGGTTGTACAGACGGATCTCGTTAGTCTAGATATAGAAGAAGGTTGTACAGACGGATCTCGTTAGTCTAGATATAGAGGACCGTTGTACAGACGGATCTCGTTAGTCTAGATATAGAAGAAGGTTGTACAGACGGGTCTCGTGAGTCTAGATAGAGAAGACGGTTGTACAGACGGATCTCGTTAGTCTAGATATAGAAGACGGTTGTACAGACGGATCTCGTTAGTCTAGATATAGAAGACGGTTGTACAGACGGATCTCGTTAGTCTAGATATAGAGGACCGTTGTACAGACGGATCTCGTTAGTCTAGATATAGAAGAAGGTTGTACAGACGGGTCTCGTGAGTCTAGATAGAGAAGACGGTTGTACAGACGGATCTCGTTAGTCTAGATATAGAAGACGGTTGTACAGACGGATCTCGTTAGTCTAGATATAGAAGACGGTTGTACAGACGGATCTCGTTAGTCTAGATATAGAAGACGGTTGTACAGACGGATCTCGTTAGTCTAGATATAGAAGAAGGTTGTACAGACGGATCTCGTTAGTCTAGATATAGAAGAAGGTTGTACAGACGGATCTCGTTAGTCTAGATATAGAAGAAGGTTGTACAGACGGATCTCGTTAGTCTAGATATAGAAGACGGTTGTACAGACGGATCTCGTTAGTCTAGATATAGAAGACGGTTGTACAGACGGATCTCGTTAGTCTAGATATAGAAGAAGGTTGTACAGACGGATCTCGTTAGTCTAGATATAGAGGACGGTTGTACAGACGGATCTCGTTAGTCTAGATATAGAAGAAGGTTGTACAGACGGGTCTCGTGAGTCTAGATAGAGAAGACGGTTGTACAGACGGATCTTGTTAGTCTAGATATAGAAGACGGTTGTACAGACGGATCTCGTTAGTCTAGATATAGAGGACGGTTGTACAGACGGATCTCGTTAGTCTAGATATAGAAGAAGGTTGTACAGACGGGTCTCGTGAGTCTAGATAGAGAAGACGGTTGTACAGACGGATCTCGTTAGTCTAGATATAGAAGACGGTTGTACAGACGGATGTCATTAGTCTAGATATAGAAGACGTTTGTCCAACGACGTCTCTCGTTAGTCTAGATATAGAAGACGGTTGTGCAGACGGATCTCGTTATTCTAGATATAGAAGACGGTTGTACAGACGGATCCCGTTAGTCTAGATATAGAAGACAGTGGTACAGACGGATCTCGTTAGTCTAGATATAGAAGAAGGTTGTACACACGGGTCTCGTGAGTCTAGATAGAGAAGACGGTTGTACAGACGGGTCTCGTTAGTCTAGATACAGAAGACGGTTGTATAGACGGATCTCATTAGTCTAGATATAGAAGACGGTTGTACAGACGGATCTCGTTATTCTAGATATAGAAGACGGTTGTACAGACGGATCCCGTTAGTCTAGATATAGAAGACGGTTGTATAACGAGAGATCTCGTTAGTCTAGATATAGAAGACGATTATACAGACGGATCTCGTTAGTCTAGATATAGAAGACGGTTGTACAGACGGATCTCGTTAGTCTAGATATAGAAGACGGTTGTACAGACGGATCTCGTTAGTCTAGATATAGAAGAAGGTTGTACAGACGGATCTCGTTAGTCTAGATATAGAAGAAGGTTGTACAGACGGATCCCGTTAGTCTAGATATAGAAGACGGTTGTATAACGAGAGATCTCGTTAGTCTAGATATAGAAAACGGTTGTACAGACGGATCGCGTTAGTCTAGATATAGAAGATGGTTGTACAACGACGTATCTCGTTAGTCTAGATATAGAAGGCGGTTGTACAGACGGATCTCGTTAGTCTAGATATAGAAGACGGTTGTACAGACGGATCTCGTTAGTCTAGATATAGAAGACGGTTGTACAGACGGATCTCGTTAGTCTAGATATTGAAGACGTTTGTCCAACGACGTATCTCGTTTGTCTAGGTATAGAAGACGGTTGTACAGACGGATCTCGTTAGTCTAGATATAGAAGACGGTTGTACAGACGGATCTCGTTAGTCTAGATGTAGAAGACGGTTGTACAGACGGATCTCGTTAGTCTAGATATAGAAGATGGTTGTACAACGACGTATCTCGTTCGTCTAGATATAGAAGACGGTTGTACAGACGGATCGCGTTAGTCTAGATATAGAAGACGGTTGTACAGACGGATCCCGTTAGTCTAGATATAGAAGACGGTTGTATAACGAGAGATCTCGTTAGTCTAGATATAGAAAACGGTTGTACAGACGGATCGCGTTAGTCTAGATATAGAAGATGGTTGTACAACGACGTATCTCGTTAGTCTAGATATAGAAGGCGATTGTACAGACGGATCTCGTTAGTCTAGATATAGAAGACGGTTGTACAGACGGATCTCGTTAGTCTAGATATTGAAGACGTTTGTCCAACGACGTATCTCGTTAGTCTAGATATAGAAGACAGTTGTACAGACGGATCTCGTTAGTCTAGATATAGAAGACGGTTGTACAGACGGATCTCGTTAGTCTAGATATAGAAGACGTTTGTCCAACGACGTATCTCGTTAGTCTAGATATAGAAGACGGTTGTACAGACGGATCTCGTTAGTCTAGATATAGAAGACAGTGGTACAGACGGATCTCGTTAGTCTAGATATAGAAGACGGTTGTACAGACGGATCTCGTTAGTCTAGATATAGAAGACGGTTGTACAGACGGATCTCGTTAGTCTAGATATAGATGACGGTTGTACAGACGGATCTCGTTAGTCTAGATATAGAAGAAGGTTGTACAGACGGGTCTCGTGAGTCTAGATAGAGAAGACGGTTGTACAGACGGATCTCGTTAGTCTAGATATAGAAGACGGTTGTACAGACGGATCTCGTTAGTCTAGATATAGAAGACGTTTGTCCAACGACGTATCTCGTTAGTCTAGATATAGAAGACGGTTGTACAGACGGATCGCGTTATTCTAGATATAGAAGACGGTTGTACAGACGGATCCCGTTAGTCTAGATATAGAAGACGGTTGTATAACGAGAGATCTCGTTAGTCTAGATATAGAAAACGGTTGTACAGACGGATCGCGTTAGTCTAGATATAGAAGATGGTTGTACAACGACGTATCTCGTTAGTCTAGATATAGAAGGCGGTTGTACAGACGGATCTCGTTAGTCTAGATATAGAAGACGGTTGTACAGACGGATCTCGTTAGTCTAGATATTGAAGACGTTTGTCCAACGACGTATCTCGTTAGTCTAGATATAGAAGACAGTTGTACAGACGGATCTCGTTAGTCTAGATATAGAAGACGGTTGTACAGACGGATCTCGTTAGTCTAGATATAGAAGACGGTTGTACAGACGGATCTCGTTAGTCTAGATATAGAAGACAGTGGTACAGACGGATCTCGTTAGTCTAGATATAGAAGAAGGTTGTACAGACGGGTCTCGTGAGTCTAGATAGAGAAGACGGTTGTACAGACGGGTCTCGTTAGTCTAGATACAGAAGACGGTTGTATAGACGGATCTCGTTAGTCTAGATATAGAAGACAGTGGTACAGACGGATCTCGTTAGTCTAGATATAGAAGAACGTTGTACAGACGGGTCTCGTGAGTCTAGATAGAGAAGACGGTTGTACAGACGGATCTCGTTAGTCTAGATACAGAAGACGGTTGTATAGACGGATCTCATTAGTCTAGATATAGAAGACGGTTGTACAGACGGATCTCGTTATTCTAGATATAGAAGACGGTTGTACAGACGGATCCCGTTAGTCTAGATATAGAAGACGGTTGTATAACGAGAGATCTCGTTAGTCTAGATATAGAAGACGATTATACAGACGGATCTCGTTAGTCTAGATATAGAAGACGGTTGTACAGACGGATCTCGTTAGTCTAGATATAGAAGACGGTTGTACAGACGGATCTCGTTAGTCTAGATATAGAAGAAGGTTGTACAGACGGATCTCGTTAGTCTAGATATAGAAGAAGGTTGTACAGACGGATCCCGTTAGTCTAGATATAGAAGACGGTTGTATAACGAGAGATCTCGTTAGTCTAGATATAGAAAACGGTTGTACAGACGGATCGCGTTAGTCTAGATATAGAAGATGGTTGTACAACGACGTATCTCGTTAGTCTAGATATAGAAGGCGGTTGTACAGACGGATCTCGTTAGTCTAGATATAGAAGACGGTTGTACAGACGGATCTCGTTAGTCTAGATATAGAAGACGGTTGTACAGACGGATCTCGTTAGTCTAGATATTGAAGACGTTTGTCCAACGACGTATCTCGTTTGTCTAGGTATAGAAGACGGTTGTACAGACGGATCTCGTTAGTCTAGATATAGAAGACGGTTGTACAGACGGATCTCGTTAGTCTAGATATAGAAGACGGTTGTACAGACGGATCTCGTTAGTCTAGATATAGAAGATGGTTGTACAACGACGTATCTCGTTCGTCTAGATATAGAAGACGGTTGTACAGACAGATCGCGTTAGTCTAGATATAGAAGACGGTTGTACAGACGGATCCCGTTAGTCTAGATATAGAAGACGGTTGTATAACGAGAGATCTCGTTAGTCTAGATATAGAAAACGGTTGTACAGACGGATCGCGTTAGTCTAGATATAGAAGATGGTTGTACAACGACGTATCTCGTTAGTCTAGATATAGAAGGCGATTGTACAGACGGATCTCGTTAGTCTAGATATAGAAGACGGTTGTACAGACGGATCTCGTTAGTCTAGATATTGAAGACGTTTGTCCAACGACGTATCTCGTTAGTCTAGATATAGAAGACAGTTGTACAGACGGATCTCGTTAGTCTAGATATAGAAGACGGTTGTACAGACGGATCTCGTTAGTCTAGATATAGAAGACGTTTGTCCAACGACGTATCTCGTTAGTCTAGATATAGAAGACGGTTGTACAGACGGATCTCGTTAGTCTTGATATAGAATAACGTTGTACAGACGGGTCTCGTGAGTCTAGATAGAGAAGACGGTTGTACAGACGGATCTCGTTAGTCTAGATATAGAAGACGGTTGTACAGACGGATCTCGTTAGTCTAGATATAGAAGACGGTTGTACAGACGGATCTCGTTAGTCTAGATATTGAAGACGTTTGTCCAACGACGTATCTCGTTAGTCTAGATATAGAAGACGGTTGTACAGACGGATCTCGTTAGTCTAGATATAGAAGACGGTTGTACAGACGGATGTCGTTAGTCTAGATATAGAAGATGGTTGTACAACGACGTATCTCGTTCGTCTAGATATAGAAGGCGGTTGTACAGACGGAACTCGTTAGTCTAGATATAGAAGACGGTTGTACAGACGGATCTCGTTAGTCTAGATATAGAAGACGGTTGTACAGACGGATCCCGTTAGTCTAGATATAGAAGACGGTTGTATAACGAGAGATCTCGTTAGTCTAGATATAGAAGACGATTATACAGACGGATCTCGTTAGTCTAGATATAGAAGACGGTTGTACAGACGGATCTCGTTAGTCTAGATATAGAAGACGGTTGTACAGACGGATCTCGTTAGTCTAGATATAGAAGAAGGTTGTACAGACGGATCTCGTTAGTCTAGATATAGAAGAAGGTTGTACAGACGGATCCCGTTAGTCTAGATATAGAAGACGGTTGTATAACGAGAGATCTCGTTAGTCTAGATATAGAAAACGGTTGTACAGACGGATCGCGTTAGTCTAGATATAGAAGATGGTTGTACAACGACGTATCTCGTTAGTCTAGATATAGAAGACGGTTGTACAGACGGATCGCGTTATTCTAGATATAGAAGACGGTTGTACAGACGGATCCCGTTAGTCTAGATATAGAAGACGGTTGTATAACGAGAGATCTCGTTAGTCTAGATATAGAAAACGGTTGTACAGACGGATCGCGTTAGTCTAGATATAGAAGATGGTTGTACAACAACGTATCTCGTTAGTCTAGATATAGAAGGCGGTTGTACAGACGGATCTCGTTAGTCTAGATATAGAAGACGGTTGTACAGACGGATCTCGTTAGTCTAGATATTGAAGACGTTTGTCCAACGACGTATCTCGTTAGTCTAGATATAGAAGACAGTTGTACAGACGGATCTCGTTAGTCTAGATATAGAAGACGGTTGTACAGACGGATCTCGTTAGTCTAGATATAGAAGACGGTTGTACAGACGGATCTCGTTAGTCTAGATATAGAAGACAGTGGTACAGACGGATCTCGTTAGTCTAGATATAGAAGAAGGTTGTACAGACGGGTCTCGTGAGTCTAGATAGAGAAGACGGTTGTACAGACGGGTCTCGTTAGTCTAGATACAGAAGACGGTTGTATAGACGGATCTCGTTAGTCTAGATATAGAAGACAGTGGTACAGACGGATCTCGTTAGTCTAGATATAGAAGAACGTTGTACAGACGGGTCTCGTGAGTCTAGATAGAGAAGACGGTTGTACAGACGGATCTCGTTAGTCTAGATACAGAAGACGGTTGTATAGACGGATCTCATTAGTCTAGATATAGAAGACGGTTGTACAGACGGATCTCGTTATTCTAGATATAGAAGACGGTTGTACAGACGGATCCCGTTAGTCTAGATATAGAAGACGGTTGTATAACGAGAGATCTCGTTAGTCTAGATATAGAAGACGATTATACAGACGGATCTCGTTAGTCTAGATATAGAAGACGGTTGTACAGACGGATCTCGTTAGTCTAGATATAGAAGACGGTTGTACAGACGGATCTCGTTAGTCTAGATATAGAAGAAGGTTGTACAGACGGATCTCGTTAGTCTAGATATAGAAGAAGGTTGTACAGACGGATCCCGTTAGTCTAGATATAGAAGACGGTTGTATAACGAGAGATCTCGTTAGTCTAGATATAGAAAACGGTTGTACAGACGGATCGCGTTAGTCTAGATATAGAAGATGGTTGTACAACGACGTATCTCGTTAGTCTAGATATAGAAGGCGGTTGTACAGACGGATCTCGTTAGTCTAGATATAGAAGACGGTTGTACAGACGGATCTCGTTAGTCTAGATATAGAAGACGGTTGTACAGACGGATCTCGTTAGTCTAGATATTGAAGACGTTTGTCCAACGACGTATCTCGTTTGTCTAGGTATAGAAGACGGTTGTACAGACGGATCTCGTTAGTCTAGATATAGAAGACGGTTGTACAGACGGATCTCGTTAGTCTAGATGTAGAAGACGGTTGTACAGACGGATCTCGTTAGTCTAGATATAGAAGATGGTTGTACAACGACGTATCTCGTTCGTCTAGATATAGAAGACGGTTGTACAGACGGATCGCGTTAGTCTAGATATAGAAGACGGTTGTACAGACGGATCCCGTTAGTCTAGATATAGAAGACGGTTGTATAACGAGAGATCTCGTTAGTCTAGATATAGAAAACGGTTGTACAGACGGGTCGCGTTAGTCTAGATATAGAAGATGGTTGTACAACGACGTATCTCGTTAGTCTAGATATAGAAGGCGATTGTACAGACGGATCTCGTTAGTCTAGATATAGAAGACGGTTGTACAGACGGATCTCGTTAGTCTAGATGTAGAAGACGGTTGTACAGACGGATCTCGTTAGTCTAGATATAGAAGATGGTTGTACAACGACGTATCTCGTTCGTCTAGATATAGAAGACGGTTGTACAGACGGATCGCGTTAGTCTAGATATAGAAGACGGTTGTACAGACGGATCCCGTTAGTCTAGATATAGAAGACGGTTGTATAACGAGAGATCTCGTTAGTCTAGATATAGAAAACGGTTGTACAGACGGATCGCGTTAGTCTAGATATAGAAGATGGTTGTACAACGACGTATCTCGTTAGTCTAGATATAGAAGGCGATTGTACAGACGGATCTCGTTAGTCTAGATATAGAAGACGGTTGTACAGACGGATCTCGTTAGTCTAGATATTGAAGACGTTTGTCCAACGACGTATCTCGTTAGTCTAGATATAGAAGACAGTTGTACAGACGGATCTCGTTAGTCTAGATATAGAAGACGGTTGTACAGACGGATCTCGTTAGTCTAGATATAGAAGACGTTTGTCCAACGACGTATCTCGTTAGTCTAGATATAGAAGACGGTTGTACAGACGGATCTCGTTAGTCTTGATATAGAATAACGTTGTACAGACGGGTCTCGTGAGTCTAGATAGAGAAGACGGTTGTACAGACGGATCTCGTTAGTCTAGATATAGAAGACGGTTGTACAGACGGATCTCGTTAGTCTAGATATAGAAGACGGTTGTACAGACGGATCTCGTTAGTCTAGATATTGAAGACGTTTGTCCAACGACGTATCTCGTTAGTCTAGATATAGAAGACGGTTGTACAGACGGATCTCGTTAGTCTAGATATAGAAGACGGTTGTACAGACGGATGTCGTTAGTCTAGATATAGAAGATGGTTGTACAACGACGTATCTCGTTCGTCTAGATATAGAAGGCGGTTGTACAGACGGAACTCGTTAGTCTAGATATAGAAGACGGTTGTACAGACGGATCTCGTTAGTCTAGATATTGAAGACGTTTGTCCAACGACGTACCTTGTTAGTCTAGATATAGAAGGCGGTTGTACAGACGGATCTCGTTAGTCTAGATATAGAAGACGGTTGTACAGACGGATCTCGTTAGTCTAGATATAGAAGACGGTTGTACAGACGGATCGCGTTAGTCTAGATATAGAAGATGGTTGTACAACGACGTATCTCGTTAGTCTAGATATAGAAGGCGGTTGTACAGACGGATCTCGTTAGTCTAGATATAGAAGACGGTTGTACAGACGGATCTCGTTAGTCTAGATATAGAAGACGTTTGTCCAACGACGTATCTCGTTAGTCTAGATATAGAAGACGGTTGTACAGACGGATCTCGTTAGTCTTGATATAGAAGAACGTTGTACAGACGGGTCTCGTGAGTCTAGATAGAGAAGACGGTTGTACAGACGGATCTCGTTAGTCTAGATATAGAAGACGGTTGTACAGACGGATCTCGTTAGTCTAGATATAGAAGACGGTTGTACAGACGGATCTCGTTAGTCTAGATATTGAAGACGTTTGTCCAACGACGTATCTCGTTAGTCTAGATATAGAAAACGGTTGTACACACGGATCTCGTTAGTCTAGATATAGAAGAGGGTTGTACAACGACGGATCTCGTTAGTCTAGATATAGAAAACGTTTGTACAGACGGGTCTCGTTAGTCTAGATATAGAAGACGGTTGTACAGACGGATCTCGTGAGTCTAGATATAGAAGACGGTTGTACAGGCGGATCTCGTTGGTCTAGATATAGAGGACGGTTGTACAGACGGATCTCGTTAGTCTAGATATAGAAGACGGTTGTACAGACGGATCTCGTGAGTCTAGATATAGAAGACGGTTGTACAGGCGGATCTCGTTGGTCTAGATATAGAGGACGGTTGTACAGACGGATCTCGTTAGTCTAGATATAGATGACGGTTGTACAGACGGATCTCGTTAGTCTAGATATAGAAGAAGGTTGTACAGACGGGTCTCGTGAGTCTAGATAGAGAAGACGGTTGTACAGACGGATCTCGTTAGTCTAGATATAGAAGACGGTTGTACAGACGGATCTCGTTAGTCTAGATATAGAAGACGTTTGTCCAACGACGTATCTCGTTAGTCTAGATATAGAAGACGGTTGTACAGACGGATCTCGTTAGTCTAGATATTGAAGACGTTTGTCCAACGACGTATCTCGTTAGTCTAGATATAGAAGACGGTTGTACAGACGGATCTCGTTAGTCTAGATATAGAAGACGGTTGTACAGACGGATCTCGTTAGTCTAGATATAGAAGACGGTTGTACAGACGGATCGCGTTAGTCTAGATATAGAAGATGGTTGTACAACGACGTATCTCGTTAGTCTAGATATAGAAGGCGGTTGTACAGACGGATCTCGTTAGTCTAGATATAGAAGACGGTTGTACAGACGGATCTCGTTAGTCTAGATATAGAAGGCGGTTGTACAGACGGATCTCGTTAGTCTAGATATAGAAGACGGTTGTACAGACGGATCTCGTTAGTCTAGATATAGAAGACGGTTGTACAGACGGATCTCGTTAGTCTAGATATAGAAGACGGTTGTACAGACGGATCTCGTTAGTCTAGATGTAGAAGACGGTTGTACAGACGGATCTCGTTAGTCTAGATATAGAAGAAGGTTGTACAGACGGATCTCGTTAGTCTAGATATAGAAGAAGGTTGTACAGACGGATCCCGTTAGTCTAGATATAGAAGACGGTTGTATAACGAGAGATCTCGTTAGTCTAGATATAGAAAACGGTTGTACAGACGGATCTCGTTAGTCTAGATATAGAAGACGGTTGTACAGACGGATCTCGTTAGTCTAGATATAGAAGACAGTGGTACAGACGGATCTCGTTAGTCTAGATATAGAAGAAGGTTGTACAGACGGGTCTCGTGAGTCTAGATAGAGAAGACGGTTGTACAGACGGGTCTCGTTAGTCTAGATACAGAAGACGGTTGTATAGACGGATCTCGTTAGTCTAGATATAGAAGACAGTGGTACAGACGGATCTCGTTAGTCTAGATATAGAAGAACGTTGTACAGACGGGTCTCGTGAGTCTAGATAGAGAAGACGGTTGTACAGACGGATCTCGTTAGTCTAGATATAGAAGACGGTTGTACAGACGGATCTCGTTAGTCTAGATATAGAAGACGGTTGTACAGACGGATCTCGTTAGTCTAGATATTGAAGACGTTTGTCCAACGACGTATCTCGTTAGTCTAGATATAGAAAACGGTTGTACACACGGATCTCGTTAGTCTAGATATAGAAGAGGGTTGTACAACGACGGATCTCGTTAGTCTAGATATAGAAAACGGTTGTACAGACGGGTCTCGTTAGTCTAGATATAGAAGACGGTTGTACAGACGGATCTCGTGAGTCTAGATATAGAAGACGGTTGTACAGGCGGATCTCGTTGGTCTAGATATAGAGGACGGTTGTACAGACGGATCTCGTTAGTCTAGATATAGATGACGGTTGTACAGACGGATCCCGTTAGTCTAGATATAGAAGACAGTGGTACAGACGGATCTCGTTAGTCTAGATATAGAAGAAGGTTGTACAGACGGGTCTCGTGAGTCTAGATAGAGAAGACGGTTGTACAGACGGGTCTCGTTAGTCTAGATACAGAAGACGGTTGTATAGACGGATCTCATTAGTCTAGATATAGAAGACGGTTGTACAGACGGATCTCGTTATTCTAGATATAGAAGACGGTTGTACAGACGGATCCCGTTAGTCTAGATATAGAAGACGGTTGTATAACGAGAGATCTCGTTAGTCTAGATATAGAAGACGATTATACAGACGGATCTCGTTAGTCTAGATATAGAAGACGGTTGTACAGACGGATCTCGTTAGTCTAGATATAGAAGACGGTTGTACAGACGGATCTCGTTAGTCTAGATATAGAAGAAGGTTGTACAGACGGATCTCGTTAGTCTAGATATAGAAGAAGGTTGTACAGACGGATCCCGTTAGTCTAGATATAGAAGACGGTTTTATAACGAGAGATCTCGTTAGTCTAGATATAGAAAACGGTTGTACAGACGTATCTCGTTAGTCTAGATATAGAAGGCGGTTGTACAGACGGATCTCGTTAGTCTAGATATAGAAGACGGTTGTACAGACGGATCTCGTTAGTCTAGATATAGAAGACGGTTGTACAGACGGATCTCGTTAGTCTAGATATTGAAGACGTTTGTCCAACGACGTATCTCGTTTGTCTAGGTATAGAAGACGGTTGTACAGACGGATCTCGTTAGTCTAGATATAGAAGACAGTGGTACAGACGGATCTCGTTAGTCTAGATATAGAAGAAGGTTGTACAGACGGGTCTCGTGAGTCTAGATAGAGAAGACGGTTGTACAGACGGGTCTCGTTAGTCTAGATACAGAAGACGGTTGTATAGACGGATCTCATTAGTCTAGATATAGAAGACGGTTGTACAGACGGATCTCGTTATTCTAGATATAGAAGACGGTTGTACAGACGGAACCCGTTAGTCTAGATATAGAAGACGGTTGTATAACGAGAGATCTCGTTAGTCTAGATATAGAAGACGATTATACAGACGGATCTCGTTAGTCTAGATATAGAAGACGGTTGTACAGACGGATCTCGTTAGTCTAGATATAGAAGACGGTTGTACAGACGGATCTCGTTAGTCTAGATATAGAAGAAGGTTGTACAGACGGATCTCGTTAGTCTAGATATAGAAGAAGGTTGTACAGACGGATCCCGTTAGTCTAGATATAGAAGACGGTTGTATAACGAGAGATCTCGTTAGTCTAGATATAGAAAACGGTTGTACAGACGGATCGCGTTAGTCTAGATATAGAAGATGGTTGTACAACGACGTATCTCGTTAGTCTAGATATAGAAGGCGGTTGTACAGACGGATCTCGTTAGTCTAGATATAGAAGACGGTTGTACAGACGGATCTCGTTAGTCTAGATATAGAAGACGGTTGTACAGACGGATCTCGTTAGTCTAGATATTGAAGACGTTTGTCCAACGACGTATCTCGTTTGTCTAGGTATAGAAGACGGTTGTACAGACGGATCTCGTTAGTCTAGATATAGAAGACGGTTGTACAGACGGATCTCGTTAGTCTAGATGTAGAAGACGGTTGTACAGACGGATCTCGTTAGTCTAGATATAGAAGATGGTTGTACAGACGGATCTCGTTAGTCTAGATATTGAAGACGTTTGTCCAACGACGTATCTCGTTAGTCTAGATATAGAAGACAGTTGTACAGACGGATCTCGTTAGTCTAGATATAGAAGACGGTTGTACAGACGGATCTCGTTAGTCTAGATATTGAAGACGTTTGTCCAACGACGTATCTCGTTTGTCTAGGTATAGAAGACGGTTGTACAGACGGATCTCGTTAGTCTAGATATAGAAGACGGTTGTACAGACGGATCTCGTTAGTCTAGATGTAGAAGACGGTTGTACAGACGGATCTCGTTAGTCTAGATATAGAAGATGGTTGTACAACGACGTATCTCGTTCGTCTAGATATAGAAGACGGTTGTACAGACGGATCGCGTTAGTCTAGATATAGAAGACGGTTGTACAGACGGATCCCGTTAGTCTAGATATAGAAGACGGTTGTATAACGAGAGATCTCGTTAGTCTAGATATAGAAAACGGTTGTACAGACGGATCGCGTTAGTCTAGATATAGAAGATGGTTGTACAACGACGTATCTCGTTAGTCTAGATATAGAAGGCGATTGTACAGACGGATCTCGTTAGTCTAGATATAGAAGACGGTTGTACAGACGGATCTCGTTAGTCTAGATATTGAAGACGTTTGTCCAACGACGTATCTCGTTAGTCTAGATATAGAAGACAGTTGTACAGACGGATCTCGTTAGTCTAGATATAGAAGACGGTTGTACAGACGGATCTCGTTAGTCTAGATATAGAAGACGTTTGTCCAACGACGTATCTCGTTAGTCTAGATATAGAAGACGGTTGTACAGACGGATCTCGTTAGTCTTGATATAGAAGAACGTTGTACAGACGGGTCTCGTGAGTCTAGATAGAGAAGACGGTTGTACAGACGGATCTCGTTAGTCTAGATATAGAAGGCGGTTGTACAGACGGAACTCGTTAGTCTAGATATAGAAGAGTGTTGTACAACGACGTATCTCGTTAGTCTAGATATAGAAGGCGGTTGTACAGACGGATCTCGTTAGTCTAGATATAGAAAACGGTTGTACAGACGGGTCTCGTTAGTCTAGATATAGAAGACGGTTGTACAGACGGATCTCGTGAGTCTAGATATAGAAGACGGTTGTACAGGCGGATCTCGTTGGTCTAGATATAGAGGACGGTTGTACAGACGGATCTCGTTAGTCTAGATATAGATGACGGTTGTACAGACGGATCCCGTTAGTCTAGATATAGAAGACAGTGGTACAGACGGATCTCGTTAGTCTAGATATAGAAGAAGGTTGTACAGACGGGTCTCGTGAGTCTAGATAGAGAAGACGGTTGTACAGACGGGTCTCGTTAGTCTAGATACAGAAGACGGTTGTATAGACGGATCTCATTAGTCTAGATATAGAAGACGGTTGTACAGACGGATCTCGTTATTCTAGATATAGAAGACGGTTGTACAGACGGATCCCGTTAGTCTAGATATAGAAGACGGTTGTATAACGAGAGATCTCGTTAGTCTAGATATAGAAGACGATTATACAGACGGATCTCGTTAGTCTAGATATAGAAGACGGTTGTACAGACGGATCTCGTTAGTCTAGATATAGAAGACGGTTGTACAGACGGATCTCGTTAGTCTAGATATAGTAGAAGGTTGTACAGACGGATCTCGTTAGTCTAGATATAGAAGAAGGTTGTACAGACGGATCCCGTTAGTCTAGATATAGAAGACGGTTGTATAACGAGAGATCTCGTTAGTCTAGATATAGAAAACGGTTGTACAGACGGATCGCGTTAGTCTAGATATAAAAGATGGTTGTACAACGACGTATCTCGTTAGTCTAGATATAGAAGGCGGTTGTACAGACGGATCTCGTTAGTCTAGATATAGAAGACGGTTGTACAGACGGATCTCGTTAGTCTAGATATAGAAGACGGTTGTACAGACGGATCTCGTTAGTCTAGATATTGAAGACGTTTGTCCAACGACGTATCTCGTTTGTCTAGGTATAGAAGACGGTTGTACAGACGGATCTCGTTAGTCTAGATATAGAAGACGGTTGTACAGACGGATCTCGTTAGTCTAGATGTAGAAGACGGTTGTACAGACGGATCTCGTTAGTCTAGATATAGAAGATGGTTGTACAACGACGTATCTCGTTCGTCTAGATATAGAAGACGGTTGTACAGACGGATCGCGTTAGTCTAGATATAGAAGACGGTTGTACAGACGGATCCCGTTAGTCTAGATATAGAAGACGGTTGTATAACGAGAGATCTCGTTAGTCTAGATATAGAAAACGGTTGTACAGACGGATCGCGTTAGTCTAGATATAGAAGATGGTTGTACAACGACGTATCTCGTTAGTCTAGATATAGAAGGCGATTGTACAGACGGATCTCGTTAGTCTAGATATAGAAGACGGTTGTACAGACGGATCTCGTTAGTCTAGATATTGAAGACGTTTGTCCAACGACGTATCTCGTTAGTCTAGATATAGAAGACAGTTGTTCAGACGGATCTCGTTAGTCTAGATATAGAAGACGGTTGTACAGACGGATCTCGTTAGTCTAGATATAGAAGACGTTTGTCCAACGACGTATCTCGTTAGTCTAGATATAGAAGACGGTTGTACAGACGGATCTCGTTAGTCTTGATATAGAAGAACGTTGTACAGACGGGTCTCGTGAGTCTAGATAGAGAAGACGGTTGTACAGACGGATCTCGTTAGTCTAGATATAGAAGGCGGTTGTACAGACGGAACTCGTTAGTCTAGATATAGAAGACGGTTGTACAGACGGATCTCGTTAGTCTAGATATTGAAGACGTTTGTCCAACGACGTACCTCGTTAGTCTAGATATAGAAAACGGTTGTACAGACGGATCTCGTTAGTCTAGATATAGAAGACGGTTGTACAACGACGGATCTCGTTAGTCTAGATATAGAAGACGGTTGTGCAGACGGATCTCGTTAGTCTAGATATAAAAGACGGTTGTACAGACGGATCTCGTTAGTCTAGATATAGAGGACGGTTGTACAGACGGATCTCGTTAGTCTAGATATTGAAGACGTTTGTCCAACGACGTACCTCATTAGTCTAGATATAGAAAACGGTTGTACAGACGGATCGCGTTAGTCTAGATATAGAAGAGGGTTGTACAACGACGGATCGCGTTAGTCTAGATATAGAAAACGGTTGTACAGACGGGTCTCGTTAGTCTAGATATAGAAGACGGTTGTACAGACGGATCTCGTGAGTCTAGATATAGAAGACGGTTGTACAGACGGATCGCGTTAGTCTAGATATAGAAGATGGTTGTACAACGACGTATCTCGTTAGTCTAGATATAGAAGGCGGTTGTACAGACGGATCTCGTTAGTCTAGATATAGAAGACGGTTGTACAGACGGATCTCGTTAGTCTAGATATTGAAGACGTTTGTCCAACGACGTATCTCGTTAGTCTAGATATAGAAGACAGTTGTACAGACGGATCTCGTTAGTCTAGATATAGAAGACGGTTGTACAGACGGATCCCGTTAGTCTAGATATAGAAGACGGTTGTATAACGAGAGATCTCGTTAGTCTAGATATAGAAAACGGTTGTACAGACGGATCGCGTTAGTCTAGATATAGAAGATGGTTGTACAACGACGTATCTCGTTAGTCTAGATATAGAAGGCGGTTGTACAGACGGATCTCGTCAGTCTAGATATAGAAGAGGGTTGTACAACGACGGATCGCGTTAGTCTAGATATAGAAAACGGTTGTACAGACGGATCTCGTTAGTCTAGATATAGAAGACGGTTGTACAGACGGATGTCGTTAGTCTAGATATAGAAGATGGTTGTACAACGACGTATCTCGTTCGTCTAGATATAGAAGGCGGTTGTACAGACGGAACTCGTTAGTCTAGATATAGAAGACGGTTGTACAGACGGATCTCGTTAGTCTAGATATTGAAGACGTTTGTCCAACGACGTACCTCGTTAGTCTAGATATAGAAAACGGTTGTACAGACGGATCTCGTTAGTCTAGATATAGAAGACGGTTGTACAACGACGGATCTCGTTAGTCTAGATATAGAAGACGGTTGTGCAGACGGATCTCGTTAGTCTAGATATAAAAGACGGTTATACAGACGGATCTCGTTAGTCTAGATATAGAGGACGGTTGTACAGACGGATCTCGTTAGTCTAGATATTGAAGACGTTTGTCCAACGACGTACCTCGTTAGTCTAGATATAGAAAACGGTTGTACAGACGGATCTCGTTAGTCTAGATATAGAAGAGGGTTGTACAACGACGGATCGCGTTAGTCTAGATATAGAAAACGGTTGTACAGACGGGTCTCGTTAGTCTAGATATAGAAGACGGTTGTACAGACGGATCTCGTGAGTCTAGATATAGAAGACGGTTGTACAGGCGGATCTCGTTGGTCTAGATATAGAGGACGGTTGTACAGACGGATCTCGTTAGTCTAGATATAGATGACGGTTGTACAGACGGATCTCGTTAGTCTAGATATAGAAGAAGGTTGTACAGACGGGTCTCGTGAGTCTAGATAGAGAAGACGGTTGTACAGACGGATCTCGTTAGTCTAGATATAGAAGACGGTTGTACAGACGGATCTCGTTAGTCTAGATATAGAAGACGTTTGTCCAACGACGTATCTCGTTAGTCTAGATATAGAAGACGGTTGTACAGACGGATCTCGTTAGTCTAGATATTGAAGACGTTTGTCCAACGACGTATCTCGTTAGTCTAGATATAGAAGACGGTTGTACAGACGGATCTCGTTAGTCTAGATATAGAAGACGGTTGTACAGACGGATCTCGTTAGTCTAGATATAGAAGACGGTTGTACAGACGAATCTCGTTAGTCTAGATATAGAAGACGGTTGTACAGACGGATCTCGTTAGTCTAGATATAGAAGACAGTGGTACAGACGGATCTCGTTAGTCTAGATATAGAAGACGGTTGTACAGACGGATCTCGTTAGTCTAGATATAGAAGACGTTTGTCCAACGACGTATCTCGTTAGTCTAGATATAGAAGACGGTTGTACAGACGGATCTCGTTAGTCTTGATATAGAAGAACGTTGTACAGACGGGTCTCGTGAGTCTAGATAGAGAAGACGGTTGTACAGACGGATCTCGTTAGTCTAGATATAGAAGACGGTTGTACAGACGGATCTCGTTAGTCTAGATATAGAAGACGGTTGTACAGACGGATCTCGTTAGTCTAGATATTGAAGACGTTTGTCCAACGACGTATCTCGTTAGTCTAGATATAGAAAACGGTTGTACACACGGATCTCGTTAGTCTAGATATAGAAGAGGGTTGTACAACGACGGATCTCGTTAGTCTAGATATAGAAAACGTTTGTACAGACGGGTCTCGTTAGTCTAGATATAGAAGACGGTTGTACAGACGGATCTCGTGAGTCTAGATATAGAAGACGGTTGTACAGGCGGATCTCGTTGGTCTAGATATAGAGGACGGTTGTACAGACGGATCTCGTTAGTCTAGATATTGAAGACGTTTGTCCAACGACGTACCTCGTTAGTCTAGATATAGAAAACGGTTGTACAGACGGATCTCGTTAGTCTAGATATAGAAGAGGGTTGTACAACGACGGATCGCGTTAGTCTAGATATAGAAAACGGTTGTACAGACGGGTCTCGTTAGTCTAGATATAGAAGACGGTTGTACAGACGGATCTCGTGAGTCTAGATATAGAAGACGGTTGTACAGGCGGATCTCGTTGGTCTAGATATAGAGGACGGTTGTACAGACGGATCTCGTTAGTCTAGATATAGATGACGGTTGTACAGACGGATCTCGTTAGTCTAGATATAGAAGAAGGTTGTACAGACGGGTCTCGTGAGTCTAGATAGAGAAGACGGTTGTACAGACGGATCTCGTTAGTCTAGATATAGAAGACGGTTGTACAGACGGATCTCGTTAGTCTAGATATAGAAGACGTTTGTCCAACGACGTATCTCGTTAGTCTAGATATAGAAGACGGTTGTACAGACGGATCTCGTTAGTCTAGATATTGAAGACGTTTGTCCAACGACGTATCTCGTTAGTCTAGATATAGAAGACGGTTGTACAGACGGATCTCGTTAGTCTAGATATAGAAGACGGTTGTACAGACGGATCTCGTTAGTCTAGATATAGAAGACGGTTGTACAGACGGATCGCGTTAGTCTAGATATAGAAGATGGTTGTACAACGACGTATCTCGTTAGTCTAGATATAGAAGGCGGTTGTACAGACGGATCTCGTTAGTCTAGATATAGAAGACGGTTGTACAGACGGATCTCGTTAGTCTAGATATAGAAGGCGGTTGTACAGACGGATCTCGTTAGTCTAGATATAGAAGACGGTTGTACAGACGGATCTCGTTAGTCTAGATATAGAAGACGGTTGTACAGACGGATCTCGTTAGTCTAGATATAGAAGACGGTTGTACAGACGGATCTCGTTAGTCTAGATGTAGAAGACGGTTGTACAGACGGATCTCGTTAGTCTAGATATAGAAGAAGGTTGTACAGACGGATCTCGTTAGTCTAGATATAGAAGAAGGTTGTACAGACGGATCCCGTTAGTCTAGATATAGAAGACGGTTGTATAACGAGAGATCTCGTTAGTCTAGATATAGAAAACGGTTGTACAGACGGATCGCGTTAGTCTAGATATAGAAGATGGTTGTACAACGACGTATCTCGTTAGTCTAGATATAGAAGGCGGTTGTACAGACGGATCTCGTTAGTCTAGATATAGAAGACGGTTGTACAGACGGATCTCGTTAGTCTAGATATAGAAGACGGTTGTACAGACGGATCTCGTTAGTCTAGATGTAGAAGACGGTTGTACAGACGGATCTCGTTAGTCTAGATATAGAAGAAGGTTGTACAGACGGATCTCGTTAGTCTAGATATAGAAGAAGGTTGTACAGACGGATCCCGTTAGTCTAGATATAGAAGACGGTTGTATAACGAGAGATCTCGTTAGTCTAGATATAGAAAACGGTTGTACAGACGGATCGCGTTAGTCTAGATATAGAAGATGGTTGTACAACGACGTATCTCGTTAGTCTAGATATAGAAGACGGTTGTACAGACGGATCCCGTTAGTCTAGATATAGAAGACGGTTGTATAACGAGAGATCTCGTTAGTCTAGATATAGAAAACGGTTGTACAGACGGATCGCGTTAGTCTAGATATAGAAGATGGTTGTACAACGACGTATCTCGTTAGTCTAGATATAGAAGGCGGTTGTACAGACGGATCTCGTTAGTCTAGATATAGAAGACGGTTGTACAGACGGATCTCGTTAGTCTAGATATTGAAGACGTTTGCCCAACGACGTATCTCGTTAGTCTAGATATAGAAGACAGTTGTACAGACGGATCTCGTTAGTCTAGATATAGAAGACGGTTGTACAGACGGATCCCGTTAGTCTAGATATAGAAGACGGTTGTATAACGAGAGATCTCGTTAGTCTAGATATAGAAAACGGTTGTACAGACGGATCGCGTTAGTCTAGATATAGAAGATGGTTGTACAACGACGTATCTCGTTAGTCTAGATATAGAAGGCGGTTGTACAGACGGATCTCGTTAGTCTAGATATAGAAGACGGTTGTACAGACGGATCTCGTTAGTCTAGATATTGAAGACGTTTGTCCAACGACGTATCTCGTTAGTCTAGATATAGAAGACAGTTGTACAGACGGATCTCGTTAGTCTAGATATAGAAGACGGTTGTACAGACGGATCTCGTTAGTCTAGATATAGAAGACGGTTGTACAGACGGATCTCGTTAGTCTAGATATAGAAGACAGTGGTACAGACGGATCTCGTTAGTCTAGATATAGAAGAAGGTTGTACAGACGGGTCTCGTGAGTCTAGATAGAGAAGACGGTTGTACAGACGGGTCTCGTTAGTCTAGATACAGAAGACGGTTGTATAGACGGATCTCGTTAGTCTAGATATAGAAGACAGTGGTACAGACGGATCTCGTTAGTCTAGATATAGAAGAACGTTGTACAGACGGGTCTCGTGAGTCTAGATAGAGAAGACGGTTGTACAGACGGATCTCGTTAGTCTAGATATAGAAGACGGTTGTACAGACGGATCTCGTTAGTCTAGATATAGAAGACGGTTGTACAGACGGATCTCGTTAGTCTAGATATTGAAGACGTTTGTCCAACGACGTATCTCGTTAGTCTAGATATAGAAAACGGTTGTACACACGGATCTCGTTAGTCTAGATATAGAAGAGGGTTGTACAACGACGGATCTCGTTAGTCTAGATATAGAAAACGGTTGTACAGACGGGTCTCGTTAGTCTAGATATAGAAGACGGTTGTACAGACGGATCTCGTGAGTCTAGATATAGAAGACGGTTGTACAGGCGGATCTCGTTGGTCTAGATATAGAGGACGGTTGTACAGACGGATCTCGTTAGTCTAGATATAGATGACGGTTGTACAGACGGATCCCGTTAGTCTAGATATAGAAGACAGTGGTACAGACGGATCTCGTTAGTCTAGATATAGAAGAAGGTTGTACAGACGGGTCTCGTGAGTCTAGATAGAGAAGACGGTTGTACAGACGGGTCTCGTTAGTCTAGATACAGAAGACGGTTGTATAGACGGATCTCATTAGTCTAGATATAGAAGACGGTTGTACAGACGGATCTCGTTATTCTAGATATAGAAGACGGTTGTACAGACGGATCCCGTTAGTCTAGATATAGAAGACGGTTGTATAACGAGAGATCTCGTTAGTCTAGATATAGAAGACGATTATACAGACGGATCTCGTTAGTCTAGATATAGAAGACGGTTGTACAGACGGATCTCGTTAGTCTAGATATAGAAGACGGTTGTACAGACGGATCTCGTTAGTCTAGATATAGAAGAAGGTTGTACAGACGGATCTCGTTAGTCTAGATATAGAAGAAGGTTGTACAGACGGATCCCGTTAGTCTAGATATAGAAGACGGTTGTATAACGAGAGATCTCGTTAGTCTAGATATAGAAAACGGTTGTACAGACGGATCGCGTTAGTCTAGATATAGAAGATGGTTGTACAACGACGTATCTCGTTAGTCTAGATATAGAAGGCGGTTGTACAGACGGATCTCGTTAGTCTAGATATAGAAGACGGTTGTACAGACGGATCTCGTTAGTCTAGATATAGAAGACGGTTGTACAGACGGATCTCGTTAGTCTAGATATTGAAGACGTTTGTCCAACGACGTATCTCGTTTGTCTAGGTATAGAAGACGGTTGTACAGACGGATCTCGTTAGTCTAGATATAGAAGACAGTGGTACAGACGGATCTCGTTAGTCTAGATATAGAAGAAGGTTGTACAGACGGGTCTCGTGAGTCTAGATAGAGAAGACGGTTGTACAGACGGGTCTCGTTAGTCTAGATACAGAAGACGGTTGTATAGACGGATCTCATTAGTCTAGATATAGAAGACGGTTGTACAGACGGATCTCGTTATTCTAGATATAGAAGACGGTTGTACAGACGGAACCCGTTAGTCTAGATATAGAAGACGGTTGTATAACGAGAGATCTCGTTAGTCTAGATATAGAAGACGATTATACAGACGGATCTCGTTAGTCTAGATATAGAAGACGGTTGTACAGACGGATCTCGTTAGTCTAGATATAGAAGACGGTTGTACAGACGGATCTCGTTAGTCTAGATATAGAAGAAGGTTGTACAGACGGATCTCGTTAGTCTAGATATAGAAGAAGGTTGTACAGACGGATCCCGTTAGTCTAGATATAGAAGACGGTTGTATAACGAGAGATCTCGTTAGTCTAGATATAGAAAACGGTTGTACAGACGGATCGCGTTAGTCTAGATATAGAAGATGGTTGTACAACGACGTATCTCGTTAGTCTAGATATAGAAGGCGGTTGTACAGACGGATCTCGTTAGTCTAGATATAAAAGACGGTTGTACAGACGGATCTCGTTAGTCTAGATATAGAGGACGGTTGTACAGACGGATCTCGTTAGTCTAGATATTGAAGACGTTTGTCCAACGACGTACCTCATTAGTCTAGATATAGAAAACGGTTGTACAGACGGATCGCGTTAGTCTAGATATAGAAGAGGGTTGTACAACGACGGATCGCGTTAGTCTAGATATAGAAAACGGTTGTACAGACGGGTCTCGTTAGTCTAGATATAGAAGACGGTTGTACAGACGGATCTCGTGAGTCTAGATATAGAAGACGGTTGTACAGACGGATCGCGTTAGTCTAGATATAGAAGATGGTTGTACAACGACGTATCTCGTTAGTCTAGATATAGAAGGCGGTTGTACAGACGGATCTCGTTAGTCTAGATATTGAAGACGTTTGTCCAACGACGTATCTCGTTTGTCTAGGTATAGAAGACGGTTGTACAGACGGATCTCGTTAGTCTAGATATAGAAGACGGTTGTACAGACGGATCTCGTTAGTCTAGATGTAGAAGACGGTTGTACAGACGGATCTCGTTAGTCTAGATATAGAAGATGGTTGTACAGACGGATCTCGTTAGTCTAGATATTGAAGACGTTTGTCCAACGACGTATCTCGTTAGTCTAGATATAGAAGACAGTTGTACAGACGGATCTCGTTAGTCTAGATATAGAAGACGGTTGTACAGACGGATCTCGTTAGTCTAGATATTGAAGACGTTTGTCCAACGACGTATCTCGTTTGTCTAGGTATAGAAGACGGTTGTACAGACGGATCTCGTTAGTCTAGATATAGAAGACGGTTGTACAGACGGATCTCGTTAGTCTAGATGTAGAAGACGGTTGTACAGACGGATCTCGTTAGTCTAGATATAGAAGATGGTTGTACAACGACGTATCTCGTTCGTCTAGATATAGAAGACGGTTGTACAGACGGATCGCGTTAGTCTAGATATAGAAGACGGTTGTACAGACGGATCCCGTTAGTCTAGATATAGAAGACGGTTGTATAACGAGAGATCTCGTTAGTCTAGATATAGAAAACGGTTGTACAGACGGATCGCGTTAGTCTAGATATAGAAGATGGTTGTACAACGACGTATCTCGTTAGTCTAGATATAGAAGGCGATTGTACAGACGGATCTCGTTAGTCTAGATATAGAAGACGGTTGTACAGACGGATCTCGTTAGTCTAGATATTGAAGACGTTTGTCCAACGACGTATCTCGTTAGTCTAGATATAGAAGACAGTTGTACAGACGGATCTCGTTAGTCTAGATATAGAAGACGGTTGTACAGACGGATCTCGTTAGTCTAGATATAGAAGACGTTTGTCCAACGACGTATCTCGTTAGTCTAGATATAGAAGACGGTTGTACAGACGGATCTCGTTAGTCTAGATATTGAAGACGTTTGTCCAACGACGTATCTCGTTTGTCTAGGTATAGAAGACGGTTGTACAGACGGATCTCGTTAGTCTAGATATAGAAGACGGTTGTACAGACGGATCTCGTTAGTCTAGATGTAGAAGACGGTTGTACAGACGGATCTCGTTAGTCTAGATATAGAAGATGGTTGTACAACGACGTATCTCGTTCGTCTAGATATAGAAGACGGTTGTACAGACGGATCGCGTTAGTCTAGATATAGAAGACGGTTGTACAGACGGATCCCGTTAGTCTAGATATAGAAGACGGTTGTATAACGAGAGATCTCGTTAGTCTAGATATAGAAAACGGTTGTACAGACGGATCGCGTTAGTCTAGATATAGAAGATGGTTGTACAACGACGTATCTCGTTAGTCTAGATATAGAAGGCGATTGTACAGACGGATCTCGTTAGTCTAGATATAGAAGACGGTTGTACAGACGGATCTCGTTAGTCTAGATATTGAAGACGTTTGTCCAACGACGTATCTCGTTAGTCTAGATATAGAAGACAGTTGTACAGACGGATCTCGTTAGTCTAGATATAGAAGACGGTTGTACAGACGGATCTCGTTAGTCTAGATATAGAAGACGTTTGTCCAACGACGTATCTCGTTAGTCTAGATATAGAAGACGGTTGTACAGACGGATCTCGTTAGTCTTGATATAGAAGAACGTTGTACAGACGGGTCTCGTGAGTCTAGATAGAGAAGACGGTTGTACAGACGGATCTCGTTAGTCTAGATATAGAAGGCGGTTGTACAGACGGAACTCGTTAGTCTAGATATAGAAGAGTGTTGTACAACGACGTATCTCGTTAGTCTAGATATAGAAGGCGGTTGTACAGACGGATCTCGTTAGTCTAGATATAGAAAACGGTTGTACAGACGGGTCTCGTTAGTCTAGATATAGAAGACGGTTGTACAGACGGATCTCGTGAGTCTAGATATAGAAGACGGTTGTACAGGCGGATCTCGTTGGTCTAGATATAGAGGACGGTTGTACAGACGGATCTCGTTAGTCTAGATATAGATGACGGTTGTACAGACGGATCCCGTTAGTCTAGATATAGAAGACAGTGGTACAGACGGATCTCGTTAGTCTAGATATAGAAGAAGGTTGTACAGACGGGTCTCGTGAGTCTAGATAGAGAAGACGGTTGTACAGACGGGTCTCGTTAGTCTAGATACAGAAGACGGTTGTATAGACGGATCTCATTAGTCTAGATATAGAAGACGGTTGTACAGACGGATCTCGTTATTCTAGATATAGAAGACGGTTGTACAGACGGATCCCGTTAGTCTAGATATAGAAGACGGTTGTATAACGAGAGATCTCGTTAGTCTAGATATAGAAGACGATTATACAGACGGATCTCGTTAGTCTAGATATAGAAGACGGTTGTACAGACGGATCTCGTTAGTCTAGATATAGAAGACGGTTGTACAGACGGATCTCGTTAGTCTAGATATAGAAGAAGGTTGTACAGACGGATCTCGTTAGTCTAGATATAGAAGAAGGTTGTACAGACGGATCCCGTTAGTCTAGATATAGAAGACGGTTGTATAACGAGAGATCTCGTTAGTCTAGATATAGAAAACGGTTGTACAGACGGATCGCGTTAGTCTAGATATAAAAGATGGTTGTACAACGACGTATCTCGTTAGTCTAGATATAGAAGGCGGTTGTACAGACGGATCTCGTTAGTCTAGATATAGAAGACGGTTGTACAGACGGATCTCGTTAGTCTAGATATAGAAGACGGTTGTACAGACGGATCTCGTTAGTCTAGATATTGAAGACGTTTGTCCAACGACGTATCTCGTTTGTCTAGGTATAGAAGACGGTTGTACAGACGGATCTCGTTAGTCTAGATATAGAAGACGGTTGTACAGACGGATCTCGTTAGTCTAGATGTAGAAGACGGTTGTACAGACGGATCTCGTTAGTCTAGATATAGAAGATGGTTGTACAACGACGTATCTCGTTCGTCTAGATATAGAAGACGGTTGTACAGACGGATCGCGTTAGTCTAGATATAGAAGACGGTTGTACAGACGGATCCCGTTAGTCTAGATATAGAAGACGGTTGTATAACGAGAGATCTCGTTAGTCTAGATATAGAAAACGGTTGTACAGACGGATCGCGTTAGTCTAGATATAGAAGATGGTTGTACAACGACGTATCTCGTTAGTCTAGATATAGAAGGCGATTGTACAGACGGATCTCGTTAGTCTAGATATAGAAGACGGTTGTACAGACGGATCTCGTTAGTCTAGATATTGAAGACGTTTGTCCAACGACGTATCTCGTTAGTCTAGATATAGAAGACAGTTGTTCAGACGGATCTCGTTAGTCTAGATATAGAAGACGGTTGTACAGACGGATCTCGTTAGTCTAGATATAGAAGACGTTTGTCCAACGACGTATCTCGTTAGTCTAGATATAGAAGACGGTTGTACAGACGGATCTCGTTAGTCTTGATATAGAAGAACGTTGTACAGACGGGTCTCGTGAGTCTAGATAGAGAAGACGGTTGTACAGACGGATCTCGTTAGTCTAGATATAGAAGGCGGTTGTACAGACGGAACTCGTTAGTCTAGATATAGAAGACGGTTGTACAGACGGATCTCGTTAGTCTAGATATTGAAGACGTTTGTCCAACGACGTACCTCGTTAGTCTAGATATAGAAAACGGTTGTACAGACGGATCTCGTTAGTCTAGATATAGAAGACGGTTGTACAACGACGGATCTCGTTAGTCTAGATATAGAAGACGGTTGTGCAGACGGATCTCGTTAGTCTAGATATAAAAGACGGTTGTACAGACGGATCTCGTTAGTCTAGATATAGAGGACGGTTGTACAGACGGATCTCGTTAGTCTAGATATTGAAGACGTTTGTCCAACGACGTACCTCATTAGTCTAGATATAGAAAACGGTTGTACAGACGGATCTCGTTAGTCTAGATATAGAAGAGGGTTGTACAACGACGGATCGCGTTAGTCTAGATATAGAAAACGGTTGTACAGACGGGTCTCGTTAGTCTAGATATAGAAGACGGTTGTACAGACGGATCTCGTGAGTCTAGATATAGAAGACGGTTGTACAGACGGATCGCGTTAGTCTAGATATAGAAGATGGTTGTACAACGACGTATCTCGTTAGTCTAGATATAGAAGGCGGTTGTACAGACGGATCTCGTTAGTCTAGATATAGAAGACGGTTGTACAGACGGATCTCGTTAGTCTAGATATTGAAGACGTTTGTCCAACGACGTATCTCGTTAGTCTAGATATAGAAGACAGTTGTACAGACGGATCTCGTTAGTCTAGATATAGAAGACGGTTGTACAGACGGATCCCGTTAGTCTAGATATAGAAGACGGTTGTATAACGAGAGATCTCGTTAGTCTAGATATAGAAAACGGTTGTACAGACGGATCGCGTTAGTCTAGATATAGAAGATGGTTGTACAACGACGTATCTCGTTAGTCTAGATATAGAAGGCGGTTGTACAGACGGATCTCGTCAGTCTAGATATAGAAGACGGTTGTACAGACGGATCTCGTTAGTCTAGATATAGAAGACGTTTGTCCAACGACGTATCTCGTTAGTCTAGATATAGAAGACGGTTGTACAGACGGATCTCGTTAGTCTTGATATAGAAGAACGTTGTACAGACGGGTCTCGTGAGTCTAGATAGAGAAGACGGTTGTACAGACGGATCTCGTTAGTCTAGATATAGAAGGCGGTTGTACAGACGGAACTCGTTAGTCTAGATATAGAAGACGGTTGTACAGACGGATCTCGTTAGTCTAGATATTGAAGACGTTTGTCCAACGACGTACCTCGTTAGTCTAGATATAGAAAACGGTTGTACAGACGGATCTCGTTAGTCTAGATATAGAAGACGGTTGTACAACGACGGATCTCGTTAGTCTAGATATAGAAGACGGTTGTGCAGACGGATCTCGTTAGTCTAGATATAAAAGACGGTTGTACAGACGGATCTCGTTAGTCTAGATATAGAGGACGGTTGTACAGACGGATCTCGTTAGTCTAGATATTGAAGACGTTTGTCCAACGACGTACCTCATTAGTCTAGATATAGAAAACGGTTGTACAGACGGATCTCGTTAGTCTAGATATAGAAGAGGGTTGTACAACGACGGATCGCGTTAGTCTAGATATAGAAAACGGTTGTACAGACGGGTCTCGTTAGTCTAGATATAGAAGACGGTTGTACAGACGGATCTCGTGAGTCTAGATATAGAAGACGGTTGTACAGACGGATCGCGTTAGTCTAGATATAGAAGATGGTTGTACAACGACGTATCTCGTTAGTCTAGATATAGAAGGCGGTTGTACAGACGGATCTCGTTAGTCTAGATATAGAAGACGGTTGTACAGACGGATCTCGTTAGTCTAGATATTGAAGACGTTTGTCCAACGACGTATCTCGTTAGTCTAGATATAGAAGACAGTTGTACAGACGGATCTCGTTAGTCTAGATATAGAAGACGGTTGTACAGACGGATCCCGTTAGTCTAGATATAGAAGACGGTTGTATAACGAGAGATCTCGTTAGTCTAGATATAGAAAACGGTTGTACAGACGGATCGCGTTAGTCTAGATATAGAAGATGGTTGTACAACGACGTATCTCGTTAGTCTAGATATAGAAGGCGGTTGTACAGACGGATCTCGTCAGTCTAGATATAGAAGACGGTTGTACAGACGGATCTCGTTAGTCTAGATATTGAAGACGTTTGTCCAACGACGTATCTCGTTAGTCTAGATATAGAAGACAGTTGTACAGACGGATCTCGTTAGTCTAGATATAGAAGACGGTTGTACAGACGGATCTCGTTAGTCTAGATATAGAAGACGGTTGTACAGACGGATCTCGTTAGTCTAGATATAGAAGACAGTGGTACAGACGGATCTCGTTAGTCTAGATATAGAAGAAGGTTGTACAGACGGGTCTCGTGAGTCTAGATAGAGAAGACGGTTGTACAGACGGGTCTCGTTAGTCTAGATACAGAAGACGGTTGTATAGACGTATCTCGTTAGTCTAGATATAGAAGACAGTTGTACAGACGGATCTCGTTAGTCTAGATATAGAAGACGGTTGTACAGACGGGTCTCGTGAGTCTAGATAGAGAAGACGGTTGTACAGACGGATCTCGTTAGTCTAGATATAGAAGACGGTTGTACAGACGGATCTCGTTAGTCTAGATATAGAAGACGGTTGTACAGACGGATATCGTTAGTCTAGATATTGAAGACGTTTGTCCAACGACGTATCTCGTTAGTCTAGATATAGAAAACGGTTGTACACACGGATCTCGTTAGTCTAGATATAGAAGAGGGTTGTACAACGACGGATCTCGTTAGTCTAGATATAGAAAACGGTTGTACAGACGGGTCTCGTTAGTCTAGATATAGAAGACGGTTGTACAGACGGATCTCGTGAGTCTAGATATAGAAGACGGTTGTACAGGCGGATCTCGTTGGTCTAGATATAGAGGACGGTTGTACAGACGGATCTCGTTAGTCTAGATATAGATGACGGTTGTACAGACGGATCCCGTTAGTCTAGATATAGAAGACAGTGGTACAGACGGATCTCGTTAGTCTAGATATAGAAGAAGGTTGTACAGACGGGTCTCGTGAGTCTAGATAGAGAAGACGGTTGTACAGACGGGTCTCGTTAGTCTAGATACAGAAGACGGTTGTATAGACGGATCTCATTAGTCTAGATATAGAAGACGGTTGTACAGACGGATCTCGTTATTCTAGATATAGAAGACGGTTGTACAGACGGATCCCGTTAGTCTAGATATAGAAGACGGTTGTATAACGAGAGATCTCGTTAGTCTAGATATAGAAGACGATTATACAGACGGATCTCGTTAGTCTAGATATAGAAGACGGTTGTACAGACGGATCTCGTTAGTCTAGATATAGAAGACGGTTGTACAGACGGATCTCGTTAGTCTAGATATAGAAGAAGGTTGTACAGACGGATCTCGTTAGTCTAGATATAGAAGAAGGTTGTACAGACGGATCCCGTTAGTCTAGATATAGAAGACGGTTGTATAACGAGAGATCTCGTTAGTCTAGATATAGAAAACGGTTGTACAGACGGATCGCGTTAGTCTAGATATAGAAGATGGTTGTACAACGACGTATCTCGTTAGTCTAGATATAGAAGGCGGTTGTACAGACGGATCTCGTTAGTCTAGATATAGAAGACGGTTGTACAGACGGATCTCGTTAGTCTAGATATAGAAGACAGTGGTACAGACGGATCTCGTTAGTCTAGATATAGAAGACGGTTGTACAGACGGATCTCGTTAGTCTAGATATAGAAGACGGTTGTACAGACGGATCTCGTTAGTCTTGATATAGAAGAACGTTGTACAGACGGGTCTCGTGAGTCTAGATAGAGAAGACGGTTGTACAGACGGATCTCGTTAGTCTAGATATAGAAGACGGTTGTACAGACGGATCTCGTTAGTCTAGATATAGAAGACGGTTGTACAGACGGATCTCGTTAGTCTAGATATTGAAGACGTTTGTCCAACGACGTATCTCGTTAGTCTAGATATAGAAAACGGTTGTACACACGGATCTCGTTAGTCTAGATATAGAAGAGGGTTGTACAACGACGGATCTCGTTAGTCTAGATATAGAAAACGGTTGTACAGACGGGTCTCGTTAGTCTAGATATAGAAGACGGTTGTACAGACGGATCTCGTGAGTCTAGATATAGAAGACGGTTGTACAGGCGGATCTCGTTGGTCTAGATATAGAGGACGGTTGTACAGACGGATCTCGTTAGTCTAGATATAGATGACGGTTGTACAGACGGATCTCGTTAGTCTAGATATAGAAGAAGGTTGTACAGACGGGTCTCGTGAGTCTAGATAGAGAAGACGGTTGTACAGACGGATCTCGTTAGTCTAGATATAGAAGACGGTTGTACAGACGGATCTCGTTCGTCTAGATATAGAAGACGTTTGTCCAACGACGTATCTCGTTAGTCTAGATATAGAAGACGGTTGTACAGACGGATCGCGTTAGTCTAGATATAAGAAGACGGTTGTACAGACGGATCCCGTTTGTCTAGATATAGAAGACGGTTGTATAACGAGAGATCTCGTTAGTCTAGATATAGAAAACGGTTGTACCGACGGATCGCGTTAGTCTAGATATAGAAGATGGTTGTACAACGACGTATCTCGTTAGTCTAGATATAGAAGGCGGTTGTACAGACGGATCTCGTTAGTCTAGATATAGAGGACGGTTGTACAGACGGATCTCGTTAGTCTAGATATTGAAGACGTTTGTCCAACGACGTATCTCGTTAGTCTAGATATAGAAGACAGTTGTACAGACGGATCTCGTTAGTCTAGATATAGAAGACGGTTGTACAGACGGATCTCGTTAGTCTAGATATAGAAGACGGTTGTACAGACGGATCTCGTTAGTCTAGATATAGAAGACAGTGGTACAGACGGATCTCGTTAGTCTAGATATAGAAGAAGGTTGTACAGACGGGTCTCGTGAGTCTAGATAGAGAAGACGGTTGTACAGACGGGTCTCGTTAGTCTAGATACAGAAGACGGTTGTATAGACGGATCTCGTTAGTCTAGATATAGAAGACAGTGGTACAGACGGATCTCGTTAGTCTAGATATAGAAGAACGTTGTACAGACGGGTCTCGTTAGTCTAGATAGAGAAGACGGTTGTACAGACGGATCTCGTTAGTCTAGATATAGAAGACGGTTGTACAGACGGATCTCGTTAGTCTAGATATAGAAGACGGTTGTACAGCCGGATCTCGTTAGTCTAGATATAGAAGACGGTTGTACAGCCGGATCTCGTTAGTCTAGATATAGAAGACGGTTGTACAGACGGATCTCGTTAGTCTAGATATAGAAGACGGTTGTACAGACGGATCTCGTTAGTCTAGATATAGAAGACGGTTGTACAGACGGACCTCGTTAGTCTAGATATAGAAGACGGTTGTACAGACGGATCTCGTTTGTCTAGATATAGAAGACGTTTGTCCAACGACGTATCTCGTTAGTCTAGATATAGAAGACGGTTGTACAGACGGATCTCGTTAGTCTAGATATAGAAGAACGTTGTACAGACGGGTCTCGTGAGTCTAGATAGAGAAGACGGTTGTACAGACGGATCTCGTTAGTCTAGATATAGAAGACGGTTGTACAGACGGATCTCGTTAGTCTAGATATAGAAGACGTTTGTCCAACGACGTATCTCGTTAGTCTAGATATAGAAGACGGTTGTACAGACGGATCTCGTTAGTCTTGATATAGAAGAACGTTGTACAGACGGGTCTCGTGAGTCTAGATAGAGAAGACGGTTGTACAGACGGATCTCGTTAGTCTAGATATAGAAGACGGTTGTACAGACGGATCTCGTTAGTCTAGATATAGAAGACGGTTGTACAGACGGATCTCGTTAGTCTAGATATTGAAGACGTTTGTCCAACGACGTATCTCGTTAGTCTAGATATAGAAGACGGTTGTACAGACGGATCTCGTTAGTCTAGATATAGAAGACGGTTGTACAGACGGATCTCGTTGGTCTAGATATAGAAGACGGTTGTACAGACGGATCTCGTTAGTCTAGATATAGAAGACGGTTGTACAGACGGATCTCGTTAGTCTAGATATAGAAGATGGTTGTACAACGACGTATCTCGTTCGTCTAGATATAGAAGGCGGTTGTACAGACGGATCTCGTTAGTCTAGATATAGAAGACGGTTGTACAGACGGATCTCGTTAGTCTAGATATTGAAGACGTTTGTCCAACGACGTACCTCGTTAGTCTAGATATAGAAAACGGTTGTACTGACGGATCTCGTTAGTCTAGATATAGAAGACGGTTGTACAACGACGGATCTCGTTAGTCTAGATATAGAAGACGGTTGTGCAGACGGATCTCGTTATTCTAGATATAGAAGACGGTTGTACAGACGGATCCCGTTAGTCTAGATATAGAAGACAGTGGTACAGACGGATCTCGTTAGTCTAGATATAGAAGAAGGTTGTACAGACGGGTCTCGTGAGTCTAGATAGAGAAGACGGTTGTACAGACGGGTCTCGTTAGTCTAGATACAGAAGACGGTTGTATAGACGGATCTCATTAGTCTAGATATAGAAGACGGTTGTACAGACGGATCTCGTTATTCTAGATATAGAAGACGGTTGTACAGACGGATCCCGTTAGTCTAGATATAGAAGACGGTTGTATAACGAGAGATCTCGTTAGTCTAGATATAGAAGACGATTATACAGACGGATCTCGTTAGTCTAGATATAGAAGACGGTTGTACAGACGGATCTCGTTAGTCTAGATATAGAAGACGGTTGTACAGACGGATCTCGTTAGTCTAGATATAGAAGAAGGTTGTACAGACGGATCTCGTTAGTCTAGATATAGAAGAAGGTTGTACAGACGGGTCTCGTGAGTCTAGATAGAGAAGACGGTTGTACAGACGGGTCTCGTTAGTCTAGATACAGAAGACGGTTGTATAGACGGATCTCATTAGTCTAGATATAGAAGACGGTTGTACAGACGGATCTCGTTATTCTAGATATAGAAGACGGTTGTACAGACGGATCCCGTTAGTCTAGATATAGAAGACGGTTGTATAACGAGAGATCTCGTTAGTCTAGATATAGAAGACGATTATACAGACGGATCTCGTTAGTCTAGATATAGAAGACGGTTGTACAGACGGATCTCGTTAGTCTAGATATAGAAGACGGTTGTACAGACGGATCTCGTTAGTCTAGATATAGAAGAAGGTTGTACAGACGGATCTCGTTAGTCTAGATATAGAGGACGGTTGTACAGACGGATCTCGTTAGTCTAGATATAGAAGAAGGTTGTACAGACGGGTCTCGTGAGTCTAGATAGAGAAGACGGTTGTACAGACGGATCTTGTTAGTCTAGATATAGAAGACGGTTGTACAGACGGATCTCGTTAGTCTAGATATAGAGGACGGTTGTACAGACGGATCTCGTTAGTCTAGATATAGAAGAAGGTTGTACAGACGGGTCTCGTGAGTCTAGATAGAGAAGACGGTTGTACAGACGGATCTCGTTAGTCTAGATATAGAAGACGGTTGTACAGACGGATGTCATTAGTCTAGATATAGAAGACGTTTGTCCAACGACGTCTCTCGTTAGTCTAGATATAGAAGACGGTTGTACAGACGGATCTCGTTAGTCTAGATATAGAAGACGGTTGTACAGACGGATCCCGTTAGTCTAGATATAGAAGACGGTTGTATAACGAGAGATCTCGTTAGTCTAGATATAGAAAACGGTTGTACAGACGGATCGCGTTAGTCTAGATATAGAAGATGTTTGTACAACGACGTATCTCGTTAGTCTAGATATAGAAGGCGGTTGTACAGACGGATCTCGTTAGTCTAGATATAGAAGACGGTTGTACAGACGGATCTCGTTAGTCTAGATATAGAAGACGGTTGTAAAGACGGATCTCGTTAGTCTAGATATAGAAGACGGTTGTACAGACGGATCTCGTTAGTCTAGATATAGAAGAAGGTTGTACAGACGGATCTCGTTAGTCTAGATATAGAAGAAGGTTGTACAGACGGATCTCGTTAGTCTAGATATAGAAGACGATTATACAGACGGATCTCGTTAGTCTAGATATAGAAGACGGTTGTACAGACGGATCTCGTTAGTCTAGATATAGAAGACAGTGGTACAGACGGATCTCGTTAGTCTAGATATAGAAGAAGGTTGTACAGACGGGTCTCGTGAGTCTAGATAGAGAAGACGGTTGTACAGACGGGTCTCGTTAGTCTAGATACAGAAGACGGTTGTATAGACGGATCTCATTAGTCTAGATATAGAAGACGGTTGTACAGACGGATCTCGTTATTCTGGATATAGAAGACGGTTGTACAGACTGATCCCGTTAGTCTAGATATAGAAGACGGTTGTATAACGAGAGATCTCGTTAGTCTAGATATAGAAGACGATTATACAGACGGATCTCGTTAGTCTAGATATAGAAGACGGTTGTACAGACGGATCTCGTTCGTCTAGATATAGAAGACGGTTGTACAGACGGATCTCGTTAGTCTAGATATAGAAGAAGGTTGTACAGACGGATCTCGTTAGTCTAGATATAGAGGACCGTTGTACAGACGGATCTCGTTAGTCTAGATATAGAAGAAGGTTGTACAGACGGGTCTCGTGAGTCTAGATAGAGAAGACGGTTGTACAGACGGATCTCGTTAGTCTAGATATAGAAGACGGTTGTACAGACGGATCTCGTTAGTCTAGATATAGAAGACGGTTGTACAGACGGATCTCGTTAGTCTAGATATAGAAGAAGGTTGTACAGACGGATCTCGTTAGTCTAGATATAGAAGAAGGTTGTACAGACGGATCTCGTTAGTCTAGATATAGAAGAAGGTTGTACAGACGGATCTCGTTAGTCTAGATATAGAAGACGGTTGTACAGACGGATCTCGTTAGTCTAGATATAGAAGACGGTTGTACAGACGGATCTCGTTAGTCTAGATATAGAAGAAGGTTGTACAGACGGATCTCGTTAGTCTAGATATAGAGGACGGTTGTACAGACGGATCTCGTTGGTCTAGATATAGAGGACGGTTGTACAGACGGATCTCGTTAGTCTAGATATAGATGACGGTTGTACAGACGGATCTCGTTAGTCTAGATATAGAAGAAGGTTGTACAGACGGGTCTCGTGAGTCTAGATAGAGAAGACGGTTGTACAGACGGATCTCGTTAGTCTAGATATAGAAGACGGTTGTACAGACGGATCTCGTTCGTCTAGATATAGAAGACGTTTGTCCAACGACGTATCTCGTTAGTCTAGATATAGAAGACGGTTGTACAGACGGATCGCGTTAGTCTAGATATAGAAGACGGTTGTACAGACGGATCCCGTTAGTCTAGATATAGAAGACGGTTGTATAACGAGAGATCTCGTTAGTCTAGATATAGAAAACGGTTGTACAGACGGATCGCGTTAGTCTAGATATAGAAGATGGTTGTACAACGACGTATCTCGTTAGTCTAGATATAGAAGGCGGTTGTACAGACGGATCTCGTTAGTCTAGATATAGAAGACGGTTGTACAGACGGATCTCGTTAGTCTAGATATTGAAGACGTTTGTCCAACGACGTATCTCGTTAGTCTAGATATAGAAGACAGTTGTACAGACGGATCTCGTTAGTCTAGATATAGAAGACGGTTGTACAGACGGATCTCGTTAGTCTAGATATAGAAGACGGTTGTACAGACGGATCTCGTTAGTCTAGATATAGAAGACAGTGGTACAGACGGATCTCGTTAGTCTAGATATAGAAGAAGGTTGTACAGACGGGTCTCGTGAGTCTAGATAGAGAAGACGGTTGTACAGACGGGTCTCGTTAGTCTAGATACAGAAGACGGTTGTATAGACGGATCTCGTTAGTCTAGATATAGAAGACAGTGGTACAGACGGATCTCGTTAGTCTAGATATAGAAGAACGTTGTACAGACGGGTCTCGTGAGTCTAGATAGAGAAGACGGTTGTACAGACGGATCTCGTTAGTCTAGATATAGAAGACGGTTGTACAGACGGATCTCGTTAGTCTAGATATAGAAGACGGTTGTACAGACGGATCTCGTTAGTCTAGATATTGAAGACGTTTGTCCAACGACGTATCTCGTTAGTCTAGATATAGAAAACGGTTGTACACACGGATCTCGTTAGTCTAGATATAGAAGAGGGTTGTACAACGACGGATCTCGTTAGTCTAGATATAGAAAACGGTTGTACAGACGGGTCTCGTTAGTCTAGATATAGAAGACGGTTGTACAGACGGATCTCGTGAGTCTAGATATAGAAGACGGTTGTACAGGCGGATCTCGTTGGTCTAGATATAGAGGACGGTTGTACAGACGGATCTCGTTAGTCTAGATATAGATGACGGTTGTACAGACGGATCTCGTTAGTCTAGATATAGAAGAAGGTTGTACAGACGGGTCTCGTGAGTCTAGATAGAGAAGACGGTTGTACAGACGGATCTCGTTAGTCTAGATATAGAAGACGGTTGTACAGACGGATCTCGTTAGTCTAGATATAGAAGACGTTTGTCCAACGACGTATCTCGTTAGTCTAGATATAGAAGACGGTTGTACAGACGGATCGCGTTAGTCTAGATATAGAAGTCGGTTGTACAGACGGATCCCGTTAGTCTAGATATAGAAGACGGTTGTATAACGAGAGATCTCGTTAGTCTAGATATAGAAAACGGTTGTACAGACGGATCGCGTTAGTCTAGATATAGAAGATGGTTGTACAACGACGTATCTCGTTAGTCTAGATATAGAAGGCGGTTGTACAGACGGATCTCGTTAGTCTAGATATAGAAGACGGTTGTACAGACGGATCTCGTTAGTCTAGATATTGAAGACGTTTGTCCAACGACGTATCTCGTTAGTCTAGATATAGAAGACAGTTGTACAGACGGATCTCGTTAGTCTAGATATAGAAGACGGTTGTACAGACGGATCTCGTTAGTCTAGATATAGAAGACGGTTGTACAGACGGATCTCGTTAGTCTAGATATAGAAGACAGTGGTACAGACGGATCTCGTTAGTCTAGATATAGAAGAAGGTTGTACAGACGGGTCTCGTGAGTCTAGATAGAGAAGACGGTTGTACAGACGGGTCTCGTTAGTCTAGATATAGAAGACGGTTTTACAGACGGACCTCGTTAGTCTAGATATAGAAGACGGTTGTACAGCCGGATCTCGTTAGTCTAGATATAGAAGACGGTTGTACAGCCGAATCTCGTTAGTCTAGATATAGAAGACGGTTGTACAGACGGATCTCGTTAGTCTAGATATAGAAGACGGTTGTACAGACGGATCTCGTTAGTCTAGATATAGAAGACGGTTGTACAGACGGACCTCGTTAGTCTAGATATAGAAGACGGTTGTACAGACGGATCTCGTTTGTCTAGATATAGAAGACGTTTGTCCAACGACGTATCTCGTTAGTCTAGATATAGAAGACGGTTGTACAGACGGATCTCGTTAGTCTAGATATAGAAGAACGTTGTACAGACGGGTCTCGTGAGTCTAGATAGAGAAGACGGTTGTACAGACGGATCTCGTTAGTCTAGATATAGAAGACGGTTGTACAGACGGATCTCGTTAGTCTAGATATAGAAGACGTTTGTCCAACGACGTATCTCGTTAGTCTAGATATAGAAGACGGTTGTACAGACGGATCTCGTTAGTCTTGATATAGAAGAACGTTGTACAGACGGGTCTCGTGAGTCTAGATAGAGAAGACGGTTGTACAGACGGATCTCGTTAGTCTAGATATAGAAGACGGTTGTACAGACGGATCTCGTTAGTCTAGATATAGAAGACGGTTGTACAGACGGATCTCGTTAGTCTAGATATTGAAGACGTTTGTCCAACGACGTATCTCGTTAGTCTAGATATAGAAGACGGTTGTACAGACGGATCTCGTTAGTCTAGATATAGAAGACGGTTGTACAGACGGATCTCGTTAGTCTAGATATTGAAGACGTTTGTCCAACGACGTACCTCGTTAGTCTAGATATAGAAAACGGTTGTACAGACGGATCTCGTTAGTCTAGATATAGAAGAACGTTGTACAGACGGGTCTCGTGAGTCTAGATAGAGAAGACGGTTGTACAGACGGATCTCGTTAGTCTAGATATAGAAGACGGTTGTACAGACGGATCTCGTTAGTCTAGATATAGAAGACGGTTGTACAGACGGATCTCGTTAGTCTAGATATTGAAGACGTTTGTCCAACGACGTATCTCGTTAGTCTAGATATAGAAGACGGTTGTACAGACGGATCTCGTTAGTCTAGATATAGAAGACGGTTGTACAGACGGATCTCGTTAGTCTATATATAGAAGATGGTTGTACAACGACGTATCTCGTTCGTCTAGATATAGAAGGCGGTTGTACAGACGGATCTCGTTAGTCTAGATATAGAAGACGGTTGTACAGACGGATCTCGTTAGTCTAGATATTGAAGACGTTTGTCCAACGACGTACCTCGTTAGTCTAGATATAGAAAACGGTTGTACTGACGGATCTCGTTAGTCTAGATATAGAAGACGGTTGTACAACGACGGATCTCGTTAGTCTAGATATAGAAGACGGTTGTGCAGACGGATCTCGTTATTCTAGATATAGAAGACGGTTGTACAGACGGATCCCGTTAGTCTAGATATAGAAGACAGTGGTACAGACGGATCTCGTTAGTCTAGATATAGAAGAAGGTTGTACAGACGGGTCTCGTGAGTCTAGATAGAGAAGACGGTTGTACAGACGGGTCTCGTTAGTCTAGATACAGAAGACGGTTGTATAGACGGATCTCATTAGTCTAGATATAGAAGACGGTTGTACAGACGGATCTCGTTATTCTAGATATAGAAGACGGTTGTACAGACGGATCCCGTTAGTCTAGATATAGAAGACGGTTGTATAACGAGAGATCTCGTTAGTCTAGATATAGAAGACGATTATACAGACGGATCTCGTTAGTCTAGATATAGAAGACGGTTGTACAGACGGATCTCGTTAGTCTAGATATAGAAGACGGTTGTACAGACGGATCTCGTTAGTCTAGATATAGAAGAAGGTTGTACAGACGGATCTCGTTAGTCTAGATATAGAAGAAGGTTGTACAGACGGGTCTCGTGAGTCTAGATAGAGAAGACGGTTGTACAGACGGGTCTCGTTAGTCTAGATACAGAAGACGGTTGTATAGACGGATCTCATTAGTCTAGATATAGAAGACGGTTGTACAGACGGATCTCGTTATTCTAGATATAGAAGACGGTTGTACAGACGGATCCCGTTAGTCTAGATATAGAAGACGGTTGTATAACGAGAGATCTCGTTAGTCTAGATATAGAAGACGATTATACAGACGGATCTCGTTAGTCTAGATATAGAAGACGGTTGTACAGACGGATCTCGTTAGTCTAGATATAGAAGACGGTTGTACAGACGGATCTCGTTAGTCTAGATATAGAAGAAGGTTGTACAGACGGATCTCGTTAGTCTAGATATAGAGGACGGTTGTACAGACGGATCTCGTTAGTCTAGATATAGAAGAAGGTTGTACAGACGGGTCTCGTGAGTCTAGATATAGAAGACGGTTGTATAACGAGAGATCTCGTTAGTCTAGATATAGAAGACGATTATACAGACGGATCTCGTTAGTCTAGATATAGAAGACGGTTGTACAGACGGATCTCGTTAGTCTAGATATAGAGGACGGTTGTACAGACGGATCTCGTTAGTCTAGATATAGAAGAAGGTTGTACAGACGGGTCTCGTGAGTCTAGATAGAGAAGACGGTTGTACAGACGGATCTCGTTAGTCTAGATATAGAAGACGGTTGTACAGACGGATGTCATTAGTCTAGATATAGAAGACGTTTGTCCAACGACGTCTCTCGTTAGTCTAGATATAGAAGACGGTTGTACAGACGGATCTCGTTAGTCTAGATATAGAAGACGGTTGTACAGACGGATCCCGTTAGTCTAGATATAGAAGACGGTTGTATAACGAGAGATCTCGTTAGTCTAGATATAGAAAACGGTTGTACAGACGGATCGCGTTAGTCTAGATATAGAAGATGTTTGTACAACGACGTATCTCGTTAGTCTAGATATAGAAGGCGGTTGTACAGACGGATCTCGTTAGTCTAGATATAGAAGACGGTTGTACAGACGGATCTCGTTAGTCTAGATATAGAAGACGGTTGTAAAGACGGATCTCGTTAGTCTAGATATAGAAGAAGGTTGTACAGACGGATCTCGTTAGTCTAGATATAGAAGAAGGTTGTACAGACGGATCTCGTTAGTCTAGATATAGAAGAAGGTTGTACAGACGGATCTCGTTAGTCTAGATATAGAAGACGATTATACAGACGGATCTCGTTAGTCTAGATATAGAAGACGGTTGTACAGACGGATCTCGTTAGTCTAGATATAGAAGACAGTGGTACAGACGGATCTCGTTAGTCTAGATATAGAAGAAGGTTGTACAGACGGGTCTCGTGAGTCTAGATAGAGAAGACGGTTGTACAGACGGGTCTCGTTAGTCTAGATACAGAAGACGGTTGTATAGACGGATCTCATTAGTCTAGATATAGAAGACGGTTGTACAGACGGATCTCGTTATTCTGGATATAGAAGACGGTTGTACAGACTGATCCCGTTAGTCTAGATATAGAAGACGGTTGTATAACGAGAGATCTCGTTAGTCTAGATATAGAAGACGATTATACAGACGGATCTCGTTAGTCTAGATATAGAAGACGGTTGTACAGACGGATCTCGTTCGTCTAGATATAGAAGACGGTTGTACAGACGGATCTCGTTAGTCTAGATATAGAAGAAGGTTGTACAGACGGATCTCGTTAGTCTAGATATAGAGGACCGTTGTACAGACGGATCTCGTTAGTCTAGATATAGAAGAAGGTTGTACAGACGGGTCTCGTGAGTCTAGATAGAGAAGACGGTTGTACAGACGGATCTCGTTAGTCTAGATATAGAAGACGGTTGTACAGACGGATCTCGTTAGTCTAGATATAGAAGACGGTTGTACAGACGGATCTCGTTAGTCTAGATATAGAAGAAGGTTGTACAGACGGATCTCGTTAGTCTAGATATAGAAGAAGGTTGTACAGACGGATCTCGTTAGTCTAGATATAGAAGAAGGTTGTACAGACGGATCTCGTTAGTCTAGATATAGAGGACGGTTGTACAGACGGATCTCGTTGGTCTAGATATAGAGGACGGTTGTACAGACGGATCTCGTTAGTCTAGATATAGATGACGGTTGTACAGACGGATCTCGTTAGTCTAGATATAGAAGAAGGTTGTACAGACGGGTCTCGTGAGTCTAGATATAGAAGAAGGTTGTACAGACGGATCTCGTTAGTCTAGATATAGAAGAAGGTTGTACAGACGGATCTCGTTAGTCTAGATATAGAGGACGGTTGTACAGACGGATCTCGTTGGTCTAGATATAGAGGACGGTTGTACAGACGGATCTCGTTAGTCTAGATATAGATGACGGTTGTACAGACGGATCTCGTTAGTCTAGATATAGAAGAAGGTTGTACAGACGGGTCTCGTGAGTCTAGATAGAGAAGACGGTTGTACAGACGGATCTCGTTAGTCTAGATATAGAAGACGGTTGTACAGACGGATCTCGTTCGTCTAGATATAGAAGACGTTTGTCCAACGACGTATCTCGTTAGTCTAGATATAGAAGACGGTTGTACAGACGGATCGCGTTAGTCTAGATATAGAAGACGGTTGTACAGACGGATCCCGTTATTCTAGATATAGAAGACGGTTGTATAACGAGAGATCTCGTTAGTCTAGATATAGAAAACGGTTGTACAGACGGATCGCGTTAGTCTAGATATAGAAGATGGTTGTACAACGACGTATCTCGTTAGTCTAGATATAGAAGGCGGTTGTACAGACGGATCTCGTTAGTCTAGATATAGAAGACGGTTGTACAGACGGATCTCGTTAGTCTAGATAGAGAAGACGGTTGTACAGACGGATCTCGTTAGTCTAGATATAGAAGAAGGTTGTACAGACGGATCTCGTTAGTCTAGATATAGAAGAAGGTTGTACAGACGGATCTCGTTAGTCTAGATATAGAAGACGATTATACAGACGGATCTCGTTAGTCTAGATATAGAAGACGGTTGTACAGACGGATCTCGTTAGTCTAGATATAGAAGACAGTGGTACAGACGGATCTCGTTAGTCTAGATATAGAAGAAGGTTGTACAGACGGGTCTCGTGAGTCTAGATAGAGAAGACGGTTGTACAGACGGGTCTCGTTAGTCTAGATACAGAAGACGGTTGTATAGACGGATCTCATTAGTCTAGATATAGAAGACGGTTGTACAGACGGATCTCGTTATTCTGGATATAGAAGACGGTTGTACAGACTGATCCCGTTAGTCTAGATATAGAAGACGGTTGTATAACGAGAGATCTCGTTAGTCTAGATATAGAAGACGATTATACAGACGGATCTCGTTAGTCTAGATATAGAAGACGGTTGTACAGACGGATCTCGTTCGTCTAGATATAGAAGACGGTTGTACAGACGGATCTCGTTAGTCTAGATATAGAAGAAGGTTGTACAGACGGATCTCGTTAGTCTAGATATAGAAGAAGGTTGTACAGACGGATCTCGTTAGTCTAGATATAGAAGAAGGTTGTACAGACGGATCTCGTTAGTCTAGATATAGAGGACGGTTGTACAGACGGATCTCGTTTGTCTAGATATAGAAGACGTTTGTCCAACGACGTATCTCGTTAGTCTAGATATAGAAGACGGTTGTACAGACGGATCTCGTTAGTCTAGATATAGAAGACGGTTGTACAGACGGGTCTCGTGAGTCTAGATAGAGAAGACGGTTGTACAGACGGATCTCGTTAGTCTAGATATAGAAGACGGTTGTACAGACGGATCTCGTTCGTCTAGATATACAAGACGTTTGTCCAACGACGTATCTCGTTAGTCTAGATATAGAAGACGGTTGTACAGACGGATCGCGTTAGTCTAGATATAGAAGACGGTTGTACAGACGGATCCCGTTAGTCTAGATATAGAAGACGGTTGTATAACGAGAGATCTCGTTAGTCTAGATATAGAAAACGGTTGTACAGACGGATCGCGTTAGTCTAGATATAGAAGATGGTTGTACAACGACGTATCTCGTTAGTCTAGATATAGAAGGCGGTTGTACAGACGGATCTCGTTAGTCTAGATATAGAAGACGGTTGTACAGACGGATCTCGTTAGTCTAGATATTGAAGACGTTTGTCCAACGACGTATCTCGTTAGTCTAGATATAGAAGACAGTTGTACAGACGGATCTCGTTAGTCTAGATATAGAAGACGGTTGTACAGACGGATCTCGTTAGTCTAGATATAGAAGACGGTTGTACAGACGGATCTCGTTAGTATAGATATAGAAGACAGTGGTACAGACGGATCTCGTTAGTCTAGATATAGAAGAAGGTTGTACAGACGGGTCTCGTGAGTCTAGATAGAGAAGACGGTTGTACAGACGGGTCTCGTTAGTCTAGATACAGAAGACGGTTGTATAGACGGATCTCGTTAGTCTAGATATAGAAGACAGTGGTACAGACGGATCTCGTTAGTCTAGATATAGAAGACGGTTGTACAGACGGATCTCGTTAGTCTAGATATTGAAGACGTTTGTCCAACGACGTATCTCGTTAGTCTAGATATAGAAGACAGTTGTACAGACGGATCTCGTTAGTCTAGATATAGAAGACGGTTGTACAGACGGATCTCGTTAGTCTAGATATAGAAGACGGTTGTACAGACGGATCTCGTTAGTATAGATATAGAAGACAGTGGTACAGACGGATCTCGTTAGTCTAGATATAGAAGAAGGTTGTACAGACGGGTCTCGTGAGTCTAGATAGAGAAGACGGTTGTACAGACGGGTCTCGTTAGTCTAGATACAGAAGACGGTTGTACAGACGGATCTCGTGAGTCTAGATATAGAAGACGGTTGTACAGGCGGATCTCGTTGGTCTAGATATAGAGGACGGTTGTACAGACGGATCTCGTTAGTCTAGATATAGATGACGGTTGTACAGACGGATCTCGTTAGTCTAGATATAGAAGAAGGTTGTACAGACGGGTCTCGTGAGTCTAGATAGAGAAGACGGTTGTACAGACGGATCTCGTTAGTCTAGATATAGAAGACGGTTGTACAGACGGATCTCGTTAGTCTAGATATAGAAGACGTTTGTCCAACGACGTATCTCGTTAGTCTAGATATAGAAGACGGTTGTACAGACGGATCGCGTTAGTCTAGATATAGAAGACGGTTGTACAGACGGATCCCGTTAGTCTAGATATAGAAGACGGTTGTATAACGAGAGATCTCGTTAGTCTAGATATAGAAAACGGTTGTACAGACGGATCGCGTTAGTCTAGATATAGAAGATGGTTGTACAACGACGTATCTCGTTAGTCTAGATATAGAAGGCGGTTGTACAGACGGATCTCGTTAGTCTAGATATAGAAGACGGTTGTACAGACGGATCTCGTTAGTCTAGATATTGAAGACGTTTGTCCAACGACGTATCTCGTTAGTCTAGATATAGAAGACAGTTGTACAGACGGATCTCGTTAGTCTAGATATAGAAGACGGTTGTACAGACGGATCTCGTTAGTCTAGATATAGAAGACGGTTGTACAGACGGATCTCGTTAGTCTAGATATAGACGACAGTGGTACAGACGGATCTCGTTAGTCTAGATATAGAAGAAGGTTGTACAGACGGGTCTCGTGAGTCTAGATAGAGAAGACGGTTGTACAGACGGGTCTCGTTAGTCTAGATATAGAAGACGGTTTTACAGACGGACCTCGTTAGTCTAGATATAGAAGACGGTTGTACAGCCGGATCTCGTTAGTCTAGATATAGAAGACGGTTGTACAGCCGGATCTCGTTAGTCTAGATATAGAAGACGGTTGTACAGACGGATCTCGTTAGTCTAGATATAGAAGACGGTTGTACAGACGGATCTCGTTAGTCTAGATATAGAAGACGGTTGTACAGACGGACCTCGTTAGTCTAGATATAGAAGACGGTTGTACAGACGGATCTCGTTTGTCTAGATATAGAAGACGTTTGTCCAACGACGTATCTCGTTAGTCTAGATATAGAAGACGGTTGTACAGACGGATCTCGTTAGTCTAGATATAGAAGAACGTTGTACAGACGGGTCTCGTGAGTCTAGATAGAGAAGACGGTTGTACAGACGGATCTCGTTAGTCTAGATATAGAAGACGGTTGTACAGACGGATCTCGTTAGTCTAGATATAGAAGACGTTTGTCCAACGACGTATCTCGTTAGTCTAGATATAGAAGACGGTTGTACAGACGGATCTCGTTAGTCTTGATATAGAAGAACGTTGTACAGACGGGTCTCGTGAGTCTAGATAGAGAAGACGGTTGTACAGACGGATCTCGTTAGTCTAGATATAGAAGACGGTTGTACAGACGGATCTCGTTAGTCTAGATATAGAAGACGGTTGTACAGACGGATCTCGTTAGTCTAGATATTGAAGACGTTTGTCCAACGACGTATCTCGTTAGTCTAGATATAGAAGACGGTTGTACAGACGGATCTCGTTAGTCTAGATATAGAAGACGGTTGTACAGACGGATCTCGTTAGTCTAGATATTGAAGACGTTTGTCCAACGACGTACCTCGTTAGTCTAGATATAGAAAACGGTTGTACAGACGGATCTCGTTAGTCTAGATATAGAAGAACGTTGTACAGACGGGTCTCGTGAGTCTAGATAGAGAAGACGGTTGTACAGACGGATCTCGTTAGTCTAGATATAGAAGACGGTTGTACAGACGGATCTCGTTAGTCTAGATATAGAAGACGGTTGTACAGACGGATCTCGTTAGTCTAGATATTGAAGACGTTTGTCCAACGACGTATCTCGTTAGTCTAGATATAGAAGACGGTTGTACAGACGGATCTCGTTAGTCTAGATATAGAAGACGGTTGTACAGACGGATCTCGTTAGTCTATATATAGAAGATGGTTGTACAACGACGTATCTCGTTCGTCTAGATATAGAAGGCGGTTGTACAGACGGATCTCGTTAGTCTAGATATAGAAGACGGTTGTACAGACGGATCTCGTTAGTCTAGATATTGAAGACGTTTGTCCAACGACGTACCTCGTTAGTCTAGATATAGAAAACGGTTGTACTGACGGATCTCGTTAGTCTAGATATAGAAGACGGTTGTACAACGACGGATCTCGTTAGTCTAGATATAGAAGACGGTTGTGCAGACGGATCTCGTTATTCTAGATATAGAAGACGGTTGTACAGACGGATCCCGTTAGTCTAGATATAGAAGACAGTGGTACAGACGGATCTCGTTAGTCTAGATATAGAAGAAGGTTGTACAGACGGGTCTCGTGAGTCTAGATAGAGAAGACGGTTGTACAGACGGGTCTCGTTAGTCTAGATACAGAAGACGGTTGTATAGACGGATCTCATTAGTCTAGATATAGAAGACGGTTGTACAGACGGATCTCGTTATTCTAGATATAGAAGACGGTTGTACAGACGGATCCCGTTAGTCTAGATATAGAAGACGGTTGTATAACGAGAGATCTCGTTAGTCTAGATATAGAAGACGATTATACAGACGGATCTCGTTAGTCTAGATATAGAAGACGGTTGTACAGACGGATCTCGTTAGTCTAGATATAGAAGACGGTTGTACAGACGGATCTCGTTAGTCTAGATATAGAAGAAGGTTGTACAGACGGATCTCGTTAGTCTAGATATAGAAGAAGGTTGTACAGACGGGTCTCGTGAGTCTAGATAGAGAAGACGGTTGTACAGACGGGTCTCGTTAGTCTAGATACAGAAGACGGTTGTATAGACGGATCTCATTAGTCTAGATATAGAAGACGGTTGTACAGACGGATCTCGTTATTCTAGATATAGAAGACGGTTGTACAGACGGATCCCGTTAGTCTAGATATAGAAGACGGTTGTATAACGAGAGATCTCGTTAGTCTAGATATAGAAGACGATTATACAGACGGATCTCGTTAGTCTAGATATAGAAGACGGTTGTACAGACGGATCTCGTTAGTCTAGATATAGAAGACGGTTGTACAGACGGATCTCGTTAGTCTAGATATAGAAGAAGGTTGTACAGACGGATCTCGTTAGTCTAGATATAGAGGACGGTTGTACAGACGGATCTCGTTAGTCTAGATATAGAAGAAGGTTGTACAGACGGGTCTCGTGAGTCTAGATATAGAAGACGGTTGTATAACGAGAGATCTCGTTAGTCTAGATATAGAAGACGATTATACAGACGGATCTCGTTAGTCTAGATATAGAAGACGGTTGTACAGACGGATCTCGTTAGTCTAGATATAGAGGACGGTTGTACAGACGGATCTCGTTAGTCTAGATATAGAAGAAGGTTGTACAGACGGGTCTCGTGAGTCTAGATAGAGAAGACGGTTGTACAGACGGATCTCGTTAGTCTAGATATAGAAGACGGTTGTACAGACGGATGTCATTAGTCTAGATATAGAAGACGTTTGTCCAACGACGTCTCTCGTTAGTCTAGATATAGAAGACGGTTGTACAGACGGATCTCGTTAGTCTAGATATAGAAGACGGTTGTACAGACGGATCCCGTTAGTCTAGATATAGAAGACGGTTGTATAACGAGAGATCTCGTTAGTCTAGATATAGAAAACGGTTGTACAGACGGATCGCGTTAGTCTAGATATAGAAGATGTTTGTACAACGACGTATCTCGTTAGTCTAGATATAGAAGGCGGTTGTACAGACGGATCTCGTTAGTCTAGATATAGAAGACGGTTGTACAGACGGATCTCGTTAGTCTAGATATAGAAGACGGTTGTAAAGACGGATCTCGTTAGTCTAGATATAGAAGACGGTTGTACAGACGGATCTCGTTAGTCTAGATATAGAAGAAGGTTGTACAGACGGATCTCGTTAGTCTAGATATAGAAGAAGGTTGTACAGACGGATCTCGTTAGTCTAGATATAGAAGACGATTATACAGACGGATCTCGTTAGTCTAGATATAGAAGACGGTTGTACAGACGGATCTCGTTAGTCTAGATATAGAAGACAGTGGTACAGACGGATCTCGTTAGTCTAGATATAGAAGAAGGTTGTACAGACGGGTCTCGTGAGTCTAGATAGAGAAGACGGTTGTACAGACGGGTCTCGTTAGTCTAGATACAGAAGACGGTTGTATAGACGGATCTCATTAGTCTAGATATAGAAGACGGTTGTACAGACGGATCTCGTTATTCTGGATATAGAAGACGGTTGTACAGACTGATCCCGTTAGTCTAGATATAGAAGACGGTTGTATAACGAGAGATCTCGTTAGTCTAGATATAGAAGACGATTATACAGACGGATCTCGTTAGTCTAGATATAGAAGACGGTTGTACAGACGGATCTCGTTCGTCTAGATATAGAAGACGGTTGTACAGACGGATCTCGTTAGTCTAGATATAGAAGAAGGTTGTACAGACGGATCTCGTTAGTCTAGATATAGAGGACCGTTGTACAGACGGATCTCGTTAGTCTAGATATAGAAGAAGGTTGTACAGACGGGTCTCGTGAGTCTAGATAGAGAAGACGGTTGTACAGACGGATCTCGTTAGTCTAGATATAGAAGACGGTTGTACAGACGGATCTCGTTAGTCTAGATATAGAAGACGGTTGTACAGACGGATCTCGTTAGTCTAGATATAGAAGAAGGTTGTACAGACGGATCTCGTTAGTCTAGATATAGAAGACGGTTGTACAGACGGATCTCGTTAGTCTAGATATAGAAGAAGGTTGTACAGACGGATCTCGTTAGTCTAGATATAGAAGACGGTTGTACAGACGGATCTCGTTAGTCTAGATATAGAAGACGGTTGTACAGACGGATCTCGTTAGTCTAGATATAGAAGAAGGTTGTACAGACGGATCTCGTTAGTCTAGATATAGAGGACGGTTGTACAGACGGATCTCGTTAGTCTAGATATAGAAGAAGGTTGTACAGACGGGTCTCGTGAGTCTAGATAGAGAAGACGGTTGTACAGACGGATCTTGTTAGTCTAGATATAGAAGACGGTTGTACAGACGGATCTCGTTAGTCTAGATATAGAGGACGGTTGTACAGACGGATCTCGTTAGTCTAGATATAGAAGAAGGTTGTACAGACGGGTCTCGTGAGTCTAGATAGAGAAGACGGTTGTACAGACGGATCTCGTTAGTCTAGATATAGAAGACGGTTGTACAGACGGATGTCATTAGTCTAGATATAGAAGACGTTTGTCCAACGACGTCTCTCGTTAGTCTAGATATAGAAGACGGTTGTCCAACGACGTATCTCGTTAGTCTAGATATAGAAGACGGTTGTACAGACGGATCTCGTTAGTCTAGATATAGAAGACGGTTGTACAGTCGGATCCCGTTAGTCTAGATATAGAAGACGGTTGTACAGACGGATCTCGTTAGTCTAGATATAGAAGAAGGTTGTACAGACGGGTCTCGTGAGTCTAGATAGAGAAGACGGTTGTACAGACGGGTCTCGTTAGTCTAGATACAGAAGACGGTTGTATAGACGGATCTCATTAGTCTAGATATAGAAGACGGTTGTACAGACGGATCTCGTTATTCTGGATATAGAAGACGGTTGTACAGACTGATCCCGTTAGTCTAGATATAGAAGACGGTTGTATAACGAGAGATCTCGTTAGTCTAGATATAGAAGACGATTATACAGACGGATCTCGTTAGTCTAGATATAGAAGACGGTTGTACAGACGGATCTCGTTAGTCTAGATATAGAAGAAGGTTGTACAGACGGATCTCGTTAGTCTAGATATAGAAGAAGGTTGTACAGACGGATCTCGTTAGTCTAGATATAGAAGAAGGTTGTACAGACGGATCTCGTTAGTCTAGATATAGAAGACGGTTGTACAGACGGATCTCGTTAGTCTAGATATAGAAGACGGTTGTACAGACGGATCTCGTTAGTCTAGATATAGAAGAAGGTTGTACAGACGGATCTCGTTAGTCTAGATATAGAAGACAGTGGTACAGACGGATCTCGTTAGTCTAGATATAGAAGAAGGTTGTACAGACGGGTCTCGTGAGTCTAGATAGAGAAGACGGTTGTACAGACGGGTCTCGTTAGTCTAGATACAGAAGACGGTTGTATAGACGGATCTCATTAGTCTAGATATAGAAGACGGTTGTACAGACGGATCTCGTTAGTCTAGATATAGAAGACGGTTGTACAGACGGATCTCGTTAGTCTAGATATAGAAGACGGTTGTACAGACGGATCTCGTTAGTCTAGATATAGAAGAAGGTTGTACAGACGGATCTCGTTAGTCTAGATATAGAAGAAGGTTGTACAGACGGATCTCGTTAGTCTAAATATAGAAGAAGGTTGTACTGACGGGTCTCGTGAGTCTAGATAGAGAAGACGGTTGTACAGACGGATCTCGTTAGTCTAGATATAGAAGACGGTTGTACAGACGGATCTCGTTAGTCTAGATATAGAAGACGGTTGTACAGACGGATCTCGTTAGTCTAGATATAGAAGAAGGTTGTACAGACGGATCTCGTTAGTCTAGATATAGAAGAAGGTTGTACAGACGGATCTCGTTAGTCTAGATATAGAAGAAGGTTGTACAGACGGATCTCGTTAGTCTAGATATAGAAGACGGTTGTACAGACGGATCTCGTTAGTCTAGATATAGAAGACGGTTGTACAGACGGATCTCGTTAGTCTAGATATAGAAGAAGGTTGTACAGACGGATCTCGTTAGTCTAGATATAGAGGACGGTTGTACAGACGGATCTCGTTAGTCTAGATATAGAAGAAGGTTGTACAGACGGGTCTCGTGAGTCTAGATAGAGAAGACGGTTGTACAGACGGATCTCGTTAGTCTAGATATAGAAGACGGTTGTACAGACGGATGTCATTAGTCTAGATATAGAAGACGTTTGTCCAACGACGTCTCTCGTTAGTCTAGATATAGAAGACGGTTGTACAGACGGATCTCGTTAGTCTAGATATAGAAGACGGTTGTACAGACGGATCCCGTTAGTCTAGATATAGAAGACGGTTGTATAACGAGAGATCTCGTTAGTCTAGATATAGAAAACGGTTGTACAGACGGATCGCGTTAGTCTAGATATAGAAGAAGGTTGTACAGACGGGTCTCGTGAGTCTAGATAGAGAAGACGGTTGTACAGACGGATCTCGTTAGTCTAGATATAGAAGACGGTTGTACAGACGGATCTCGTTAGTCTAGATATAGAAGACGGTTGTACAGACGGATCTCGTTAGTCTAGATATAGAAGAAGGTTGTACAGACGGATCTCGTTAGTCTAGATATAGAGGACGGTTGTACAGACGGATCTCGTTAGTCTAGATATAGAAGAAGGTTGTACAGACGGGTCTCGTGAGTCTAGATAGAGAAGACGGTTGTACAGACGGATCTCGTTAGTCTAGATATAGAAGATGGTTGTACAACGACGTATCTCGTTCGTCTAGATATAGAAGACGGTTGTACAGACGGATCGCGTTAGTCTAGATATAGAAGACGGTTGTACAGACGGATCCCGTTAGTCTAGATATAGAAGACGGTTGTATAACGAGAGATCTCGTTAGTCTAGATATAGAAGAAGGTTGTACAGACGGGTCTCGTGAGTCTAGATAGAGAAGACGGTTGTACAGACGGGTCTCGTTAGTCTAGATACAGAAGACGGTTGTATAGACGGATCTCATTAGTCTAGATATAGAAGACGGTTGTACAGACGGATCTCGTTATTCTAGATACAGAAGACGGTTGTATAGACGGATCTCGTTAGTCTAGATATAGAAGACAGTGGTACAGACGGATCTCGTTAGTCTAGATATAGAAGACGGTTGTACAGACGGATCTCGTTAGTCTAGATATAGAAGACGGTTGTACAGACGGATCTCGTTAGTCTAGATATAGAAGACAGTGGTACAGACGGATCTCGTTAGTCTAGATATAGAAGAAGGTTGTACAGACGGATCTCGTTAGTCTAGATATAGAGGACGGTTGTACAGACGGATCTCGTTAGTCTAGATATAGAAGAAGGTTGTACAGACGGGTCTCGTGAGTCTAGATAGAGAAGACGGTTGTACAGACGGATCTCGTTAGTCTAGATATAGAAGACGGTTGTACAGACGGATGTCATTAGTCTAGATATAGAAGACGTTTGTCCAACGACGTCTCTCGTTAGTCTAGATATAGAAGACGGTTGTACAGACGGATCTCGTTAGTCTAGATATAGAAGACGGTTGTACAGACGGATCCCGTTAGTCTAGATATAGAAGACGGTTGTATAACGAGAGATCTCGTTAGTCTAGATATAGAAAACGGTTGTACAGACGGATCGCGTTAGTCTAGATATAGAAGATGGTTGTACAACGACGTATCTCGTTAGTCTAGATATAGAAGAAGGTTGTACAGACGGATCTCGTTAGTCTAGATATAGAAGACGGTTGTACAGACGGATCTCGTTAGTCTAGATATAGAAGACGGTTGTACAGACGGATCTCGTTAGTCTATATATAGAAGACGGTTGTACAGACGGATCTCGTTAGTCTAGATATAGAAGAAGGTTGTACAGACGGATCTCGTTAGTCTAGATATAGAAGAAGGTTGTACAGACGGGTCTCGTGAGTCTAGATAGAGAAGACGGTTGTACAGACGGGTCTCGTTAGTCTAGATACAGAAGACGGTTGTATAGACGGATCTCATTAGTCTAGATATAGAAGACGGTTGTACAGACGGATCTCGTTATTCTAGATATAGAAGACGGTTGTACAGACGGATCCCGTTAGTCTAGATATAGAAGACGGTTGTATAACGAGAGATCTCGTTAGTCTAGATATAGAAGACGATTATACAGACGGATCTCGTTAGTCTAGGTATAGAAGACGGTTGTACAGACGGATCTCGTTAGTCTAGATATAGAAGACGGTTGTACAGACGGATCTCGTTAGTCTAGATATAGAAGAAGGTTGTACAGACGGGTCTCGTTAGTCTAGATACAGAAGACGGTTGTATAGACGGATCTCATTAGTCTAGATATAGAAGACGGTTGTACAGACGGATCTCGTTATTCTAGATATAGAAGACGGTTGTACAGACGGATCCCGTTAGTCTAGATATAGAAGACGGTTGTATAACGAGAGATCTCGTTAGTCTAGATATAGAAGACGATTATACAGACGGATCTCGTTAGTCTAGGTATAGAAGACGGTTGTACAGACGGATCTCGTTAGTCTAGATATAGAAGACGGTTGTACAGACGGATCTCGTTAGTCTAGATATAGAAGAAGGTTGTACAGACGGATCTCGTTAGTCTAGATATAGAGGACGGTTGTACAGACGGATCTCGTTAGTCTAGATATAGAAGAAGGTTGTACAGACGGGTCTCGTGAGTCTAGATAGAGAAGACGGCTGTACAGACGGATCTTGTTAGTCTAGATATAGAAGACGGTTGTACAGACGGATCTCGTTAGTCTAGATATAGAGGACGGTTGTACAGACGGATCTCGTTAGTCTAGATATAGAAGAAGGTTGTACAGACGGGTCTCGTGAGTCTAGATAGAGAAGACGGTTGTACAGACGGATCTCGTTAGTCTAGATATAGAAGACGGTTGTACAGACGGATGTCATTAGTCTAGATATAGAAGACGTTTGTCCAACGACGTCTCTCGTTAGTCTAGATATAGAAGACGGTTGTACAGACGGATCTCGTTAGTCTAGATATAGAAGACGGTTGTACAGACGGATCCCGTTAGTCTAGATATAGAAGACGGTTGTATAACGAGAGATCTCGTTAGTCTAGATATAGAAAACGGTTGTACAGACGGATCGCGTTAGTCTAGATATAGAAGAGTGTTGTACAACGACGTATCTCGTTAGTCTAGATATAGAAGGCGGTTGTACAGACGGATCTCGTTAGTCTAGATATAGAAGACGGTTGTACAGACGGATCTCGTTAGTCTAGATATAGAAGACGGTTGTACAGACGGATCTCGTTAGTCTAGATATAGAAGACGGTTGTACAGACGGATCTCGTTAGTCTAGATATAGAAGAAGGTTGTACAGACGGATCTCGTTAGTCTAGATATAGAAGAAGGTTGTACAGACGGATCTCGTTAGTCTAGATATAGAAGACGGTTGTATAACGAGAGATCTCGTTAGTCTAGATATAGAAAACGTGTTCCGTCCTTAGCCGGAATTTGGTGTCTGGTGCCTTGAAAGAAATGTTTATTTCAAGGCGCCAGTATTCTTAAACAAGGCGCGACTTTCCAAAGTGAGGCGCCAGGTTTCCTGGCGTGCAAGAGGATTTCAAAGGCCTGTTTATACTCAGGCGACAAGGACCTGTAGGGCCCGATGACGGATCAGAGGTCCTCGTAAACGCCGGCCTCCCACGTCGCTGACTTTCCCACGTCGGATTTTCCCTTTCCCTAATTATTAGGGGAAGGCCTTATTGAACCCTTGGTGGGAGTTATGCCGGATTGCACCAATGAAGACTCAGGATTCAAAGGGATGAACTGAACTCCACCCACGCGGAGTCCACGTTGTGTCGCGTGCTATTCCGTTTAACTGAGTTGTCCAGAAACCTTTAGAGCGAAAGGCTCAATTTAAAACGCTGTTCAAGACCTTTATATTGCCCTGTATATATCCGCGTGTTGAGTTGTTGTTGTTGTCATCAAGATTATTAAAGTTAGTGCTAGGAGATACTGTGGTACAGTTCTTTCAAATTCTCCCAGCCAGTTACAGTTCTCGTCGCCATTAATTTGCCGCCGGGAAGCGTTGTTCTGATCTACACAAGGTATCAGAAGCGCACCTACGTTCGCTTATAATTTAGTGACGTACGGTCGAAACATTTGGTCCTTCGAGCCGGATCCACCCTTTGAGTGAGTGGTCCATATCTATTGAGGAAGCAACATCAGTTCAAGTCGGATAAGCGGCATTTGCTACGTCTTGATCTTCTGCACGGCTGCCAGCAACCTGAGTCTTCGTCGACTGCCCGGCTTCTAGCAGGGAGATCGTTGAGGAGACCGTATCCAGGGTTCAGCGTCGCCTGATCGCCTACCTGCGGAGCTCGTTGCGGAGACAACACCCTGGGTGTTCATCGCCTGCCCAGCTGCCAACAGGGAGAACGTGGCAGAGGGAACAGTCTGCAGTTCGAGGTCGTCGGCCTATATTCCAGTCAGCTGAGGGTCAAGGACATCAGCGGTCACTACAGAGGAGGGCCAGGACGAACCACGTGGCAGCAGTCGAGGACAGGGCTGAAGACACCATAAATCACGCTCAGGTAGGTGGTGACTCACTTTTCCGTCTTCCTAAACCTCCTGTCGTGTATACTTTCAAATCTCGATTACCATGGCGGAATTGATAAAAACATTAAATCGTCAACGCGGTTCATTTAAAGCGCAATTGACGCGGCTTCACAAGACAGTGCTCGATGTCGAGGAGCCTCTTGACGTTGGTATGTTGGATCAGCGTCAACAAAAATTAGAGGAAATTTATAATAGTTACGGAAATGTTCAATTAGAAATCGAGTCGTTGGATGATAATCCAGATAACGAGTCTGAACGGGAAGAGTTCGAAAAGAAATATTATAAGTGTAGTGATGATATCAGAAAGGCCCGCAGTAGATTGACAACGACGTCAAGTCATCAAAATCTTTCGACGGTGAATGTTGCGTCGACACCTTCACCATCGAACGAACGGTCAATTCTACCAAAGATTGAAATAAAGTCTTTCGATGGAAACTATACAGAATGGAATAGTTTCTTTGATACGTTCCGTGATTTAGTTCATGAGAACGAGTCACTACCGGTAGTTCACAAATTTCATTTATTAAAATCCTATTTGACCGGGAACGCGTCCAGCGTAATTACGTCGATTAATGCGTCGGAAGAGAACTATAAGATCGCGTGGGAGTTATTGCAAAAAAAGTACAATAAGGCGCGCAAGATCGTTCATTCGCATATTCGTGCACTTTTCGAATTACCAGAAGTGCCATCTAATAATACAACCGCATTAAGTAGTTTGGTGGACAAGGTCGAGATGCACGTCAAGGCTTTAAAATCGTTGGGTCAGCCCACTGATTGGCACGAAATGCTGATCTATATAGTTGGTGCAAAACTAGACAAGAATACACGCATTCATTGGGAGCGTTCGATAGACGTGGGCGTAATGCCTACTCTGGAGCAATTGCTAGTCTTTTTGGATAAATTTGCTAGAGACGCGGAGCCAGTGAGCTTGTTAGTCGCGAAACCCACAAATACGCAGCGCGAGAAATCGCAATTCGGTAAACGTGGGGATCGGCCGCGTCAGGCTTATGTTCAGGTTAAGGAAGGTGTATGTTGTCCAGTCTGCCAGAAAGGGCATTATATACAATACTGTGAACAGTTCTTAGCGTTGGAACCGCGAGCTAGGGTGCCGGAAGTTAAAAGGGCGAGACTCTGTCATAATTGCTTTCGGTCCGATCATTCGACTTTGCAATGTAGGAGAGCTAATTGTACTCAGTGCGGCAAAAGACACCATGTCTTATTGCACTTCGGAAACTCGGTAGCCGAGAATGGTGCTATGACAAAGGCTGAAGAGCCACCTGCAACAGGAGTGCGGGTTAACGTGTCATATATGCGGTCAGAAGTTCTACTAGCCACGGTGCGTATCATTGTTCTAGATTCTGATAATAAAGAAGAACAATGTCGGGGTCTCTTGGATCCGGGTGCGCAATTCAATTTTATGACAGAGCGCCTAGCCAAAGCCCTTAAATTAAAGCTGTATACCTGTGAAGTATCGGTTTTGGGAGTGGGGGCGAAAGGAAGTAGCGTACAGTACTACGTGAAAACGCGAATCAGGTCTAGATGTTCTGATTTTTCAGAAACGGTAATGTTTTTAGTATTACCAGTGATTACCGGTCGTCTACCCGCTTGCCGCGTGGATCCGGGAAAGGTTCCTGTCCCGAAGAAGATCAGGTTAGCCGATCCAGAGTTTTATAAGTCAACCGAGGTTGACGTGCTATTTGGCGAATACATTTACTATAGAGTACTAGATATTGGACAGATTAGATTACCCAATAAAGTAAGTGTATTGCAGAAGACGCGTTTTGGCTGGGTTCTGTCCGGTAGAACGAGTTGTGCGAAATCCAGTACGAACAAGTCCAGCTGTTATTTAGCTCGTCTCGGGTTGCAGGAAAATATTGCTAGGTTCTGGGAGTTAGAGGAGTGTCCTACGCAAAGGTATTTTTCTGCCGAAGAGAAATTATGTGAACAATATTATCAACAGAATTCTTCTCGCGATGGCGAGGGTCGGTATGTTGTACGACTACCCTTTAACGGAGAGGTAGAAAAACTAGGTGACTCATATCAGAGAGCGTTAAAGCGATTTTATGCATTAGAACGTCGATTAGAGGGTCATAAAGAGTTATATGGTCAGTATAAGGATTTCATTTCCGAATACGTACAACTTGGACACATGTCCATTATAAGAAATGATACGGTAAAAGAAGGGTTTTATCTGCCGCATCATGCGGTGATAAAAACCACAAGTAACACCACGAAGTTACGTGTAGTATTTGATGCTTCTGCCAAATCTGCCAGTGGAATATCCCTCAATGATACTTTACTGGTAGGTCCTACAATTCAAGACGATCTGTTTTCGTTACTAGTTCGGTTTAGATTGCATAATTATGTTTTAACGGCAGACATTGAGAAAATGTTTAGACAGGTAAAAATGCATCCGGAGGATACGAAGTTTCAGAAGATCCTTTGGCGCGACAATAAAACGCAGGCTGTAAAGGCATTTAGGTTAAATACCGTTACCTACGGAACTGCTTCGGCACCTTTTCTGGCCGTTCGGACACTAAAGCAATTAGCGAAGGACGAGGGCCATGCGTTTTCTCTTGCGGCCGGTGCATTAGAATCCGACTTTTATATGGACGATCTGTTGTCGGGGGCCGACACGATCGACGAGGCTATACAACTTCGAGATCAGCTGTCTAGTTTATTGAGATTAGGAGGATTTAATTTGAGGCAGTGGGCTTCTAATGAGCAGTCTTTGATAGAAGGATTTCAAGATCAGGCTAGCCCCAATACCGTGCATTTCAATGCTTCGGATACGAAAAAAACGTTAGGAATTTGTTGGAACGCAAAGCAAGATTTTATTTCTTACGTAATCAATACCGATTCGCAAAAGCAGCGGAGTACAAAAAGGGTCATATTATCTAGAATTGCCCAGCTTTTTGATCCGTTAGGACTGTTAGGACCGGTCATTATTTCCGCAAAGTTTATAATGCAAGAACTATGGAAGGCAAAGATAGATTGGGATGAAACGGTTCCTCAGCATATATATACTGCGTGGACAGAATTGGTGGAACAACTTCCGATTTTAAATGATTTTCATATCACACGTCGGGTATTACTTGATCAAATAGTAGACATACAGTTGCATGGCTTTTCGGACGCAAGCGAGAAAGGTTATGGCGCCTGTATATATTTTCGGTCAGTTGATAAGTCAGGTGGGATCACGACTAATCTCATTTGTGCCAAATCAAGGGTAGCGCCATTAAAGACTATATCTTTGCCCAGGTTGGAACTTTGCGCTGCACTCCTATTGGTACGACTATATATTTCTACTACCAAAACGCTAAAGATTAAATTTAGTAAAATCAGATTTTGGTCAGATTCTATGATTACTTTGCATTGGCTTAATGCTGAACCAAACGTACTGAAAACATTTGTAGCCAATCGAGTTTCGGAAATTCAAACACTCACAGTAGCAAGTGATTGGTCGCATGTTAGATCGGCTGATAACCCTGCAGATTTCATTTCGCGAGGACAGTTACCGAAGGAATTTATTAAGAACAGTATGTGGTTATTTGGGCCTGCTTGGTTGAGCGGCGCAGAAAGCGCTTGGCCGGACACCCCGCTGACACCCATTCCAATACCGGAACGACGCGCTAACATAGTACTAGTGAGTTGCAAACAGTTAGACAAATCCAATCTTTTCTATAAATTCTCTTCATTTCTCAAATTACAACGAGTAATAGCCTATTGTCTTCGATTTCGGTTTCTCGCATCGAAGAAGGGTAGTTGTAAAGGTGAATTAACAGCATCGGAATTGAGGGTCTCTCACGATGCAATTATTAAAATGACGCAAGCGCAAGCGTTCTCCAGAGAATTGGCGCAACTACAGAGTGACAAACCTCTTGATGCATCTAGTAAGCTAGTCGGTCTTACACCTTTTCTGGATGTTAACGGTATGCTTCGGGTAGGGGGACGCCTAAAAAACGCGGATATTGAATATACGCAAAGGCATCCAATATTGCTACCAAAGTCTCATCCCGTTACTACATTGATTATCCGATATGAACATATTCGGAATTTACACGCTGGTACGCAAGCAACATTGAATGCTGTAAGACAGAGTTATTGGCCAATTGATGGAAAAAACCTGACGAGATTTTTGATTCGCAAATGTATGCGGTGTTTCAAAGCAAGACCTATTAATCCGCCAAGCTACCTGATGGGTGACCTTCCACGCGATCGGTTAGTAGCAACCCGTCCGTTCGAAAACGTAGGTGTAGACTACTGCGGTCCATTCTATGTAAAAGAGAAACGTTTTAGAAATCAAAAGCGCCTGAAGGTTTATGTGGCTGTTTATATTTGTTTCCTCACAAAGGCGGTGCATTTAGAGGTGGTCAGTGACCTTACTACGGAAGCGTTTATGGCTTCCTTGAAAAGATTTTTCGCGAGACGCGGTAAAGCCAAAAATATTTACAGCGACAACGGCACGAATTTTGTCGGCGCGAGAAATGAACTTGTCGAATTGTTTGAATTTCTTCGTGGTAAAGAAAATACTGAAGAAATGACTCGATATCTAAATGAACAATCTATATCATGGCATTTTTCGCCACCAAATTCACCGCACTTCGGTGGCTTATGGGAAGCTGCGGTGAAATCTTTCAAATATCATTTAATTAGGACGGTGGGAGACACGTTGGTAACGTTTGAACAATTTAATAGCTATGTGATCGAGATTGAAGGTATCTTAAATTCCCGTCCACTAACACCTCTTTCCTCGGATCCAAATGATTTACAAGCCCTAACCCCAGCACACTTCCTTATTGGTGGGTCATTAGCCGCTATACCTGAGCACGATTTCAACGAGGTGCCATCCAACAGGCTGTCTCTGTGGCAGCACATTCAAAAAATGAAGCAGCATTTTTGGGTTAGATGGCACAAGGAATATATCAACGAAATTAGAATTCGTAGCAAATGGAAGCAGGGATCCGGCGAGATGCTGAACGTCAACGATCTCGTGCTAATTCGAGATGACGGACTGCCAACATTGCGTTGGCCACTTGGACGTGTCTTGGAGGTTCACCCTGGAGCTGATGGAGTGATCCGAGTAGTCACAGTCAAGACTACCAGCGGGATTTACAAAAGGAGTGTTAAAAGACTATGCCCCTTACCCATTGAACTTGATTAGGTGAACCCAAGACAGTGAATTTTATATAACCATTTTAAGATAGTTTATGTTTATGGTTTGCTATGTTCTAGTATAATATTTGCTTTGAAACCTCACACTATTATTTCTATCTGTGTATTCCAGTATTTTTACTTTATATGTACGATTGGTTTTGTTTTTGTTGAATTATTTATTGTTCATAATTTCTGTATTTGTCATTATGTTTATATTTTATGTTTGCCATACAATTTTGTTAATTACTAGATTCATTTAGTGTCACGCGACGGTATGTAAGTGGCTCTGTGTGGGTGGAGTTGTGTATTGGTGCAGTCGGCTGGCTGACTCTTCTTTTATATTTCAATTTAACTTTGAACATAGTAGTTCAAGGGGGCGAGTATGTTCCGTCCTTAGCCGGAATTTGGTGTCTGGTGCCTTGAAAGAAATGTTTATTTCAAGGCGCCAGTATTCTTAAACAAGGCGCGACTTTCCAAAGTGAGGCGCCAGGTTTCCTGGCGTGCAAGAGGATTTCAAAGGCCTGTTTATACTCAGGCGACAAGGACCTGTAGGGCCCGATGACGGATCAGAGGTCCTCGTAAACGCCGGCCTCCCACGTCGCTGACTTTCCCACGTCGGATTTTCCCTTTCCCTAATTATTAGGGGAAGGCCTTATTGAACCCTTGGTGGGAGTTATGCCGGATTGCACCAATGAAGACTCAGGATTCAAAGGGATGAACTGAACTCCACCCACGCGGAGTCCACGTTGTGTCGCGTGCTATTCCGTTTAACTGAGTTGTCCAGAAACCTTTAGAGCGAAAGGCTCAATTTAAAACGCTGTTCAAGACCTTTATATTGCCCTGTATATATCCGCGTGTTGAGTTGTTGTTGTTGTCATCAAGATTATTAAAGTTAGTGCTAGGAGATACTGTGGTACAGTTCTTTCAAATTCTCCCAGCCAGTTACAGTTCTCGTCGCCATTAATTTGCCGCCGGGAAGCGTTGTTCTGATCTACACAAGGTATCAGAAGCGCACCTACGTTCGCTTATAATTTAGTGACGTACGGTCGAAACAAAACGGTTGTACAGACGGATCGCGTTAGTCTAGATATAGAAGATGGTTGTACAACGACGTATCTCGTTAGTCTAGATATAGAAGGCGGTTGTACAGACGGATCTCGTTAGTCTAGATATAGAAGACGGTTGTACAGACGGATCTCGTTAGTCTAGATATTGAAGACGGTTGTACAGACGGATCTCGTTAGTCTAGATATAGAAGACGGTTGTACAGACGGATCTCGTTAGTCTAGATATAGAAGACAGTGGTACAGACGGATCTCGTTAGTCTAGATATAGAAGAAGGTTGTACAGACGGGTCTCGTGAGTCTAGATAGAGAAGACGGTTGTACAGACGGATCTCGTTAGTCTAGATATAGAAGACGGTTGTACAGACGGATCTCGTTAGTCTAGATATAGAAGACGGTTGTACAGACGGATCTCGTTAGTCTAGATATAGAAGAAGGTTGTACAGACGGATCTCGTTAGTCTAGATATAGAGGACGGTTGTACAGACGGATCTCGTTAGTCTAGATATAGAAGAAGGTTGTACAGACGGGTCTCGTGAGTCTAGATAGAGAAGACGGTTGTACAGACGGATCTCGTTAGTCTAGATATAGAAGATGGTTGTACAACGACGTATCTCGTTCGTCTAGATATAGAAGACGGTTGTACAGACGGATCGCGTTAGTCTAGATATAGAAGACGGTTGTACAGACGGATCCCGTTAGTCTAGATATAGAAGACGGTTGTATAACGAGAGATCTCGTTAGTCTAGATATAGAAGAAGGTTGTACAGACGGGTCTCGTGAGTCTAGATAGAGAAGACGGTTGTACAGACGGGTCTCGTTAGTCTAGATACAGAAGACGGTTGTATAGACGGATCTCATTAGTCTAGATATAGAAGACGGTTGTACAGACGGATCTCGTTATTCTAGATACAGAAGACGGTTGTATAGACGGATCTCGTTAGTCTAGATATAGAAGACAGTGGTACAGACGGATCTCGTTAGTCTAGATATAGAAGACGGTTGTACAGACGGATCTCGTTAGTCTAGATATAGAAGACGGTTGTACAGACGGATCTCGTTAGTCTAGATATAGAAGACAGTGGTACAGACGGATCTCGTTAGTCTAGATATAGAAGAAGGTTGTACAGACGGGTCTCGTGAGTCTAGATATAGAAGACGGTTGTACAGACGGGTCTCGTTAGTCTAGATACAGAAGACGGTTGTATAGACGGATCTCGTTAGTCTAGATATAGAAGACAGTGGTACAGACGGATCTCGTTAGTCTAGATATAGAAGACGGTTGTACAGACGGATCTCGTGAGTCTAGATATAGAAGACGGTTGTACAGGCGGATCTCGTTGGTCTAGATATAGAGGACGGTTGTACAGACGGATCTCGTTAGTCTAGATATAGATGACGGTTGTACAGACGGATCTCGTTAGTCTAGATATAGAAGACAGTGGTACAGACGGATCTCGTTAGTCTAGATATAGAAGAAGGTTGTACAGACGGGTCTCGTGAGTCTAGATAGAGAAGACGGTTGTACAGACGGATCTCGTTAGTCTAGATATAGAAGACGGTTGTACAGACGGATCTCGTTAGTCTAGATATAGAAGACGGTTGTACAGACGGATCTCGTTAGTCTAGATATAGAAGAAGGTTGTACAGACGGATCTCGTTAGTCTAGATATAGAGGACCGTTGTACAGACGGATCTCGTTAGTCTAGATATAGAAGAAGGTTGTACAGACGGGTCTCGTGAGTCTAGATAGAGAAGACGGTTGTACAGACGGATCTCGTTAGTCTAGATATAGAAGACGGTTGTACAGACGGATCTCGTTAGTCTAGATATAGAAGACGGTTGTACAGACGGATCTCGTTAGTCTAGATATAGAAGAAGGTTGTACAGACGGATCTCGTTAGTCTAGATATAGAAGAAGGTTGTACAGACGGATCTCGTTAGTCTAGATATAGAAAACGGTTGTACAGACGGGTCTCGTTAGTCTAGATATAGAAGACGGTTGTACAGACGGATCTCGTGAGTCTAGATATAGAAGACGGTTGTACAGGCGGATCTCGTTGGTCCAGATATAGAGGACGGTTGTACAGACGGATCTCGTTAGTCTAGATATAGATGACGGTTGTACAGACGGATCTCGTTAGTCTAGATATAGAAGGCGGTTGTACAGACGGATCTCGTTAGTCTAGATATAGAAGACGGTTGTACAGACGGATCTCGTTAGTCTAGATATAGAAGACGGTTGTACAGACGGATCTCGTTAGTCTAGATATAGAAGACGGTTGTACAGACGGATCTCGTTAGTCTAGATGTAGAAGACGGTTGTACAGACGGATCTCGTTAGTCTAGATATAGAAGAAGGTTGTACAGACGGATCTCGTTAGTCTAGATATAGAAGAAGGTTGTACAGACGGATCCCGTTAGTCTAGATATAGAAGACGGTTGTATAACGAGAGATCTCGTTAGTCTAGATATAGAAAACGGTTGTACAGACGGATCTCGTTGGTCTAGATATAGAGGACGGTTGTACAGACGGATCCCGTTAGTCTAGATATAGAAGACGGTTGTATAACGAGAGATCTCGTTAGTCTAGATATAGAAAACGGTTGTACAGACGGATCGCGTTAGTCTAGATATAGAAGATGGTTGTACAACGACGTATCTCGTTAGTCTAGATATAGAAGGCGGTTGTACAGACGGATCTCGTTAGTCTAGATATAGAAGACGGTTGTACAGACGGATCTCGTTAGTCTAGATATAGAAAACGGTTGTACAGACGGGTCTCGTTAGTCTAGATATAGAAGACAGTGGTACAGACGGATCTCGTTAGTCTAGATATAGAAGAAGGTTGTACAGACGGGTCTCGTGAGTCTAGATAGAGAAGACGGTTGTACAGACGGATCTCGTTAGTCTAGATATAGAAGACGGTTGTACAGACGGATCTCGTTAGTCTAGATATAGAAGACGGTTGTACAGACGGATCTCGTTAGTCTAGATATAGAAGAAGGTTGTACAGACGGATCTCGTTAGTCTAGATATAGAGGACGGTTGTACAGACGGATCTCGTTAGTCTAGATATAGAAGAAGGTTGTACAGACGGATCTCGTTAGTCTAGATATAGAAGAAGGTTGTACAGACGGATCTCGTTAGTCTAGATATAGAGGACGGTTGTACAGACGGATCTCGTTAGTCTAGATATAGAAGAAGGTTGTACAGACGGGTCTCGTGAGTCTAGATAGAGAAGACGGTTGTACAGACGGATCTCGTTAGTCTAGATATAGAAGATGGTTGTACAACGACGTATCTCGTTCGTCTAGATATAGAAGACGGTTGTACAGACGGATCGCGTTAGTCTAGATATAGAAGACGGTTGTACAGACGGATCCCGTTAGTCTAGATATAGAAGACGGTTGTATAACGAGAGATCTCGTTAGTCTAGATATAGAAGAAGGTTGTACAGACGGGTCTCGTGAGTCTAGATAGAGAAGACGGTTGTACAGACGGGTCTCGTTAGTCTAGATACAGAAGACGGTTGTATAGACGGATCTCATTAGTCTAGATATAGAAGACGGTTGTACAGACGGATCTCGTTATTCTAGATACAGAAGACGATTGTATAGACGGATCTCGTTAGTCTAGATATAGAAGACAGTGGTACAGACGGATCTCGTTAGTCTAGATATAGAAGACGGTTGTACAGACGGATCTCGTTAGTCTAGATATAGAAGACGGTTGTACAGACGGATCTCGTTAGTCTAGATATAGAAGACAGTGGTACAGACGGATCTCGTTAGTCTAGATATAGAAGAAGGTTGTACAGACGGGTCTCGTGAGTCTAGATAGAGAAGACGGTTGTACAGACGGGTCTCGTTAGTCTAGATACAGAAGACGGTTGTATAGACGGATCTCGTTAGTCTAGATATAGAAGACAGTGGTACAGACGGATCTCGTTAGTCTAGATATAGAAGACGGTTGTACAGACGGATCTCGTGAGTCTAGATATAGAAGACGGTTGTACAGGCGGATCTCGTTGGTCTAGATATAGAGGACGGTTGTACAGACGGATCTCGTTAGTCTAGATATAGATGACGGTTGTACAGACGGATCTCGTTAGTCTAGATATAGAAGACAGTGGTACAGACGGATCTCGTTAGTCTAGATATAGAAGAAGGTTGTACAGACGGGTCTCGTGAGTCTAGATAGAGAAGACGGTTGTACAGACGGATCTCGTTAGTCTAGATATAGAAGACGGTTGTACAGACGGATCTCGTTAGTCTAGATATAGAAGACGGTTGTACAGACGGATCTCGTTAGTCTAGATATAGAAGAAGGTTGTACAGACGGATCTCGTTAGTCTAGATATAGAGGACCGTTGTACAGACGGATCTCGTTAGTCTAGATATAGAAGAAGGTTGTACAGACGGGTCTCGTGAGTCTAGATAGAGAAGACGGTTGTACAGACGGATCTCGTTAGTCTAGATATAGAAGACGGTTGTACAGACGGATCTCGTTAGTCTAGATATAGAAGACGGTTGTACAGACGGATCTCGTTAGTCTAGATATAGAAGAAGGTTGTACAGACGGATCTCGTTAGTCTAGATATAGAAGAAGGTTGTACAGACGGATCTCGTTAGTCTAGATATAGAAAACGGTTGTACAGACGGGTCTCGTTAGTCTAGATATAGAAGACGGTTGTACAGACGGATCTCGTGAGTCTAGATATAGAAGACGGTTGTACAGGCGGATCTCGTTGGTCTAGATATAGAGGACGGTTGTACAGACGGATCTCGTTAGTCTAGATATAGATGACGGTTGTACAGACGGATCTCGTTAGTCTAGATATAGAAGGCGGTTGTACAGACGGATCTCGTTAGTCTAGATATAGAAGACGGTTGTACAGACGGATCTCGTTAGTCTAGATATAGAAGACGGTTGTACAGACGGATCTCGTTAGTCTAGATATAGAAGACGGTTGTACAGACGGATCTCGTTAGTCTAGATGTAGAAGACGGTTGTACAGACGGATCTCGTTAGTCTAGATATAGAAGAAGGTTGTACAGACGGATCTCGTTAGTCTAGATATAGAAGAAGGTTGTACAGACGGATCCCGTTAGTCTAGATATAGAAGACGGTTGTATAACGAGAGATCTCGTTAGTCTAGATATAGAAAACGGTTGTACAGACGGATCTCGTTGGTCTAGATATAGAGGACGGTTGTACAGACGGATCCCGTTAGTCTAGATATAGAAGACGGTTGTATAACGAGAGATCTCGTTAGTCTAGATATAGAAAACGGTTGTACAGACGGATCGCGTTAGTCTAGATATAGAAGATGGTTGTACAACGACGTATCTCGTTAGTCTAGATATAGAAGGCGGTTGTACAGACGGATCTCGTTAGTCTAGATATAGAAGACGGTTGTACAGACGGATCTCGTTAGTCTAGATATAGAAAACGGTTGTACAGACGGGTCTCGTTAGTCTAGATATAGAAGACGGTTGTACAGACGGATCTCGTGAGTCTAGATATAGAAGACGGTTGTACAGACGGATCCCGTTAGTCTAGATATAGAAGACGGTTGTATAACGAGAGATCTCGTTAGTCTAGATATAGAAAACGGTTGTACAGACGGATCGCGTTAGTCTAGATATAGAAGATGGTTGTACAACGACGTATCTCGTTAGTCTAGATATAGAAGGCGGTTGTACAGACGGATCTCGTTAGTCTAGATATAGAAGACGGTTGTACAGACGGATCTCGTTAGTCTAGATACAGAAGACGGTTGTATAGACGGATCTCGTTAGTCTAGATATAGAAGACAGTTGTACAGACGGATCTCGTTAGTCTAGATATAGAAGACGGTTGTACAGACGGATCCCGTTAGTCTAGATATAGAAGACGGTTGTATAACGAGAGATCTCGTTAGTCTAGATATAGAAAACGGTTGAACAGACGGATCGCGTTAGTCTAGATATAGAAGATGGTTGTACAACGACGTATCTCGTTAGTCTAGATATAGAAGGCGGTTGTACAGACGGATCTCGTTAGTCTAGATATAGAAGACGGTTGTACAGACGGATCTCGTTAGTCTAGATATTGAAGACGTTTGTCCAACGACGTATCTCGTTAGTCTAGATATAGAAGACAGTTGTACAGACGGATCTCGTTAGTCTAGATATAGAAGACGGTTGTACAGACGGATCTCGTTAGTCTAGATATAGAAGACGGTTGTACAGACGGATCTCGTTAGTCTAGATATAGAAGACAGTGGTACAGACGGATCTCGTTAGTCTAGATATAGAAGAAGGTTGTACAGACGGGTCTCGTGAGTCTAGATAGAGAAGACGGTTGTACAGACGGGTCTCGTTAGTCTAGATACAGAAGAAGGTTGTATAGACGGATCTCGTTAGTCTAGATATAGAAGACAGTGGTACAGACGGATCTCGTTAGTCTAGATATAGAAGAACGTTGTACAGACGGGTCTCGTGAGTCTAGATAGAGAAGACGGTTGTACAGACGGATCTCGTTAGTCTAGATATAGAAGACGGTTGTACAGACGGATCTCGTTAGTCTAGATATAGAAGACGGTTGTACAGACGGATCTCGTTAGTCTAGATATAGAAGACGGTTGTACAGACGGATCTCGTTAGTCTAGATATAGAAGACGGTTGTACAGACGGATCGCGTTAGTCTAGATATAGAAGATGGTTGTACAACGACGTATCTCGTTAGTCTAGATATAGAAGGCGGTTGTACAGACGGATCTCGTTAGTCTAGATATAGAAGACGGTTGTACAGACGGATCTCGTTAGTCTAGATATTGAAGACGTTTGCCCAACGACGTATCTCGTTAGTCTAGATATAGAAGACAGTTGTACAGACGGATCTCGTTAGTCTAGATATAGAAGACGGTTGTACAGACGGATCCCGTTAGTCTAGATATAGAAGACGGTTGTATAACGAGAGATCTCGTTAGTCTAGATATAGAAAACGGTTGTACAGACGGATCGCGTTAGTCTAGATATAGAAGATGGTTGTACAACGACGTATCTCGTTAGTCTAGATATAGAAGGCGGTTGTACAGACGTATCTCGTTAGTCTAGATATAGAAGGCGGTTGTACAGACGGATCTCGTTAGTCTAGATATAGAAGACAGTTGTACAGACGGATCTCGTTAGTCTAGATATAGAAGACGGTTGTACAGACGGATCTCGTTAGTCTAGATATAGAAGACGGTTGTACAGACGGATCTCGTTAGTCTAGATATAGAAGACAGTGGTACAGACGGATCTCGTTAGTCTAGATATAGAAGAAGGTTGTACAGACGGGTCTCGTGAGTCTAGATAGAGAAGACGGTTGTACAGACGGGTCTCGTTAGTCTAGATACAGAAGAAGGTTGTATAGACGGATCTCGTTATTCTAGATATAGAAGACGGTTGTACACACGGATCCCGTTAGTCTAGATATAGAAGACGGTTGTATAACGAGAGATCTCGTTAGTCTAGATATAGAAGACGATTATACAGACGGATCTCGTTAGTCTAGATATAGAAGACGGTTGTACAGACGGATCTCGTTAGTCTAGATATAGAAGACGGTTGTACAGACGGATCTCGTTAGTCTAGATATAGAAGAAGGTTGTACAGACGGATCTCGTTAGTCTAGATATAGAAGAAGGTTGTACAGACGGATCCCGTTAGTCTAGATATAGAAGACGGTTGTATAACGAGAGATCTCGTTAGTCTAGATATAGAAAACGGTTGTACAGACGGATCGCGTTAGTCTAGATATAGAAGATGGTTGTACAACGACGTATCTCGTTAGTCTAGATATAGAAGGCGGTTGTACAGACGGATCTCGTTAGTCTAGATATAGAAGACGGTTGTACAGACGGATCTCGTTAGTCTAGATATAGAAGACGGTTGTACAGACGGATCTCGTTAGTCTAGATATTGAAGACGTTTGTCCAACGACGTATCTCGTTTGTCTAGGTATAGAAGACGGTTGTACAGACGGATCTCGTTAGTCTAGATATAGAAGACGGTTGTACAGACGGATCTCGTTAGTCTAGATGTAGAAGACGGTTGTACAGACGGATCTCGTTAGTCTAGATATAGAAGATGGTTGTACAACGACGTATCTCGTTCGTCTAGATATAGAAGACGGTTGTACAGACGGATCGCGTTAGTCTAGATATAGAAGACGGTTGTACAGACGGATCCCGTTAGTCTAGATACAGAAGACGGTTGTATAGACGGATCTCGTTAGTCTAGATATAGAAGACAGTGGTACAGACGGATCTCGTTAGTCTAGATATAGAAGACGGTTGTACAGACGGATCTCGTTAGTCTAGATATAGAAGACGGTTGTACAGACGGATCTCGTTAGTCTAGATATAGAAGACAGTGGTACAGACGGATCTCGTTAGTCTAGATATAGAAGAAGGTTGTACAGACGGGTCTCGTGAGTCTAGATAGAGAAGACGGTTGTACAGACGGGTCTCGTTAGTCTAGATACAGAAGACGGTTGTATAGACGGATCTCGTTAGTCTAGATATAGAAGACAGTGGTACAGACGGATCTCGTTAGTCTAGATATAGAAGACGGTTGTACAGACGGATCTCGTTAGTCTAGATATAGAAGACGGTTGTACAGACGGATCTCGTTAGTCTAGATATTGAAGACGTTTGTCCAACGACGTATCTCGTTTGTCTAGATATAGAAGACGGTTGTACAGACGGATCTCGTGAGTCTAGATATAGAAGACGGTTGTACAGGCGGATCTCGTTGGTCTAGATATAGAGGACGGTTGTACAGACGGATCTCGTTAGTCTAGATATAGATGACGGTTGTACAGACGGATCCCGTTAGTCTAGATATAGAAGACAGTGGTACAGACGGATCTCGTTAGTCTAGATATAGAAGAAGGTTGTACAGACGGGTCTCGTGAGTCTAGATAGAGAAGACGGTTGTACAGACGGGTCTCGTTAGTCTAGATACAGAAGACGGTTGTATAGACGGATCTCATTAGTCTAGATATAGAAGACGGTTGTACAGACGGATCTCGTTATTCTAGATATAGAAGACGGTTGTACAGACGGATCCCGTTAGTCTAGATATAGAAGACGGTTGTATAACGAGAGATCTCGTTAGTCTAGATATAGAAGACGATTATACAGACGGATCTCGTTAGTCTAGATATAGAAGACGGTTGTACAGACGGATCTCGTTAGTCTAGATATAGAAGACGGTTGTACAGACGGATCTCGTTAGTCTAGATATAGAAGAAGGTTGTACAGACGGATCTCGTTAGTCTAGATATAGAAGAAGGTTGTACAGACGGATCCCGTTAGTCTAGATATAGAAGACGGTTGTATAACGAGAGATCTCGTTAGTCTAGATATAGAAAACGGTTGTACAGACGGATCGCGTTAGTCTAGATATAGAAGATGGTTGTACAACGACGTATCTCGTTAGTCTAGATATAGAAGGCGGTTGTACAGACGGATCTCGTTAGTCTAGATATAGAAGACGGTTGTACAGACGGATCTCGTTAGTCTAGATATAGAAGACGGTTGTACAGACGGATCTCGTTAGTCTAGATATTGAAGACGTTTGTCCAACGACGTATCTCGTTTGTCTAGGTATAGAAGACGGTTGTACAGACGGATCTCGTTAGTCTAGATATAGAAGACGGTTGTACAGACGGATCTCGTTAGTCTAGATGTAGAAGACGGTTGTACAGACGGATCTCGTTAGTCTAGATATAGAAGATGGTTGTACAACGACGTATCTCGTTCGTCTAGATATAGAAGACGGTTGTACAGACGGATCGCGTTAGTCTAGATATAGAAGACGGTTGTACAGACGGATCCCGTTAGTCTAGATATAGAAGACGGTTGTATAACGAGAGATCTCGTTAGTCTAGATATAGAAAACGGTTGTACAGACGGATCGCGTTAGTCTAGATATAGAAGACGGTTGTATAACGAGAGATCTCGTTAGTCTAGATATAGAAGACGATTATACAGACGGATCTCGTTAGTCTAGATATAGAAGACGGTTGTACAGACGGATCTCGTTAGTCTAGATATAGAAGACGGTTGTACAGACGGATCTCGTTAGTCTAGATATAGAAGAAGGTTGTACAGACGGATCTCGTTAGTCTAGATATAGAAGAAGGTTGTACAGACGGATCCCGTTAGTCTAGATATAGAAGACGGTTGTATAACGAGAGATCTCGTTAGTCTAGATATAGAAAACGGTTGTACAGACGGATCGCGTTAGTCTAGATATAGAAGATGGTTGTACAACGACGTATCTCGTTAGTCTAGATATAGAAGGCGGTTGTACAGACGGATCTCGTTAGTCTAGATATAGAAGACGGTTGTACAGACGGATCTCGTTAGTCTAGATATAGAAGACGGTTGTACAGACGGATCTCGTTAGTCTAGATATTGAAGACGTTTGTCCAACGACGTATCTCGTTTGTCTAGGTATAGAAGACGGTTGTACAGACGGATCTCGTTAGTCTAGATATAGAAGACGGTTGTACAGACGGATCTCGTTAGTCTAGATGTAGAAGACGGTTGTACAGACGGATCTCGTTAGTCTAGATATAGAAGATGGTTGTACAACGACGTATCTCGTTCGTCTAGATATAGAAGACGGTTGTACAGACGGATCGCGTTAGTCTAGATATAGAAGACGGTTGTACAGACGGATCCCGTTAGTCTAGATATAGAAGACGGTTGTATAACGAGAGATCTCGTTAGTCTAGATATAGAAAACGGTTGTACAGACGGATCGCGTTAGTCTAGATATAGAAGATGGTTGTACAACGACGTATCTCGTTAGTCTAGATATAGAAGGCGATTGTACAGACGGATCTCGTTATTCTAGATATAGAAGACGGTTGTACAGACGGATCTCGTTAGTCTAGATATTGAAGACGTTTGTCCAACGACGTATCTCGTTAGTCTAGATATAGAAGACAGTTGTACAGACGGATCTCGTTAGTCTAGATATAGAAGACGGTTGTACAGACGGATCTCGTTAGTCTAGATATAGAAGACGTTTGTCCAACGACGTATCTCGTTAGTCTAGATATAGAAGACGGTTGTACAGACGGATCTCGTTAGTCTTGATATAGAAGAACGTTGTACAGACGGGTCTCGTGAGTCTAGATAGAGAAGACGGTTGTACAGACGGATCTCGTTAGTCTAGATATAGAAGGCGGTTGTACAGACGGAACTCGTTAGTCTAGATATAGAAGAGTGTTGTACAACGACGTATCTCGTTAGTCTAGATATAGAAGGCGGTTGTACAGACGGATCTCGTTAGTCTAGATATAGAAAACGGTTGTACAGACGGGTCTCGTTAGTCTAGATATAGAAGACGGTTGTACAGACGGATCTCGTGAGTCTAGATATAGAAGACGGATGTACAGGCGGATCTCGTTGGTCTAGATATAGAGGACGGTTGTACAGACGGATCTCGTTAGTCTAGATATAGATGACGGTTGTACAGACGGATCCCGTTAGTCTAGATATAGAAGACAGTGGTACAGACGGATCTCGTTAGTCTAGATATAGAAGAAGGTTGTACAGACGGGTCTCGTGAGTCTAGATAGAGAAGACGGTTGTACAGACGGGTCTCGTTAGTCTAGATACAGAAGACGGTTGTATAGACGGATCTCATTAGTCTAGATATAGAAGACGGTTGTACAGACGGATCTCGTTATTCTAGATATAGAAGACGGTTGTACAGACGGATCCCGTTAGTCTAGATATAGAAGACGGTTGTATAACGAGAGATCTCGTTAGTCTAGATATAGAAGACGATTATACAGACGGATCTCGTTAGTCTAGATATAGAAGACGGTTGTACAGACGGATCTCGTTAGTCTAGATATAGAAGACGGTTGTACAGACGGATCTCGTTAGTCTAGATATAGAAGAAGGTTGTACAGACGGATCTCGTTAGTCTAGATATAGAAGAAGGTTGTACAGACGGATCCCGTTAGTCTAGATATAGAAGACGGTTGTATAACGAGAGATCTCGTTAGTCTAGATATAGAAAACGGTTGTACAGACGGATCGCGTTAGTCTAGATATAAAAGATGGTTGTACAACGACGTATCTCGTTAGTCTAGATATAGAAGGCGGTTGTACAGACGGATCTCGTTAGTCTAGATATAGAAGACGGTTGTACAGACGGATCTCGTTAGTCTAGATATAGAAGACGGTTGTACAGACGGATCTCGTTAGTCTAGATATTGAAGACGTTTGTCCAACGACGTATCTCGTTTGTCTAGGTATAGAAGACGGTTGTACAGACGGATCTCGTTAGTCTAGATATAGAAGACGGTTGTACAGACGGATCTCGTTAGTCTAGATGTAGAAGACGGTTGTACAGACGGATCTCGTTAGTCTAGATATAGAAGATGGTTGTACAACGACGTATCTCGTTCGTCTAGATATAGAAGACGGTTGTACAGACGGATCGCGTTAGTCTAGATATAGAAGACGGTTGTACAGACGGATCCCGTTAGTCTAGATATAGAAGACGGTTGTATAACGAGAGATCTCGTTAGTCTAGATATAGAAAACGGTTGTACAGACGGATCGCGTTAGTCTAGATATAGAAGATGGTTGTACAACGACGTATCTCGTTAGTCTAGATATAGAAGGCGATTGTACAGACGGATCTCGTTAGTCTAGATATAGAAGACGGTTGTACAGACGGATCTCGTTAGTCTAGATATTGAAGACGTTTGTCCAACGACGTATCTCGTTAGTCTAGATATAGAAGACAGTTGTACAGACGGATCTCGTTAGTCTAGATATAGAAGACGGTTGTACAGACGGATCTCGTTAGTCTAGATATAGAAGAGTGTTGTACAACGACGTATCTCGTTAGTCTAGATATAGAAGGCGGTTGTACAGACGGAACTCGTTAGTCTAGATATAGAAGACGGTTGTACAGACGGATCTCGTTAGTCTAGATATTGAAGACGTTTGTCCAACGACGTACCTCGTTAGTCTAGATATAGAAAACGGTTGTACAGACGGATCTCGTTAGTCTAGATATAGAAGACGGTTGTACAACGACGGATCTCGTTAGTCTAGATATAGAAGACGGTTGTGCAGACGGATCTCGTTAGTCTAGATATAAAAGACGGTTGTACAGACGGATCTCGTTAGTCTAGATATAGAGGACGGTTGTACAGACGGATCTCGTTAGTCTAGATATTGAAGACGTTTGTCCAACGACGTACCTCGTTAGTCTAGATATAGAAAACGGTTGTACAGACGGATCTCGTTAGTCTAGATATAGAAGAGGGTTGTACAACGACGGATCGCGTTAGTCTAGATATAGAAAACGGTTGTACAGACGGGTCTCGTTAGTCTAGATATAGAAGACGGTTGTACAGACGGATCTCGTGAGTCTAGATATAGAAGACGGTTGTACAGACGGATCGCGTTAGTCTAGATATAGAAGATGGTTGTACAACGACGTATCTCGTTAGTCTAGATATAGAAGGCGGTTGTACAGACGGATCTCGTTAGTCTAGATATAGAAGACGGTTGTACAGACGGATCTCGTTAGTCTAGATATTGAAGACGTTTGTCCAACGACGTATCTCGTTAGTCTAGATATAGAAGACAGTTGTACAGACGGATCTCGTTAGTCTAGATATAGAAGACGGTTGTACAGACGGATCCCGTTAGTCTAGATATAGAAGACGGTTGTATAACGAGAGATCTCGTTAGTCTAGATATAGAAAACGGTTGTACAGACGGATCGCGTTAGTCTAGATATAGAAGATGGTTGTACAACGACGTATCTCGTTAGTCTAGATATAGAAGGCGGTTGTACAGACGGATCTCGTCAGTCTAGATATAGAAGACGGTTGTACAGACGGATCTCGTTAGTCTAGATATTGAAGACGTTTGTCCAACGACGTATCTCGTTAGTCTAGATATAGAAGACAGTTGTACAGACGGATCTCGTTAGTCTAGATATAGAAGACGGTTGTACAGACGGATCTCGTTAGTCTAGATATAGAAGACGGTTGTACAGACGGATCTCGTTAGTCTAGATATAGAAGACAGTGGTACAGACGGATCTCGTTAGTCTAGATATAGAAGAACGTTGTACAGACGGGTCTCGTGAGTCTAGATAGAGAAGACGGTTGTACAGACGGATCTCGTTAGTCTAGATATAGAAGACGGTTGTACAGACGGATCTCGTTAGTCTAGATATAGAAGACGGTTGTACAGACGGATCTCGTTAGTCTAGATATAGAAGAAGGTTGTACAGACGGATCTCGTTAGTCTAGATATAGAAGAAGGTTGTACAGACGGATCCCGTTAGTCTAGATATAGAAGACGGTTGTATAACGAGAGATCTCGTTAGTCTAGATATAGAAAACGGTTGTACAGACGGATCGCGTTAGTCTAGATATAGAAGATGGTTGTACAACGACGTATCTCGTTAGTCTAGATATAGAAGGCGGTTGTACAGACGGATCTCGTTAGTCTAGATATAGAAGACGGTTGTACAGACGGATCTCGTTAGTCTAGATATAGAAGACGGTTGTACAGACGGATCTCGTTAGTCTAGATATTGAAGACGTTTGTCCAACGACGTATCTCGTTTGTCTAGGTATAGAAGACGGTTGTACAGACGGATCTCGTTAGTCTAGATATAGAAGACGGTTGTACAGACGGATCTCGTTAGTCTAGATGTAGAAGACGGTTGTACAGACGGATCACGTTAGTCTAGATATAGAAGATGGTTGTACAACGACGTATCTCGTTCGTCTAGATATAGAAGACGGTTGTACAGACGGATCGCGTTAGTCTAGATATAGAAGACGGTTGTACAGACGGATCCCGTTAGTCTAGATATAGAAGACGGTTGTATAACGAGAGATCTCGTTAGTCTAGATATAGAAAACGGTTGTACAGACGGATCGCGTTAGTCTAGATATAGAAGATGGTTGTACAACGACGTATCTCGTTAGTCTAGATATAGAAGGCGATTGTACAGACGGATCTCGTTAGTCTAGATATAGAAGACGGTTGTACAGACGGATCTCGTTAGTCTAGATATTGAAGACGTTTGTCCAACGACGTATCTCGTTAGTCTAGATATAGAAGACAGTTGTACAGACGGATCTCGTTAGTCTAGATATAGAAGACGGTTGTACAGACGGATCTCGTTAGTCTAGATATAGAAGACGTTTGTCCAACGACGTATCTCGTTAGTCTAGATATAGAAGACGGTTGTACAGACGGGTCTCGTTGGTCTAGATATAGAGGACGGTTGTACAGACGGATCTCGTTAGTCTAGATATAGATGACGGTTGTACAGACGGATCTCGTTAGTCTAGATATAGAAGAAGGTTGTACAGACGGGTCTCGTGAGTCTAGATAGAGAAGACGGTTGTACAGACGGATCTCGTTAGTCTAGATATAGAAGACGGTTGTACAGACGGATCTCGTTAGTCTAGATATAGAAGACGTTTGTCCAACGACGTATCTCGTTAGTCTAGATATAGAAGACGGTTGTACAGACGGATCTCGTTAGTCTAGATATTGAAGACGTTTGTCCAACGACGTATCTCGTTAGTCTAGATATAGAAGACGGTAGTACAGACGGATCTCGTTAGTCTAGATATAGAAGACGGTTGTACAGACGGATCTCGTTAGTCTAGATATAGAAGACGGTTGTACAGACGAATCTCGTTAGTCTAGATATAGAAGACGGTTGTACAGACGGATCTCGTTAGTCTAGATATAGAAGACAGTGGTACAGACGGATCTCGTTAGTCTAGATATAGAAGACGGTTGTACAGACGGATCTCGTTAGTCTAGATATAGAAGACGGTTGTACAGACGGATCTCGTTAGTCTTGATATAGAAGAACGTTGTACAGACGGGTCTCGTGAGTCTAGATAGAGAAGACGGTTGTACAGACGGATCTCGTTAGTCTAGATATAGAAGACGGTTGTACAGACGGATCTCGTTAGTCTAGATATAGAAGACGGTTGTACAGACGGATCTCGTTAGTCTAGATATTGAAGACGTTTGTCCAACGACGTATCTCGTTAGTCTAGATATAGAAAACGGTTGTACACACGGATCTCGTTAGTCTAGATATAGAAGAGGGTTGTACAACGACGGATCTCGTTAGTCTAGATATAGAAAACGGTTGTACAGACGGGTCTCGTTAGTCTAGATATAGAAGACGGTTGTACAGACGGATCTCGTGAGTCTAGATATAGAAGACGGTTGTACAGGCGGATCTCGTTGGTCTAGATATAGAGGACGGTTGTACAGACGGATCTCGTTAGTCTAGATATAGATGACGGTTGTACAGACGGATCTCGTTAGTCTAGATATAGAAGAAGGTTGTACAGACGGGTCTCGTGAGTCTAGATAGAGAAGACGGTTGTACAGACGGATCTCGTTAGTCTAGATATAGAAGACGGTTGTACAGACGGATCTCGTTCGTCTAGATATAGAAGACGTTTGTCCAACGACGTATCTCGTTAGTCTAGATATAGAAGACGGTTGTACAGACGGATCGCGTTAGTCTAGATATAGAAGACGGTTGTACAGACGGATCCCGTTAGTCTAGATATAGAAGACGGTTGTATAACTTGAGATCTCGTTAGTCTAGATATAGAAAACGGTTGTACAGACGGATCGCGTTAGTCTAGATATAGAAGATGGTTGTACAACGACGTATCTCGTTAGTCTAGATATAGAAGGCGGTTGTACAGACGGATCTCGTTAGTCTAGATATAGAAGACGGTTGTACAGACGGATCTCGTTAGTCTAGATATTGAAGACGTTTGTCCAACGACGTATCTCGTTAGTCTAGATATAGAAGACAGTTGTACAGACGATCTCGTTAGTCTAGATATAGAAGACGGTTGTACAGACGGATCTCGTTAGTCTAGATATAGAAGACGGTTGTACAGACGGATCTCGTTAGTCTAGATATAGAAGACAGTGGTACAGACGGATCTCGTTAGTCTAGATATAGAAGACGGTTGTACAGACGGATCTCGTTAGTCTAGATATAGAAGACGGTTGTACAGACGGATCTCGTTAGTCTAGATATTGAAGACGTTTGTCCAACGACGTATCTCGTTAGTCTAGATATAGAAAACGGTTGTACACACGGATCTCGTTAGTCTAGATATAGAAGAGGGTTGTACAACGACGGATCTCGTTAGTCTAGATATAGAAAACGGTTGTACAGACGGGTCTCGTTAGTCTAGATATAGAAGACGGTTGTACAGACGGATCTCGTGAGTCTAGATATAGAAGACGGTTGTACAGGCGGATCTCGTTGGTCTAGATATAGAGGACGGTTGTACAGACGGATCTCGTTAGTCTAGATATAGATGACGGTTGTACAGACGGATCTCGTTAGTCTAGATATAGAAGAAGGTTGTACAGACGGGTCTCGTGAGTCTAGATAGAGAAGACGGTTGTACAGACGGATCTCGTTAGTCTAGATATAGAAGACGGTTGTACAGACGGATCTCGTTAGTCTAGATATAGAAGACGTTTGTCCAACGACGTATCTCGTTAGTCTAGATATAGAAGACGGTTGTACAGACGGATCGCGTTAGTCTAGATATAGAAGACGGTTGTACAGACGGATCCCGTTAGTCTAGATATAGAAGACGGTTGTATAACGAGAGATCTCGTTAGTCTAGATATAGAAAACGGTTGTACAGACGGATCGCGTTAGTCTAGATATAGAAGATGGTTGTACAACGACGTATCTCGTTAGTCTAGATATAGAAGGCGGTTGTACAGACGGATCTCGTTAGTCTAGATATAGAAGACGGTTGTACAGACGGATCTCGTTAGTCTAGATATTGAAGACGTTTGTCCAACGACGTATCTCGTTAGTCTAGATATAGAAGACAGTTGTACAGACGGATCTCGTTAGTCTAGATATAGAAGACGGTTGTACAGACGGATCTCGTTAGTCTAGATATAGAAGACGGTTGTACAGACGGATCTCGTTAGTCTAGATATAGAAGACAGTGGTACAGACGGATCTCGTTAGTCTAGATATAGAAGAAGGTTGTACAGACGGGTCTCGTGAGTCTAGATAGAGAAGACGGTTGTACAGACGGGTCTCGTTAGTCTAGATATAGAAGACGGTTTTACAGACGGACCTCGTTAGTCTAGATATAGAAGACGGTTGTACAGCCGGATCTCGTTAGTCTAGATATAGAAGACGGTTGTACAGCCGGATCTCGTTAGTCTAGATATAGAAGACGGTTGTACAGACGGATCTCGTTAGTCTAGATATAGAAGACGGTTGTACAGACGGATCTCGTTAGTCTAGATATAGAAGACGGTTTTACAGACGGACCTCGTTAGTCTAGATATAGAAGACGGTTGTACAGCCGGATCTCGTTAGTCTAGATATAGAAGACGGTTGTACAGCCGGACCTCGTTAGTCTAGATATAGAAGACGGTTGTACAGACGGATCTCGTTTGTCTAGATATAGAAGACGTTTGTCCAACGACGCATCTCGTTAGTCTAGATATAGAAGACGGTTGTACAGACGGATCTCGTTAGTCTAGATATAGAAGAACGATGTACAGACGGGTCTCGTGAGTCTAGATAGAGAAGACGGTTGTACAGACGGATCTCGTTAGTCTAGATATAGAAGACGGTTGTATAACGAGAGATCTCGTTAGTCTAGATATAGAAAACGGTTGTACAGACGGATCGCGTTAGTCTAGATATAGAAGACGGTTGTACAGACGGATCCCGTTAGTCTAGATATAGAAGACGGTTGTATAACGAGTGATCTCGTTAGTCTAGATATAGAAGACGATTATACAGACGGATCTCGTTAGTCTAGATATAGAAGACGGTTGTACAGACGGATCTCGTTAGTCTAGATATAGAAGACGGTTGTACAGACGGATCTCGTTAGTCTAGATATAGAAGAAGGTTGTACAGACGGATCTCGTTAGTCTAGATATAGAAGAAGGTTGTACAGACGGATCCCGTTAGTCTAGATATAGAAGACGGTTGTATAACGAGAGATCTCGTTAGTCTAGATATAGAAAACGGTTGTACAGACGGATCGCGTTAGTCTAGATATAAAAGATGGTTGTACAACGACGTATCTCGTTAGTCTAGATATAGAAGGCGGTTGTACAGACGGATCTCGTTAGTCTAGATATAGAAGACGGTTGTACAGACGGATCTCGTTAGTCTAGATATAGAAGACGGTTGTACAGACGGATCTCGTTAGTCTAGATATTGAAGACGTTTGTCCAACGACGTATCTCGTTTGTCTAGGTATAGAAGACGGTTGTACAGACGGATCTCGTTAGTCTAGATATAGAAGACGGTTGTACAGACGGATCTCGTTAGTCTAGATGTAGAAGACGGTTGTACAGACGGATCTCGTTAGTCTAGATATAGAAGATGGTTGTACAACGACGTATCTCGTTCGTCTAGATATAGAAGACGGTTGTACAGACGGATCGCGTTAGTCTAGATATAGAAGACGGTTGTACAGACGGATCCCGTTAGTCTAGATATAGAAGACGGTTGTATAACGAGAGATCTCGTTAGTCTAGATATAGAAAACGGTTGTACAGACGGATCGCGTTAGTCTAGATATAGAAGATGGTTGTACAACGACGTATCTCGTTAGTCTAGATATAGAAGGCGATTGTACAGACGGATCTCGTTAGTCTAGATATAGAAGACGGTTGTACAGACGGATCTCGTTAGTCTAGATATTGAAGACGTTTGTCCAACGACGTATCTCGTTAGTCTAGATATAGAAGACAGTTGTACAGACGGATCTCGTTAGTCTAGATATAGAAGACGGTTGTACAGACGGATCTCGTTAGTCTAGATATAGAAGAGTGTTGTACAACGACGTATCTCGTTAGTCTAGATATAGAAGGCGGTTGTACAGACGGAACTCGTTAGTCTAGATATAGAAGACGGTTGTACAGACGGATCTCGTTAGTCTAGATATTGAAGACGTTTGTCCAACGACGTACCTCGTTAGTCTAGATATAGAAAACGGTTGTACAGACGGATCTCGTTAGTCTAGATATAGAAGACGGTTGTACAACGACGGATCTCGTTAGTCTAGATATAGAAGACGGTTGTGCAGACGGATCTCGTTAGTCTAGATATAAAAGACGGTTGTACAGACGGATCTCGTTAGTCTAGATATAGAGGACGGTTGTACAGACGGATCTCGTTAGTCTAGATATTGAAGACGTTTGTCCAACGACGTACCTCGTTAGTCTAGATATAGAAAACGGTTGTACAGACGGATCTCGTTAGTCTAGATATAGAAGAGGGTTGTACAACGACGGATCGCGTTAGTCTAGATATAGAAAACGGTTGTACAGACGGGTCTCGTTAGTCTAGATATAGAAGACGGTTGTACAGACGGATCTCGTGAGTCTAGATATAGAAGACGGTTGTACAGACGGATCGCGTTAGTCTAGATATAGAAGATGGTTGTACAACGACGTATCTCGTTAGTCTAGATATAGAAGGCGGTTGTACAGACGGATCTCGTTAGTCTAGATATAGAAGACGGTTGTACAGACGGATCTCGTTAGTCTAGATATTGAAGACGTTTGTCCAACGACGTATCTCGTTAGTCTAGATATAGAAGACAGTTGTACAGACGGATCTCGTTAGTCTAGATATAGAAGACGGTTGTACAGACGGATCCCGTTAGTCTAGATATAGAAGACGGTTGTATAACGAGAGATCTCGTTAGTCTAGATATAGAAAACGGTTGTACAGACGGATCGCGTTAGTCTAGATATAGAAGATGGTTGTACAACGACGTATCTCGTTAGTCTAGATATAGAAGGCGGTTGTACAGACGGATCTCGTCAGTCTAGATATAGAAGACGGTTGTACAGACGGATCTCGTTAGTCTAGATATTGAAGACGTTTGTCCAACGACGTATCTCGTTAGTCTAGATATAGAAGACAGTTGTACAGACGGATCTCGTTAGTCTAGATATAGAAGACGGTTGTACAGACGGATCTCGTTAGTCTAGATATAGAAGACGGTTGTACAGACGGATCTCGTTAGTCTAGATATAGAAGACAGTGGTACAGACGGATCTCGTTAGTCTAGATATAGAAGAACGTTGTACAGACGGGTCTCGTGAGTCTAGATAGAGAAGACGGTTGTACAGACGGATCTCGTTAGTCTAGATATAGAAGACGGTTGTACAGACGGATCTCGTTAGTCTAGATATAGAAGACGGTTGTACAGACGGATCTCGTTAGTCTAGATATAGAAGAAGGTTGTACAGACGGATCTCGTTAGTCTAGATATAGAAGAAGGTTGTACAGACGGATCCCGTTAGTCTAGATATAGAAGACGGTTGTATAACGAGAGATCTCGTTAGTCTAGATATAGAAAACGGTTGTACAGACGGATCGCGTTAGTCTAGATATAGAAGATGGTTGTACAACGACGTATCTCGTTAGTCTAGATATAGAAGGCGGTTGTACAGACGGATCTCGTTAGTCTAGATATAGAAGACGGTTGTACAGACGGATCTCGTTAGTCTAGATGTAGAAGACGGTTGTACAGACGGATCACGTTAGTCTAGATATAGAAGATGGTTGTACAACGACGTATCTCGTTCGTCTAGATATAGAAGACGGTTGTACAGACGGATCGCGTTAGTCTAGATATAGAAGACGGTTGTACAGACGGATCCCGTTAGTCTAGATATAGAAGACGGTTGTATAACGAGAGATCTCGTTAGTCTAGATATAGAAAACGGTTGTACAGACGGATCGCGTTAGTCTAGATATAGAAGATGGTTGTACAACGACGTATCTCGTTAGTCTAGATATAGAAGGCGATTGTACAGACGGATCTCGTTAGTCTAGATATAGAAGACGGTTGTACAGACGGATCTCGTTAGTCTAGATATTGAAGACGTTTGTCCAACGACGTATCTCGTTAGTCTAGATATAGAAGACAGTTGTACAGACGGATCTCGTTAGTCTAGATATAGAAGACGGTTGTACAGACGGATCTCGTTAGTCTAGATATAGAAGACGTTTGTCCAACGACGTATCTCGTTAGTCTAGATATAGAAGACGGTTGTACAGACGGGTCTCGTTGGTCTAGATATAGAGGACGGTTGTACAGACGGATCTCGTTAGTCTAGATATAGATGACGGTTGTACAGACGGATCTCGTTAGTCTAGATATAGAAGAAGGTTGTACAGACGGGTCTCGTGAGTCTAGATAGAGAAGACGGTTGTACAGACGGATCTCGTTAGTCTAGATATAGAAGACGGTTGTACAGACGGATCTCGTTAGTCTAGATATAGAAGACGTTTGTCCAACGACGTATCTCGTTAGTCTAGATATAGAAGACGGTTGTACAGACGGATCTCGTTAGTCTAGATATTGAAGACGTTTGTCCAACGACGTATCTCGTTAGTCTAGATATAGAAGACGGTAGTACAGACGGATCTCGTTAGTCTAGATATAGAAGACGGTTGTACAGACGGATCTCGTTAGTCTAGATATAGAAGACGGTTGTACAGACGAATCTCGTTAGTCTAGATATAGAAGACGGTTGTACAGACGGATCTCGTTAGTCTAGATATAGAAGACAGTGGTACAGACGGATCTCGTTAGTCTAGATATAGAAGACGGTTGTACAGACGGATCTCGTTAGTCTAGATATAGAAGACGGTTGTACAGACGGATCTCGTTAGTCTTGATATAGAAGAACGTTGTACAGACGGGTCTCGTGAGTCTAGATAGAGAAGACGGTTGTACAGACGGATCTCGTTAGTCTAGATATAGAAGACGGTTGTACAGACGGATCTCGTTAGTCTAGATATAGAAGACGGTTGTACAGACGGATCTCGTTAGTCTAGATATTGAAGACGTTTGTCCAACGACGTATCTCGTTAGTCTAGATATAGAAAACGGTTGTACACACGGATCTCGTTAGTCTAGATATAGAAGAGGGTTGTACAACGACGGATCTCGTTAGTCTAGATATAGAAAACGGTTGTACAGACGGGTCTCGTTAGTCTAGATATAGAAGACGGTTGTACAGACGGATCTCGTGAGTCTAGATATAGAAGACGGTTGTACAGGCGGATCTCGTTGGTCTAGATATAGAGGACGGTTGTACAGACGGATCTCGTTAGTCTAGATATAGATGACGGTTGTACAGACGGATCTCGTTAGTCTAGATATAGAAGAAGGTTGTACAGACGGGTCTCGTGAGTCTAGATAGAGAAGACGGTTGTACAGACGGATCTCGTTAGTCTAGATATAGAAGACGGTTGTACAGACGGATCTCGTTCGTCTAGATATAGAAGACGTTTGTCCAACGACGTATCTCGTTAGTCTAGATATAGAAGACGGTTGTACAGACGGATCGCGTTAGTCTAGATATAGAAGACGGTTGTACAGACGGATCCCGTTAGTCTAGATATAGAAGACGGTTGTATAACTTGAGATCTCGTTAGTCTAGATATAGAAAACGGTTGTACAGACGGATCGCGTTAGTCTAGATATAGAAGATGGTTGTACAACGACGTATCTCGTTAGTCTAGATATAGAAGGCGGTTGTACAGACGGATCTCGTTAGTCTAGATATAGAAGACGGTTGTACAGACGGATCTCGTTAGTCTAGATATTGAAGACGTTTGTCCAACGACGTATCTCGTTAGTCTAGATATAGAAGACAGTTGTACAGACGATCTCGTTAGTCTAGATATAGAAGACGGTTGTACAGACGGATCTCGTTAGTCTAGATATAGAAGACGGTTGTACAGACGGATCTCGTTAGTCTAGATATAGAAGACAGTGGTACAGACGGATCTCGTTAGTCTAGATATAGAAGACGGTTGTACAGACGGATCTCGTTAGTCTAGATATAGAAGACGGTTGTACAGACGGATCTCGTTAGTCTAGATATTGAAGACGTTTGTCCAACGACGTATCTCGTTAGTCTAGATATAGAAAACGGTTGTACACACGGATCTCGTTAGTCTAGATATAGAAGACGGTTGTACAACGACGGATCTCGTTAGTCTAGATATAGAAAACGGTTGTACAGACGGGTCTCGTTAGTCTAGATATAGAAGACGGTTGTACAGACGGATCTCGTGAGTCTAGATATAGAAGACGGTTGTACAGGCGGATCTCGTTGGTCTAGATATAGAGGACGGTTGTACAGACGGATCTCGTTAGTCTAGATATAGATGACGGTTGTACAGACGGATCTCGTTAGTCTAGATATAGAAGAAGGTTGTACAGACGGGTCTCGTGAGTCTAGATAGAGAAGACGGTTGTACAGACGGATCTCGTTAGTCTAGATATAGAAGACGGTTGTACAGACGGATCTCGTTAGTCTAGATATAGAAGACGTTTGTCCAACGACGTATCTCGTTAGTCTAGATATAGAAGACGGTTGTACAGACGGATCGCGTTAGTCTAGATATAGAAGACGGTTGTACAGACGGATCCCGTTAGTCTAGATATAGAAGACGGTTGTATAACGAGAGATCTCGTTAGTCTAGATATAGAAAACGGTTGTACAGACGGATCGCGTTAGTCTAGATATAGAAGATGGTTGTACAACGACGTATCTCGTTAGTCTAGATATAGAAGGCGGTTGTACAGACGGATCTCGTTAGTCTAGATATAGAAGACGGTTGTACAGACGGATCTCGTTAGTCTAGATATTGAAGACGTTTGTCCAACGACGTATCTCGTTAGTCTAGATATAGAAGACAGTTGTACAGACGGATCTCGTTAGTCTAGATATAGAAGACGGTTGTACAGACGGATCTCGTTAGTCTAGATATAGAAGACGGTTGTACAGACGGATCTCGTTAGTCTAGATATAGAAGACAGTGGTACAGACGGATCTCGTTAGTCTAGATATAGAAGAAGGTTGTACAGACGGGTCTCGTGAGTCTAGATAGAGAAGACGGTTGTACAGACGGGTCTCGTTAGTCTAGATATAGAAGACGGTTTTACAGACGGACCTCGTTAGTCTAGATATAGAAGACGGTTGTACAGCCGGATCTCGTTAGTCTAGATATAGAAGACGGTTGTACAGCCGGATCTCGTTAGTCTAGATATAGAAGACGGTTGTACAGACGGATCTCGTTAGTCTAGATATAGAAGACGGTTGTACAGACGGATCTCGTTAGTCTAGATATAGAAGACGGTTTTACAGACGGACCTCGTTAGTCTAGATATAGAAGACGGTTGTACAGCCGGATCTCGTTAGTCTAGATATAGAAGACGGTTGTACAGCCGGACCTCGTTAGTCTAGATATAGAAGACGGTTGTACAGACGGATCTCGTTTGTCTAGATATAGAAGACGTTTGTCCAACGACGCATCTCGTTAGTCTAGATATAGAAGACGGTTGTACAGACGGATCTCGTTAGTCTAGATATAGAAGAACGATGTACAGACGGGTCTCGTGAGTCTAGATAGAGAAGACGGTTGTACAGACGGATCTCGTTAGTCTAGATATAGAAGACGGTTGTACAGACGGATCTCGTTAGTCTAGATATAGAAGACGTTTGTCCAACGACGTATCTCGTTAGTCTAGATATAGAAGACGTTTGTCCAACGACGTATCTCGTTAGTCTAGATATAGAAGACGGTTGTACAGACGGATCGCGTTAGTCTAGATATAGAAGACGGTTGTACAGACGGATCCCGTTAGTCTAGATATAGAAGACGGTTGTATAACGAGAGATCTCGTTAGTCTAGATATAGAAAACGGTTGTACAGACGGATCGCGTTAGTCTAGATATAGAAGATGGTTGTACAACGACGTATCTCGTTAGTCTAGATATAGAAGGCGGTTGTACAGACGGATCTCGTTAGTCTAGATATAGAAGACGGTTGTACAGACGGATCTCGTTAGTCTAGATATTGAAGACGTTTGTCCAACGACGTATCTCGTTAGTCTAGATATAGAAGACAGTTGTACAGACGGATCTCGTTAGTCTAGATATAGAAGACGGTTGTACAGACGGATCTCGTTAGTCTAGATATAGAAGACGGTTGTACAGACGGATCTCGTTAGTCTAGATATAGAAGACAGTGGTACAGACGGATCTCGTTAGTCTAGATATAGAAGAAGGTTGTACAGACGGGTCTCGTGAGTCTAGATAGAGAAGACGGTTGTACAGACGGGTCTCGTTAGTCTAGATATAGAAGACGGTTTTACAGACGGACCTCGTTAGTCTAGATATAGAAGACGGTTGTACAGCCGGATCTCGTTAGTCTAGATATAGAAGACGGTTGTACAGCCGGATCTCGTTAGTCTAGATATAGAAGACGGTTGTACAGACGGATCTCGTTAGTCTAGATATAGAAGACGGTTGTACAGACGGATCTCGTTAGTCTAGATATAGAAGACGGTTTTACAGACGGACCTCGTTAGTCTAGATATAGAAGACGGTTGTACAGCCGGATCTCGTTAGTCTAGATATAGAAGACGGTTGTACAGCCGGACCTCGTTAGTCTAGATATAGAAGACGGTTGTACAGACGGATCTCGTTTGTCTAGATATAGAAGACGTTTGTCCAACGACGCATCTCGTTAGTCTAGATATAGAAGACGGTTGTACAGACGGATCTCGTTAGTCTAGATATAGAAGAACGATGTACAGACGGGTCTCGTGAGTCTAGATAGAGAAGAAGGTTGTACAGACGGATCTCGTTAGTCTAGATATAGAAGACGGTTGTACAGACGGATCTCGTTAGTCTAGATATAGAAGACGTTTGTCCAACGACGTATCTCGTTAGTCTAGATATAGAAGACGGTTGTACAGACGGATCTCGTTAGTCTTGATATAGAAGAACGTTGTACAGACGGGTCTCGTGAGTCTAGATAGAGAAGACGGTTGTACAGACGGATCTCGTTAGTCTAGATATAGAAGACGGTTGTACAGACGGATCTCGTTAGTCTAGATATAGAAGACGGTTGTACAGACGGATCTCGTTAGTCTAGATATTGAAGACGTTTGTCCAACGACGTATCTCGTTAGTCTAGATATAGAAGACGGTAGTACAGACGGATCTCGTTAGTCTAGATATAGAAGACGGTTGTACAGACGGATCTCGTTAGTCTAGATATAGAAGACGGTTGTACAGACGAATCTCGTTAGTCTAGATATAGAAGACGGTTGTACAGACGGATCTCGTTAGTCTAGATATAGAAGACAGTGGTACAGACGGATCTCGTTAGTCTAGATATAGAAGACGGTTGTACAGACGGATCTCGTTAGTCTAGATATAGAAGACGGTTGTGCAGACGGATCTCGTTAGTCTTGATATAGAAGAACGTTGTACAGACGGGTCTCGTGAGTCTAGATAGAGAAGACGGTTGTACAGACGGATCTCGTTAGTCTAGATATAAAAGACGGTTGTACAGACGGATCTCGTTAGTCTAGATATAGAAGACGGTTGTACAGACGGATCTCGTTAGTCTAGATATTGAAGACGTTTGTCCAACGACGTATCTCGTTAGTCTAGATATAGAAAACGGTTGTACACACGGATCTCGTTAGTCTAGATATAGAAGAGGGTTGTACAACGACGGATCTCGTTAGTCTAGATATTGAAAACGGTTGTACAGACGGGTCTCGTTAGTCTAGATATAGAAGACGGTTGTACAGACGGATCTCGTGAGTCTAGATATAGAAGACGGTTGTACAGGCGGATCTCGTTGGTCTAGATATAGAGGACGGTTGTACAGACGGATCTCGTTAGTCTAGATATAGATGACGGTTGTACAGACGGATCTCGTTAGTCTAGATATAGAAGAAGGTTGTACAGACGGGTCTCGTGAGTCTAGATAGAGAAGACGGTTGTACAGACGGATCTCGTTAGTCTAGATATAGAAGACGGTTGTACAGACGGATCTCGTTCGTCTAGATATAGAAGACGTTTGTCCAACGACGTATCTCGTTAGTCTAGATATAGAAGACGGTTGTACAGACGGATCGCGTTAGTCTAGATATAGAAGACGGTTGTACAGACGGATCCCGTTAGTCTAGATATAGAAGACGGTTGTATAACTTGAGATCTCGTTAGTCTAGATATAGAAAACGGTTGTACAGACGGATCGCGTTAGTCTAGATATAGAAGATGGTTGTACAACGACGTATCTCGTTAGTCTAGATATAGAAGGCGGTTGTACAGACGGATCTCGTTAGTCTAGATATAGAAGACGGTTGTACAGACGGATCTCGTTAGTCTAGATATTGAAGACGTTTGTCCAACGACGTATCTCGTTAGTCTAGATATAGAAGACAGTTGTACAGACGGATCTCGTTAGTCTAGATATAGAAGACGGTTGTACAGACGGATCTCGTTAGTCTACATATAGAAGACGGTTGTACAGACGGATCTCGTTAGTCTAGATATAGAAGACAGTGGTACAGACGGATCTCGTTAGTCTAGATATAGAAGACGGTTGTACAGACGGATCTCGTTAGTCTAGATATAGAAGACGGTTGTACAGACGGATCTCGTTAGTCTGGATATTGAAGACGGTTGTACAGACGGATCTCGTTAGTCTAGATATAGAAGAAGGTTGTACAGACGGATCTCGTTAGTCTAGATATAGAGGACGGTTGTACAGACGGATCTCGTTAGTCTAGATATAGAAGAAGGTTGTACAGACGGGTCTCGTGAGTCTAGATAGAGAAGACGGTTGTACAGACGGATCTTGTTAGTCTAGATATAGAAGACGGTTGTACAGACGGATCTCGTTAGTCTAGATATAGAGGACGGTTGTACAGACGGATCTCGTTAGTCTAGATATAGAAGAAGGTTGTACAGACGGGTCTCGTGAGTCTAGATAGAGAAGACGGTTGTACAGACGGATCTCGTTAGTCTAGATATAGAAGACGGTTGTACAGACGGATGTCATTAGTCTAGATATAGAAGACGTTTGTCCAACGACGTCTCTCGTTAGTCTAGATATAGAAGACGGTTGTACAGACGGATCTCGTTAGTCTAGATATAGAAGACGGTTGTACAGACGGATCCCGTTAGTCTAGATATAGAAGACGGTTGTATAACGAGAGATCTCGTTAGTCTAGATATAGAAAACGGTTGTACAGACGGATCGCGTTAGTCTAGATATAGAAGATGTTTGTACAACGACGTATCTCGTTAGTCTAGATATAGAAGGCGGTTGTACAGACGGATCTCGTTAGTCTAGATATAGAAGAAGGTTGTACAGACGGATCTCGTTAGTCTAGATATAGAAGACGGTTGTACAGACGGATCTCGTTAGTCTAGATATAGAAGAAGGTTGTACAGACGGATCTCGTTAGTCTAGATATAGAAGACGGTTGTATAACGAGAGATCTCGTTAGTCTAGATATAGAAGACGATTATACAGACGGATCTCGTTAGTCTAGATATAGAAGACGGTTGTACAGACGGATCTCGTTCGTCTAGATATAGAAGACGGTTGTACAGACGGATCTCGTTAGTCTAGATATAGAAGAAGGTTGTACAGACGGATCTCGTTAGTCTAGATATAGAGGACCGTTGTACAGACGGATCTCGTTAGTCTAGATATAGAAGAAGGTTGTACAGACGGGTCTCGTGAGTCTAGATAGAGAAGACGGTTGTACAGACGGATCTCGTTAGTCTAGATATAGAAGACGGTTGTACAGACGGATCTCGTTAGTCTAGATATAGAAGACGGTTGTACAGACGGATCTCGTTAGTCTAGATATAGAGGACGGTTGTACAGACGGATCTCGTTAGTCTAGATATAGAAGAAGGTTGTACAGACGGGTCTCGTGAGTCTAGATAGAGAAGACGGTTGTACAGACGGATCTTGTTAGTCTAGATATAGAAGACGGTTGTACAGACGGATCTCGTTAGTCTAGATATAGAGGACGGTTGTACAGACGGATCTCGTTAGTCTAGATATAGAAGAAGGTTGTACAGACGGGTCTCGTGAGTCTAGATAGAGAAGACGGTTGTACAGACGGATCTCGTTAGTCTAGATATAGAAGACGGTTGTACAGACGGATGTCATTAGTCTAGATATAGAAGACGTTTGTCCAACGACGTCTCTCGTTAGTCTAGATATAGAAGACGGTTGTACAGACGGATCTCGTTAGTCTAGATATAGAGGACGGTTGTACAGACGGATCTCGTTAGTCTAGATATAGAAGAAGGTTGTACAGACGGGTCTCGTGAGTCTAGATAGAGAAGACGGTTGTACAGACGGATCTCGTTAGTCTAGATATAGAAGACGGTTGTACAGACGGATGTCATTAGTCTAGATATAGAAGACGTTTGTCCAACGACGTCTCTCGTTAGTCTAGATATAGAAGACGGTTGTACAGACGGATCTCGTTAGTCTAGATATAGAAGACGGTTGTACAGACGGATCCCGTTAGTCTAGATATAGAAGACGGTTGTATAACGAGAGATCTCGTTAGTCTAGATATAGAAAACGGTTGTACAGACGGATCGCGTTAGTCTAGATATAGAAGATGTTTGTACAACGACGTATCTCGTTAGTCTAGATATAGAAGGCGGTTGTACAGACGGATCTCGTTAGTCTAGATATAGAAGAAGGTTGTACAGACGGATCTCGTTAGTCTAGATATAGAAGACGGTTGTACAGACGGATCTCGTTAGTCTAGATATAGAAGAAGGTTGTACAGACGGATCTCGTTAGTCTAGATATAGAAGACGGTTGTATAACGAGAGATCTCGTTAGTCTAGATATAGAAGACGATTATACAGACGGATCTCGTTAGTCTAGATATAGAAGACGGTTGTACAGACGGATCTCGTTCGTCTAGATATAGAAGACGGTTGTACAGACGGATCTCGTTAGTCTAGATATAGAAGAAGGTTGTACAGACGGATCTCGTTAGTCTAGATATAGAGGACCGTTGTACAGACGGATCTCGTTAGTCTAGATATAGAAGAAGGTTGTACAGACGGGTCTCGTGAGTCTAGATAGAGAAGACGGTTGTACAGACGGATCTCGTTAGTCTAGATATAGAAGACGGTTGTACAGACGGATCTCGTTAGTCTAGATATAGAAGACGGTTGTACAGACGGATCTCGTTAGTCTAGATATAGAGGACCGTTGTACAGACGGATCTCGTTAGTCTAGATATAGAAGAAGGTTGTACAGACGGGTCTCGTGAGTCTAGATAGAGAAGACGGTTGTACAGACGGATCTCGTTAGTCTAGATATAGAAGACGGTTGTACAGACGGATCTCGTTAGTCTAGATATAGAAGACGGTTGTACAGACGGATCTCGTTAGTCTAGATATAGAAGACGGTTGTACAGACGGATCTCGTTAGTCTAGATATAGAAGAAGGTTGTACAGACGGATCTCGTTAGTCTAGATATAGAAGAAGGTTGTACAGACGGATCTCGTTAGTCTAGATATAGAAGAAGGTTGTACAGACGGATCTCGTTAGTCTAGATATAGAAGACGGTTGTACAGACGGATCTCGTTAGTCTAGATATAGAAGACGGTTGTACAGACGGATCTCGTTAGTCTAGATATAGAAGAAGGTTGTACAGACGGATCTCGTTAGTCTAGATATAGAGGACGGTTGTACAGACGGATCTCGTTAGTCTAGATATAGAAGAAGGTTGTACAGACGGGTCTCGTGAGTCTAGATAGAGAAGACGGTTGTACAGACGGATCTTGTTAGTCTAGATATAGAAGACGGTTGTACAGACGGATCTCGTTAGTCTAGATATAGAGGACGGTTGTACAGACGGATCTCGTTAGTCTAGATATAGAAGAAGGTTGTACAGACGGGTCTCGTGAGTCTAGATAGAGAAGACGGTTGTACAGACGGATCTCGTTAGTCTAGATATAGAAGACGGTTGTACAGACGGATGTCATTAGTCTAGATATAGAAGACGTTTGTCCAACGACGTCTCTCGTTAGTCTAGATATAGAAGACGGTTGTACAGACGGATCTCGTTAGTCTAGATATAGAAGACGGTTGTACAGACGGATCCCGTTAGTCTAGATATAGAAGACGGTTGTATAACGAGAGATCTCGTTAGTCTAGATATAGAAAACGGTTGTACAGACGGATCGCGTTAGTCTAGATATAGAAGATGGTTGTACAACGACGTATCTCGTTAGTCTAGATATAGAAGGCGGTTGTACAGACGGATCTCGTTAGTCTAGATATAGAAGACGGTTGTACAGACGGATCTCGTTAGTCTAGATATAGAAGACGGTTGTACAGACGGATCTCGTTAGTCTATATATAGAAGACGGTTGTACAGACGGATCTCGTTAGTCTAGATATAGAAGAAGGTTGTACAGACGGATCTCGTTAGTCTAGATATAGAAGAAGGTTGTACAGACGGGTCTCGTGAGTCTAGATAGAGAAGACGGTTGTACAGACGGGTCTCGTTAGTCTAGATACAGAAGACGGTTGTATAGACGGATCTCATTAGTCTAGATATAGAAGACGGTTGTACAGACGGATCTCGTTATTCTAGATATAGAAGACGGTTGTACAGACGGATCCCGTTAGTCTAGATATAGAAGACGGTTGTATAACGAGAGATCTCGTTAGTCTAGATATAGAAGACGATTATACAGACGGATCTCGTTAGTCTAGGTATAGAAGACGGTTGTACAGACGGATCTCGTTAGTCTAGATATAGAAGACGGTTGTACAGACGGATCTCGTTAGTCTAGATATAGAAGAAGGTTGTACAGACGGGTCTCGTTAGTCTAGATACAGAAGACGGTTGTATAGACGGATCTCATTAGTCTAGATATAGAAGACGGTTGTACAGACGGATCTCGTTAGTCTAGATATAGAAGACGGTTGTACAGACGGATCTCGTTAGTCTAGATATAGAGGACGGTTGTACAGACGGATCTCGTTAGTCTAGATATAGAAGAAGGTTGTACAGACGGGTCTCGTGAGTCTAGATAGAGAAGACGGTTGTACAGACGGATCTTGTTAGTCTAGATATAGAAGACGGTTGTACAGACGGATCTCGTTAGTCTAGATATAGAGGACGGTTGTACAGACGGATCTCGTTAGTCTAGATATAGAAGAAGGTTGTACAGACGGGTCTCGTGAGTCTAGATAGAGAAGACGGTTGTACAGACGGATCTCGTTAGTCTAGATATAGAAGACGGTTGTACAGACGGATGTCATTAGTCTAGATATAGAAGACGTTTGTCCAACGACGTCTCTCGTTAGTCTAGATATAGAAGACGGTTGTACAGACGGATCTCGTTAGTCTAGATATAGAAGACGGTTGTACAGACGGATCCCGTTAGTCTAGATATAGAAGACGGTTGTATAACGAGAGATCTCGTTAGTCTAGATATAGAAAACGGTTGTACAGACGGATCGCGTTAGTCTAGATATAGAAGATGTTTGTACAACGACGTATCTCGTTAGTCTAGATATAGAAGGCGGTTGTACAGACGGATCTCGTTAGTCTAGATATAGAAGAAGGTTGTACAGACGGATCTCGTTAGTCTAGATATAGAAGACGGTTGTACAGACGGATCTCGTTAGTCTAGATATAGAAGAAGGTTGTACAGACGGATCTCGTTAGTCTAGATATAGAAGACGGTTGTATAACGAGAGATCTCGTTAGTCTAGATATAGAAGACGATTATACAGACGGATCTCGTTAGTCTAGATATAGAAGACGGTTGTACAGACGGATCTCGTTCGTCTAGATATAGAAGACGGTTGTACAGACGGATCTCGTTAGTCTAGATATAGAAGAAGGTTGTACAGACGGATCTCGTTAGTCTAGATATAGAGGACCGTTGTACAGACGGATCTCGTTAGTCTAGATATAGAAGAAGGTTGTACAGACGGGTCTCGTGAGTCTAGATAGAGAAGACGGTTGTACAGACGGATCTCGTTAGTCTAGATATAGAAGACGGTTGTACAGACGGATCTCGTTAGTCTAGATATAGAAGACGGTTGTACAGACGGATCTCGTTAGTCTAGATATAGAGGACCGTTGTACAGACGGATCTCGTTAGTCTAGATATAGAAGAAGGTTGTACAGACGGGTCTCGTGAGTCTAGATAGAGAAGACGGTTGTACAGACGGATCTCGTTAGTCTAGATATAGAAGACGGTTGTACAGACGGATCTCGTTAGTCTAGATATAGAAGACGGTTGTACAGACGGATCTCGTTAGTCTAGATATAGAAGACGGTTGTACAGACGGATCTCGTTAGTCTAGATATAGAAGAAGGTTGTACAGACGGATCTCGTTAGTCTAGATATAGAAGAAGGTTGTACAGACGGATCTCGTTAGTCTAGATATAGAAGAAGGTTGTACAGACGGATCTCGTTAGTCTAGATATAGAAGACGGTTGTACAGACGGATCTCGTTAGTCTAGATATAGAAGACGGTTGTACAGACGGATCTCGTTAGTCTAGATATAGAAGAAGGTTGTACAGACGGATCTCGTTAGTCTAGATATAGAGGACGGTTGTACAGACGGATCTCGTTAGTCTAGATATAGAAGAAGGTTGTACAGACGGGTCTCGTGAGTCTAGATAGAGAAGACGGTTGTACAGACGGATCTTGTTAGTCTAGATATAGAAGACGGTTGTACAGACGGATCTCGTTAGTCTAGATATAGAGGACGGTTGTACAGACGGATCTCGTTAGTCTAGATATAGAAGAAGGTTGTACAGACGGGTCTCGTGAGTCTAGATAGAGAAGACGGTTGTACAGACGGATCTCGTTAGTCTAGATATAGAAGACGGTTGTACAGACGGATGTCATTAGTCTAGATATAGAAGACGTTTGTCCAACGACGTCTCTCGTTAGTCTAGATATAGAAGACGGTTGTACAGACGGATCTCGTTAGTCTAGATATAGAAGACGGTTGTACAGACGGATCCCGTTAGTCTAGATATAGAAGACGGTTGTATAACGAGAGATCTCGTTAGTCTAGATATAGAAAACGGTTGTACAGACGGATCGCGTTAGTCTAGATATAGAAGATGGTTGTACAACGACGTATCTCGTTAGTCTAGATATAGAAGGCGGTTGTACAGACGGATCTCGTTAGTCTAGATATAGAAGACGGTTGTACAGACGGATCTCGTTAGTCTAGATATAGAAGACGGTTGTACAGACGGATCTCGTTAGTCTATATATAGAAGACGGTTGTACAGACGGATCTCGTTAGTCTAGATATAGAAGAAGGTTGTACAGACGGATCTCGTTAGTCTAGATATAGAAGAAGGTTGTACAGACGGGTCTCGTGAGTCTAGATAGAGAAGACGGTTGTACAGACGGGTCTCGTTAGTCTAGATACAGAAGACGGTTGTATAGACGGATCTCATTAGTCTAGATATAGAAGACGGTTGTACAGACGGATCTCGTTATTCTAGATATAGAAGACGGTTGTACAGACGGATCCCGTTAGTCTAGATATAGAAGACGGTTGTATAACGAGAGATCTCGTTAGTCTAGATATAGAAGACGATTATACAGACGGATCTCGTTAGTCTAGGTATAGAAGACGGTTGTACAGACGGATCTCGTTAGTCTAGATATAGAAGACGGTTGTACAGACGGATCTCGTTAGTCTAGATATAGAAGAAGGTTGTACAGACGGGTCTCGTTAGTCTAGATACAGAAGACGGTTGTATAGACGGATCTCATTAGTCTAGATATAGAAGACGGTTGTACAGACGGATCTCGTTATTCTAGATATAGAAGACGGTTGTACAGACGGATCCCGTTAGTCTAGATATAGAAGACGGTTGTATAACGAGAGATCTCGTTAGTCTAGATATAGAAGACGATTATACAGACGGATCTCGTTAGTCTAGGTATAGAAGACGGTTGTACAGACGGATCTCGTTAGTCTAGATATAGAAGACGGTTGTACAGACGGATCTCGTTAGTCTAGATATAGAAGAAGGTTGTACAGACGGATCTCGTTAGTCTAGATATAGAGGACGGTTGTACAGACGGATCTCGTTAGTCTAGATATAGAAGAAGGTTGTACAGACGGGTCTCGTGAGTCTAGATAGAGAAGACGGTTGTACAGACGGATCTTGTTAGTCTAGATATAGAAGACGGTTGTACAGACGGATCTCGTTAGTCTAGATATAGAGGACGGTTGTACAGACGGATCTCGTTAGTCTAGATATAGAAGAAGGTTGTACAGACGGGTCTCGTGAGTCTAGACAGAGAAGACGGTTGTACAGACGGATCTCGTTAGTCTAGATATAGAAGACGGTTGTACAGACGGATGTCATTAGTCTAGATATAGAAGACGTTTGTCCAACGACGTCTCTCGTTAGTCTAGATATAGAAGACGGTTGTACAGACGGATCTCGTTAGTCTAGATATAGAAGACGGTTGTACAGACGGATCCCGTTAGTCTAGATATAGAAGACGGTTGTACAGACGGATCCCGTTAGTCTAGATATAGAAGACGGTTGTATAACGAGAGATCTCGTTAGTCTAGATATAGAAAACGGTTGTACAGACGGATCGCGTTAGTCTAGATATAGAAGAGTGTTGTACAACGACGTATCTCGTTAGTCTAGATATAGAAGGCGGTTGTACAGACGGATCTCGTTAGTCTAGATATAGAAGACGGTTGTACAGACGGATCTCGTTAGTCTAGATATAGAAGACGGTTGTACAGACGGATCTCGTTAGTCTAGATATAGAAGACGGTTGTACAGACGGATCTCGTTAGTCTAGATATAGAAGAAGGTTGTACAGACGGATCTCGTTAGTCTAGATATAGAAGACGGTTGTATAACGAGAGATCTCGTTAGTCTAGATATAGAAAACGGTTGTACAGACGGATCGCGTTAGTCTAGATATAGAAGATGGTTGTACAACGACGTATCTCGTTAGTCTAGATATAGAAGGCGGTTGTACAGACGGATCTCGTTAGTCTAGATATAGAAGACGGCTGTACAGACGGATCTCGTTAGTCTAGATATTGAAGACGGTTGTACAGACGGATCTCGTTAGTCTAGATATAGAAGACGGTTGTACAGACGGATCTCGTTAGTCTAGATATAGAAGACAGTGGTACAGACGGATCTCGTTAGTCTAGATATAGAAGAAGGTTGTACAGACGGGTCTCGTGAGTCTAGATAGAGAAGACGGTTGTACAGACGGATCTCGTTAGTCTAGATATAGAAGACGGTTGTACAGACGGATCTCGTTAGTCTAGATATAGAAGACGGTTGTACAGACGGATCTCGTTAGTCTAGATATAGAAGAAGGTTGTACAGACGGATCTCGTTAGTCTAGATATAGAGGACCGTTGTACAGACGGATCTCGTTAGTCTAGATATAGAAGAAGGTTGTACAGACGGGTCTCGTGAGTCTAGATAGAGAAGACGGTTGTACAGACGGATCTCGTTAGTCTAGATATAGAAGACGGTTGTACAGACGGATCTCGTTAGTCTAGATATAGAAGACGGTTGTACAGACGGATCTCGTTAGTCTAGATATAGAAGAAGGTTGTACAGACGGATCTCGTTAGTCTAGATATAGAAGAAGGTTGTACAGACGGATTTCGTTAGTCTAGATATAGAAGAAGGTTGTACAGACGGATCTCGTTAGTGTAGATATAGAAGACGGTTGTACAGACGGATCTCGTTAGTCTAGATATAGAAGACGGTTGTACAGACGGATCTCGTTAGTCTAGATATAGAAGACAGTGGTACAGACGGATCTCGTTAGTCTAGATATAGAAGAAGGTTGTATAGACGGATCTCGTGAGTCTAGATAGAGAAGACGGTTGTACAGACGGGTCTCGTTAGTCTAGATACAGAAGACGGTTGTATAGACCGATCTCATTAGTCTAGATATAGAAGACGGTTGTACAGACGGATCTCGTTATTCTAGATATAGAAGACGGTTGTACAGACGGATCCCGTTAGTCTAGATATAGAAGACGGTTGTATAACGAGAGATCTCGTTAGTCTAGATATAGAAGACGGTTGTACAGACGGATCTCGTTAGTCTAGATATAGAAGAAGGTTGTACAGACGGATCTCGTTAGTCTAGATATAGAAGAAGGTTGTACAGACGGGTCTCGTGAGTCTAGATAGAGAAGACGGTTGTACAGACGGGTCTCGTTAGTCTAGATACAGAAGACGGTTGTATAGACGGATCTCATTAGTCTAGATATAGAAGACGGTTGTACAGACGGATCTCGTTATTCTAGATATAGAAGACGGTTGTACAGACGGATCCCGTTAGTCTAGATATAGAAGACGGTTGTATAACGAGAGATCTCGTTAGTCTAGATATAGAAGACGATTATACAGACGGATCTCGTTAGTCTAGGTATAGAAGACGGTTGTACAGACGGATCTCGTTAGTCTAGATATAGAAGACGGTTGTACAGACGGATCTCGTTAGTCTAGATATAGAAGAAGGTTGTACAGACGGATCTCGTTAGTCTAGATATAGAGGACGGTTGTACAGACGGATCTCGTTAGTCTAGATATAGAAGAAGGTTGTACAGACGGGTCTCGTGAGTCTAGATAGAGAAGACGGTTGTACAGACGGATCTTGTTAGTCTAGATATAGAAGACGGTTGTACAGACGGATCTCGTTAGTCTAGATATAGAAGACGGTTGTACAGACGGATCTCGTTAGTCTAGATATAGAAGACGGTTGTACAGACGGATCTCGTTAGTCTAGATATAGAAGAAGGTTGTACAGACGGATCTCGTTAGTCTAGATATAGAAGACGGTTGTATAACGAGAGATCTCGTTAGTCTAGATATAGAAGACGATTATACAGACGGATCTCGTTAGTCTAGATATAGAAGACGGTTGTACAGACGGATCTCGTTCGTCTAGATATAGAAGACGGTTGTACAGACGGATCTCGTTAGTCTAGATATAGAAGAAGGTTGTACAGACGGATCTCGTTAGTCTAGATATAGAGGACCGTTGTACAGACGGATCTCGTTAGTCTAGATATAGAAGAAGGTTGTACAGACGGGTCTCGTGAGTCTAGATAGAGAAGACGGTTGTACAGACGGATCTCGTTAGTCTAGATATAGAAGACGGTTGTACAGACGGATCTCGTTAGTCTAGATATAGAAGACGGTTGTACAGACGGATCTCGTTAGTCTAGTTATAGAAGAAGGTTGTACAGACGGATCTCGTTAGTCTAGATATAGAAGAAGGTTGTACAGACGGATCTCGTTAGTCTAGATATAGAAGAAGGTTGTACAGACGGATCTCGTTAGTCTAGATATAGAAGACGGTTGTACAGACGGATCTCGTTAGTCTAGATATAGAAGACGGTTGTACAGACGGATCTCGTTAGTCTAGATATAGAAGAAGGTTGTACAGACGGATCTCGTTAGTCTAGATATAGAGGACGGTTGTACAGACGGATCTCGTTAGTCTAGATATAGAAGAAGGTTGTACAGACGGGTCTCGTGAGTCTAGATAGAGAAGACGGTTGTACAGACGGATCTTGTTAGTCTAGATATAGAAGACGGTTGTACAGACGGATCTCGTTAGTCTAGATATAGAGGACGGTTGTACAGACGGATCTCGTTAGTCTAGATATAGAAGAAGGTTGTACAGACGGGTCTCGTGAGTCTAGATAGAGAAGACGGTTGTACAGACGGATCTCGTTAGTCTAGATATAGAAGACGGTTGTACAGACGGATGTCATTAGTCTAGATATAGAAGACGTTTGTCCAACGACGTCTCTCGTTAGTCTAGATATAGAAGACGGTTGTACAGACGGATCTCGTTAGTCTAGATATAGAAGACGGTTGTACAGACGGATCCCGTTAGTCTAGATATAGAAGACGGTTGTATAACGAGAGATCTCGTTAGTCTAGATATAGAAAACGGTTGTACAGACGGATCGCGTTAGTCTAGATATAGAAGATGGTTGTACAACGACGTATCTCGTTAGTCTAGATATAGAAGGCGGTTGTACAGACGGATCTCGTTAGTCTAGATATAGAAGACGGTTGTACAGACGGATCTCGTTAGTCTAGATATAGAAGACGGTTGTACAGACGGATCTCGTTAGTCTATATATAGAAGACGGTTGTACAGACGGATCTCGTTAGTCTAGATATAGAAGAAGGTTGTACAGACGGATCTCGTTAGTCTAGATATAGAAGAAGGTTGTACAGACGGGTCTCGTGAGTCTAGATAGAGAAGACGGTTGTACAGACGGGTCTCGTTAGTCTAGATACAGAAGACGGTTGTATAGACGGATCTCATTAGTCTAGATATAGAAGACGGTTGTACAGACGGATCTCGTTATTCTAGATATAGAAGACGGTTGTACAGACGGATCCCGTTAGTCTAGATATAGAAGACGGTTGTATAACGAGAGATCTCGTTAGTCTAGATATAGAAGACGATTATACAGACGGATCTCGTTAGTCTAGGTATAGAAGACGGTTGTACAGACGGATCTCGTTAGTCTAGATATAGAAGACGGTTGTACAGACGGATCTCGTTAGTCTAGATATAGAAGAAGGTTGTACAGACGGGTCTCGTTAGTCTAGATACAGAAGACGGTTGTATAGACGGATCTCATTAGTCTAGATATAGAAGACGGTTGTACAGACGGATCTCGTTATTCTAGATATAGAAGACGGTTGTACAGACGGATCCCGTTAGTCTAGATATAGAAGACGGTTGTATAACGAGAGATCTCGTTAGTCTAGATATAGAAGACGATTATACAGACGGATCTCGTTAGTCTAGGTATAGAAGACGGTTGTACAGACGGATCTCGTTAGTCTAGATATAGAAGACGGTTGTACAGACGGATCTCGTTAGTCTAGATATAGAAGAAGGTTGTACAGACGGATCTCGTTAGTCTAGATATAGAGGACGGTTGTACAGACGGATCTCGTTAGTCTAGATATAGAAGAAGGTTGTACAGACGGGTCTCGTGAGTCTAGATAGAGAAGACGGTTGTACAGACGGATCTTGTTAGTCTAGATATAGAAGACGGTTGTACAGACGGATCTCGTTAGTCTAGATATAGAGGACGGTTGTACAGACGGATCTCGTTAGTCTAGATATTGAAGAAGGTTGTACAGACGGGTCTCGTGAGTCTAGATAGAGAAGACGGTTGTACAGACGGATCTCGTTAGTCTAGATATAGAAGACGGTTGTACAGACGGATGTCATTAGTCTAGATATAGAAGACGTTTGTCCAACGACGTCTCTCGTTAGTCTAGATATAGAAGACGGTTGTACAGACGGATCTCGTTAGTCTAGATATAGAAGACGGTTGTACAGACGGATCCCGTTAGTCTAGATATAGAAGACGGTTGTACAGACGGATCCCGTTAGTCTAGATATAGAAGACGGTTGTATAACGAGAGATCTCGTTAGTCTAGATATAGAAAACGGTTGTACAGACGGATCGCGTTAGTCTAGATATAGAAGAGTGTTGTACAACGACGTATCTCGTTAGTCTAGATATAGAAGGCGGTTGTACAGACGGATCTCGTTAGTCTAGATATAGAAGACGGTTGTACAGACGGATCTCGTTAGTCTAGATATAGAAGACGGTTGTACAGACGGATCTCGTTAGTCTAGATATAGAAGACGGTTGTACAGACGGATCTCGTTAGTCTAGATATAGAAGAAGGTTGTACAGACGGATCTCGTTAGTCTAGATATAGAAGACGGTTGTATAACGAGAGATCTCGTTAGTCTAGATATAGAAAACGGTTGTACAGACGGATCGCGTTAGTCTAGATATAGAAGATGGTTGTACAACGACGTATCTCGTTAGTCTAGATATAGAAGGCGGTTGTACAGACGGATCTCGTTAGTCTAGATATAGAAGACGGCTGTACAGACGGATCTCGGGAGTCTAGATATTGAAGACGGTTGTACAGACGGATCTCGTTAGTCTAGATATAGAAGACGGTTGTACAGACGGATCTCGTTAGTCTAGATATAGAAGACAGTGGTACAGACGGATCTCGTTAGTCTAGATATAGAAGAAGGTTGTACAGACGGGTCTCGTGAGTCTAGATAGAGAAGACGGTTGTACAGACGGATCTCGTTAGTCTAGATATAGAAGACGGTTGTACAGACGGATCTCGTTAGTCTAGATATAGAAGACGGTTGTACAGACGGATCTCGTTAGTCTAGATATAGAAGAAGGTTGTACAGACGGATCTCGTTAGTCTAGATATAGAGGACCGTTGTACAGACGGATCTCGTTAGTCTAGATATAGAAGAAGGTTGTACAGACGGGTCTCGTGAGTCTAGATAGAGAAGACGGTTGTACAGACGGATCTCGTTAGTCTAGATATAGAAGACGGTTGTACAGACGGATCTCGTTAGTCTAGATATAGAAGACGGTTGTACAGACGGATCTCGTTAGTCTAGATATAGAAGAAGGTTGTACAGACGGATCTCGTTAGTCTAGATATAGAAGAAGGTTGTACAGACGGATTTCGTTAGTCTAGATATAGAAGAAGGTTGTACAGACGGATCTCGTTAGTCTAGATATAGAAGACGGTTGTACAGACGGATCTCGTTAGTCTAGATATAGAAGACGGTTGTACAGACGGATCTCGTTAGTCTAGATATAGAAGACAGTGGTACAGACGGATCTCGTTAGTCTAGATATAGAAGAAGGTTGTATAGACGGATCTCGTGAGTCTAGATAGAGAAGACGGTTGTACAGACGGGTCTCGTTAGTCTAGATACAGAAGACGGTTGTATAGACCGATCTCATTAGTCTAGATATAGAAGACGGTTGTACAGACGGATCTCGTTATTCTAGATATAGAAGACGGTTGTACAGACGGATCCCGTTAGTCTAGATATAGAAGACGGTTGTATAACGAGAGATCTCGTTAGTCTAGATATAGAAGACGGTTGTACAGACGGATCTCGTTAGTCTAGATATAGAAGAAGGTTGTACAGACGGATCTCGTTAGTCTAGATATAGAAGAAGGTTGTACAGACGGGTCTCGTGAGTCTAGATAGAGAAGACGGTTGTACAGACGGGTCTCGTTAGTCTAGATACAGAAGACGGTTGTATAGACGGATCTCATTAGTCTAGATATAGAAGACGGTTGTACAGACGGATCTCGTTATTCTAGATATAGAAGACGGTTGTACAGACGGATCCCGTTAGTCTAGATATAGAAGACGGTTGTATAACGAGAGATCTCGTTAGTCTAGATATAGAAGACGATTATACAGACGGATCTCGTTAGTCTAGGTATAGAAGACGGTTGTACAGACGGATCTCGTTAGTCTAGATATAGAAGACGGTTGTACAGACGGATCTCGTTAGTCTAGATATAGAAGAAGGTTGTACAGACGGATCTCGTTAGTCTAGATATAGAGGACGGTTGTACAGACGGATCTCGTTAGTCTAGATATAGAAGAAGGTTGTACAGACGGGTCTCGTGAGTCTAGATAGAGAAGACGGTTGTACAGACGGATCTTGTTAGTCTAGATATAGAAGACGGTTGTACAGACGGATCTCGTTAGTCTATATATAGAAGACGGTTGTACAGACGGATCTCGTTAGTCTAGATATAGAAGACGGTTGTACAGACGGATCTCGTTAGTCTAGATATAGAAGAAGGTTGTACAGACGGATCTCGTTAGTCTAGATATAGAAGACGGTTGTATAACGAGAGATCTCGTTAGTCTAGATATAGAAGACGATTATACAGACGGATCTCGTTAGTCTAGGTATAGAAGACGGTTGTACAGACGGATCTCGTTAGTCTAGATATAGAAGACGGTTGTACAGACGGATCTCGTTAGTCTAGATATAGAAGAAGGTTGTACAGACGGGTCTCGTTAGTCTAGATACAGAAGACGGTTGTATAGACGGATCTCATTAGTCTAGATATAGAAGACGGTTGTACAGACGGATCTCGTTATTCTAGATATAGAAGACGGTTGTACAGACGGATCCCGTTAGTCTAGATATAGAAGACGGTTGTATAACGAGAGATCTCGTTAGTCTAGATATAGAAGACGATTATACAGACGGATCTCGTTAGTCTAGGTATAGAAGACGGTTGTACAGACGGATCTCGTTAGTCTAGATATAGAAGACGGTTGTACAGACGGATCTCGTTAGTCTAGATATAGAAGAAGGTTGTACAGACGGATCTCGTTAGTCTAGATATAGAGGACGGTTGTACAGACGGATCTCGTTAGTCTAGATATAGAAGAAGGTTGTACAGACGGGTCTCGTGAGTCTAGATAGAGAAGACGGTTGTACAGACGGATCTTGTTAGTCTAGATATAGAAGACGGTTGTACAGACGGATCTCGTTAGTCTAGATATAGAGGACGGTTGTACAGACGGATCTCGTTAGTCTAGATATAGAAGAAGGTTGTACAGACGGGTCTCGTGAGTCTAGATAGAGAAGACGGTTGTACAGACGGATCTCGTTAGTCTAGATATAGAAGACGGTTGTACAGACGGATGTCATTAGTCTAGATATAGAAGACGTTTGTCCAACGACGTCTCTCGTTAGTCTAGATATAGAAGACGGTTGTACAGACGGATCTCGTTAGTCTAGATATAGAAGACGGTTGTACAGACGGATCCCGTTAGTCTAGATATAGAAGACGGTTGTATAACGAGAGATCTCGTTAGTCTAGATATAGAAAACGGTTGTACAGACGGATCGCGTTAGTCTAGATATAGAAGAGTGTTGTACAACGACGTATCTCGTTAGTCTAGATATAGAAGGCGGTTGTACAGACGGATCTCGTTAGTCTAGATATAGAAGACGGTTGTACAGACGGATCTCGTTAGTCTAGATATAGAAGACGGTTGTACAGACGGATCTCGTTAGTCTAGATATAGAAGACGGTTGTACAGACGGATCTCGTTAGTCTAGATATAGAAGAAGGTTGTACAGACGGATCTCGTTAGTCTAGATATAGAAGAAGGTTGTACAGACGGATCTCGTTAGTCTAGATATAGAAGACGGTTGTATAACGAGAGATCTCGTTAGTCTAGATATAGAAAACGGTTGTACAGACGGATCGCGTTTAGTCTAGATATAGAAGATGGTTGTACAACGACGTATCTCGTTAGTCTAGATATAGAAGGCGGTTGTACAGACGGATCTCGTTAGTCTAGATATAGAAGACGGTTGTACAGACGGATCTCGTTAGTCTAGATATTGAAGACGGTTGTACAGACGGATCTCGTTAGTCTAGATATAGAAGACGGTTGTACAGACGGATCTCGTTAGTCTAGATATAGAAGACAGTGGTACAGACGGATCTCGTTAGTCTAGATATAGAAGAAGGTTGTACAGACGGGTCTCGTGAGTCTAGATAGAGAAGACGGTTGTACAGACGGATCTCGTTAGTCTAGATATAGAAGACGGTTGTACAGACGGATCTCGTTAGTCTAGATATAGAAGACGGTTGTACAGACGGATCTCGTTAGTCTAGATATAGAAGAAGGTTGTACAGACGGATCTCGTTAGTCTAGATATAGAGGACCGTTGTACAGACGGATCTCGTTAGTCTAGATATAGAAGAAGGTTGTACAGACGGGTCTCGTGAGTCTAGATAGAGAAGACGGTTGTACAGACGGATCTCGTTAGTCTAGATATAGAAGACGGTTGTACAGACGGATCTCGTTAGTCTAGATATAGAAGACGGTTGTACAGACGGATCTCGTTAGTCTAGATATAGAAGAAGGTTGTACAGACGGATCTCGTTAGTCTAGATATAGAAGAAGGTTGTACAGACGGATCTCGTTAGTCTAGATATAGAAGAAGGTTGTACAGACGGATCTCGTTAGTCTAGATATAGAAGACGGTTGTACAGACGGATCTCGTTAGTCTAGATATAGAAGACGGTTGTACAGACGGATCTCGTTAGTCTAGATATAGAAGACAGTGGTACAGACGGATCTCGTTAGTCTAGATATAGAAGAAGGTTGTACAGACGGATCTCGTGAGTCTAGATAGAGAAGACGGTTGTACAGACGGGTCTCGTTAGTCTAGATACAGAAGACGGTTGTATAGACCGATCTCATTAGTCTAGATATAGAAGACGGTTGTACAGACGGATCTCGTTATTCTAGATATAGAAGACGGTTGTACAGACGGATCCCGTTAGTCTAGATATAGAAGACGGTTGTATAACGAGAGATCTCGTTAGTCTAGATATAGAAGACGGTTGTACAGACGGATCTCGTTAGTCTAGATATAGAAGAAGGTTGTACAGACGGATCTCGTTAGTCTAGATATAGAAGAAGGTTGTACAGACGGGTCTCGTGAGTCTAGATAGAGAAGACGGTTGTACAGACGGATCTCGTTTGTCTAGATATAGAAGACGGTTGTACAGACGGATCTCGTTAGTCTAGATATAGAAGACGGTTGTACAGACGGATCTCGTTAGTCTAGATATAGAAGAAGGTTGTACAGACGGATCTCGTTAGTCTAGATATAGAGGACCGTTGTACAGACGGATCTCGTTAGTCTAGATATAGAAGAAGGTTGTACAGACGGATCTCGTTAGTCTAGATATAGAAGAAGGTTGTACAGACGGGTCTCGTGAGTCTAGATAGAGAAGACGGTTGTACAGACGGGTCTCGTTAGTCTAGATACAGAAGACGGTTGTATAGACGGATCTCATTAGTCTAGATATAGAAGAAGGTTGTACAGACGGATCTCGTTAGTCTAGATATAGAGGACGGTTGTACAGACGGATCTCGTTAGTCTAGATATAGAAGAAGGTTGTACAGACGGATCTCGTTAGTCTAGATATAGAAGACGGTTGTACAGACGGATCTCGTTAGTCTAGATATAGAAGACGGTTGTACAGACGGATCTCGTTAGTCTAGATATAGAAGACAGTGGTACAGACGGATCTCGTTAGTCTAGATATAGAAGAAGGTTGTATAGACGGATCTCGTGAGTCTAGATAGAGAAGACGGTTGTACAGACGGGTCTCGTTAGTCTAGATACAGAAGACGGTTGTATAGACCGATCTCATTAGTCTAGATATAGAAGACGGTTGTACAGACGGATCTCGTTATTCTAGATATAGAAGACGGTTGTACAGACGGATCCCGTTAGTCTAGATATAGAAGACGGTTGTATAACGAGAGATCTCGTTAGTCTAGATATAGAAGACGGTTGTACAGACGGATCTCGTTAGTCTAGATATAGAAGAAGGTTGTACAGACGGATCTCGTTAGTCTAGATATAGAGGACCGTTGTACAGACGGATCTCGTTAGTCTAGATATAGAAGACGGTTGTACAGACGGATCTCGTTAGTCTAGATATAGAAGACGGTTGTACAGACGGATCTCGTTAGTCTAGATATAGAAGAAGGTTGTACAGACGGATCTCGTTAGTCTAGATATAGAAGAAGGTTGTACAGACGGATCTCGTTAGTCTAGATATAGAGGACGGTTGTACAGACGGATCTCGTTAGTCTAGATATAGAAGAAGGTTGTACAGACGGGTCTCGTGAGTCTAGATAGAGAAGACGGTTGTACAGACGGATCTTGTTAGTCTAGATATAGAAGACGGTTGTACAGACGGATCTCGTTAGTCTAGATATAGAAGACGGTTGTACAGACGGATCTCGTTAGTCTAGATATAGAAGACGGTTGTACAGACGGATCTCGTTAGTCTAGATATAGAAGAAGGTTGTACAGACGGATCTCGTTAGTCTAGATATAGAAGACGGTTGTATAACGAGAGATCTCGTTAGTCTAGATATAGAAGACGATTATACAGACGGATCTCGTTAGTCTAGATATAGAAGACGGTTGTACAGACGGATCTCGTTCGTCTAGATATAGAAGACGGTTGTACAGACGGATCTCGTTAGTCTAGATATAGAAGAAGGTTGTACAGACGGATCTCGTTAGTCTAGATATAGAGGACCGTTGTACAGACGGATCTCGTTAGTCTAGATATAGAAGAAGGTTGTACAGACGGATCTCGTTAGTCTAGATATAGAAGACGGTTGTACAGACGGATCTCGTTAGTCTAGATATAGAAGAAGGTTGTACAGACGGATCTCGTTAGTCTAGATATAGAGGACGGTTGTACAGACGGATCTCGTTAGTCTAGATATAGAAGAAGGTTGTACAGACGGGTCTCGTGAGTCTAGATAGAGAAGACGGTTGTACAGACGGATCTTGTTAGTCTAGATATAGAAGACGGTTGTACAGACGGATCTCGTTAGTCTAGATATAGAGGACGGTTGTACAGACGGATCTCGTTAGTCTAGATATAGAAGAAGGTTGTACAGACGGGTCTCGTGAGTCTAGATAGAGAAGACGGTTGTACAGACGGATCTCGTTAGTCTAGATATAGAAGACGGTTGTACAGACGGATGTCATTAGTCTAGATATAGAAGACGTTTGTCCAACGACGTCTCTCGTTAGTCTAGATATAGAAGACGGTTGTACAGACGGATCTCGTTAGTCTAGATATAGAAGACGGTTGTACAGACGGATCCCGTTAGTCTAGATATAGAAGACGGTTGTATAACGAGAGATCTCGTTAGTCTAGATATAGAAAACGGTTGTACAGACGGATCGCGTTAGTCTAGATATAGAAGATGGTTGTACAACGACGTATCTCGTTAGTCTAGATATAGAAGGCGGTTGTACAGACGGATCTCGTTAGTCTAGATATAGAAGACGGTTGTACAGACGGATCTCGTTAGTCTAGATATAGAAGACGGTTGTACAGACGGATCTCGTTAGTCTATATATAGAAGACGGTTGTACAGACGGATCTCGTTAGTCTAGATATAGAAGAAGGTTGTACAGACGGATCTCGTTAGTCTAGATATAGAAGAAGGTTGTACAGACGGGTCTCGTGAGTCTAGATAGAGAAGACGGTTGTACAGACGGGTCTCGTTAGTCTAGATACAGAAGACGGTTGTATAGACGGATCTCATTAGTCTAGATATAGAAGACGGTTGTACAGACGGATCTCGTTATTCTAGATATAGAAGACGGTTGTACAGACGGATCCCGTTAGTCTAGATATAGAAGACGGTTGTATAACGAGAGATCTCGTTAGTCTAGATATAGAAGACGATTATACAGACGGATCTCGTTAGTCTAGGTATAGAAGACGGTTGTACAGACGGATCTCGTTAGTCTAGATATAGAAGACGGTTGTACAGACGGATCTCGTTAGTCTAGATATAGAAGAAGGTTGTACAGACGGGTCTCGTTAGTCTAGATACAGAAGACGGTTGTATAGACGGATCTCATTAGTCTAGATATAGAAGACGGTTGTACAGACGGATCTCGTTATTCTAGATATAGAAGACGGTTGTACAGACGGATCCCGTTAGTCTAGATATAGAAGACGGTTGTATAACGAGAGATCTCGTTAGTCTAGATATAGAAGACGATTATACAGACGGATCTCGTTAGTCTAGGTATAGAAGACGGTTGTACAGACGGATCTCGTTAGTCTAGATATAGAAGACGGTTGTACAGACGGATCTCGTTAGTCTAGATATAGAAGAAGGTTGTACAGACGGATCTCGTTAGTCTAGATATAGAGGACGGTTGTACAGACGGATCTCGTTAGTCTAGATATAGAAGAAGGTTGTACAGACGGGTCTCGTGAGTCTAGATAGAGAAGACGGTTGTACAGACGGATCTTGTTAGTCTAGATATAGAAGACGGTTGTACAGACGGATCTCGTTAGTCTAGATATAGAGGACGGTTGTACAGACGGATCTCGTTAGTCTAGATATAGAAGAAGGTTGTACAGACGGGTCTCGTGAGTCTAGATAGAGAAGACGGTTGTACAGACGGATCTCGTTAGTCTAGATATAGAAGACGGTTGTACAGACGGATGTCATTAGTCTAGATATAGAAGACGTTTGTCCAACGACGTCTCTCGTTAGTCTAGATATAGAAGACGGTTGTACAGACGGATCTCGTTAGTCTAGATATAGAAGACGGTTGTACAGACGGATCCCGTTAGTCTAGATATAGAAGACGGTTGTATAACGAGAGAACTCGTTAGTCTAGATATAGAAAACGGTTGTACAGACGGATCGCGTTAGTCTAGATATAGAAGAGTGTTGTACAACGACGTATCTCGTTAGTCTAGATATAGAAGGCGGTTGTACAGACGGATCTCGTTAGTCTAGATATAGAAGACGGTTGTACAGACGGATCTCGTTAGTCTAGATATAGAAGACGGTTGTACAGACGGATCTCGTTAGTCTAGATATAGAAGACGGTTGTACAGACGGATCTCGTTAGTCTAGATATAGAAGAAGGTTGTACAGACGGATCTCGTTAGTCTAGATATAGAAGAAGGTTGTACAGACGGATCTCGTTAGTCTAGATATAGAAGACGGTTGTATAACGAGAGATCTCGTTAGTCTAGATATAGAAAACGGTTGTACAGACGGATCGCGTTTTGTCTAGATATAGAAGATGGTTGTACAACGACGTATCTCGTTAGTCTAGATATAGAAGGCGGTTGTACAGACGGATCTCGTTAGTCTAGATATAGAAGACGGTTGTACAGACGGATCTCGTTAGTCTAGATATTGAAGACGGTTGTACAGACGGATCTCGTTAGTCTAGATATAGAAGACGGTTGTACAGACGGATCTCGTTAGTCTAGATATAGAAGACAGTGGTACAGACGGATCTCGTTAGTCTAGATATAGAAGAAGGTTGTACAGACGGGTCTCGTGAGTCTAGATAGAGAAGACGGTTGTACAGACGGATCTCGTTAGTCTAGATATAGAAGACGGTTGTACAGACGGATCTCGTTAGTCTAGATATAGAAGACGGTTGTACAGACGGATCTCGTTAGTCTAGATATAGAAGAAGGTTGTACAGACGGATCTCGTTAGTCTAGATATAGAGGACCGTTGTACAGACGGATCTCGTTAGTCTAGATATAGAAGAAGGTTGTACAGACGGGTCTCGTGAGTCTAGATAGAGAAGACGGTTGTACAGACGGATCTCGTTAGTCTAGATATAGAAGACGGTTGTACAGACGGATCTCGTTAGTCTAGATATAGAAGACGGTTGTACAGACGGATCTCGTTAGTCTAGATATAGAAGAAGGTTGTACAGACGGATCTCGTTAGTCTAGATATAGAAGAAGGTTGTACAGACGGATCTCGTTAGTCTAGATATAGAAGAAGGTTGTACAGACGGATCTCGTTAGTCTAGATATAGAAGACGGTTGTACAGACGGATCTCGTTAGTCTAGATATAGAAGACGGTTGTACAGACGGATCTCGTTAGTCTAGATATAGAAGACAGTGGTACAGACGGATCTCGTTAGTCTAGATATAGAAGAAGGTTGTACAGACGGATCTCGTGAGTCTAGATAGAGAAGACGGTTGTACAGACGGGTCTCGTTAGTCTAGATACAGAAGACGGTTGTATAGACCGATCTCATTAGTCTAGATATAGAAGACGGTTGTACAGACGGATCTCGTTATTCTAGATATAGAAGACGGTTGTACAGACGGATCCCGTTAGTCTAGATATAGAAGACGGTTGTATAACGAGAGATCTCGTTAGTCTAGATATAGAAGACGGTTGTACAGACGGATCTCGTTAGTCTAGATATAGAAGAAGGTTGTACAGACGGATCTCGTTAGTCTAGATATAGAAGAAGGTTGTACAGACGGGTCTCGTGAGTCTAGATAGAGAAGACGGTTGTACAGACGGATCTCGTTTGTCTAGATATAGAAGACGGTTGTACAGACGGATCTCGTTAGTCTAGATATAGAAGACGGTTGTACAGACGGATCTCGTTAGTCTAGATATAGAAGAAGGTTGTACAGACGGATCTCGTTAGTCTAGATATAGAGGACCGTTGTACAGACGGATCTCGTTAGTCTAGATATAGAAGAAGGTTGTACAGACGGATCTCGTTAGTCTAGATATAGAAGAAGGTTGTACAGACGGGTCTCGTGAGTCTAGATAGAGAAGACGGTTGTACAGACGGGTCTCGTTAGTCTAGATACAGAAGACGGTTGTATAGACGGATCTCATTAGTCTAGATATAGAAGAAGGTTGTACAGACGGATCTCGTTAGTCTAGATATAGAGGACGGTTGTACAGACGGATCTCGTTAGTCTAGATATAGAAGAAGGTTGTACAGACGGGTCTCGTGAGTCTAGATAGAGAAGACGGTTGTACAGACGGATCTTGTTAGTCTAGATATAGAAGACGGTTGTACAGACGGATCTCGTTAGTCTAGATATAGAGGACGGTTGTACAGACGGATCTCGTTAGTCTAGATATAGAAGAAGGTTGTACAGACGGGTCTCGTTAGTCTAGATATAGAGGACGGTTGTACAGACGGATCTCGTTAGTCTAGATATAGAAGAAGGTTGTACAGACGGGTCTCGTGAGTCTAGATAGAGAAGACGGTTGTACAGACGGATCTCGTTAGTCTAGATATAGAAGACAGTGGTACAGACGGATCGCGTTAGTCTAGATATAGAAGATGGTTGTACAACGACGTATCTCGTTAGTCTAGATATAGAAGGCGGTTGTAAAGACGGATCTCGTTAGTCTAGATATAGAAGACGGTTGTACAGACGGATCTCGTTAGTCTAGATATAGAAGACGGTTGTACAGACGGATCTCGTTAGTCTAGATATTGAAGACGTTTGTCCAACGACGTATCTCGTTTGTCTAGGTATAGAAGACGGTTGTACAGACGGATCTCGTTAGTCTAGATATAGAAGACGGTTGTACAGACGGATCTCGTTAGTCTAGATGTAGAAGACGGTTGTACAGACGGATCTCGTTAGTCTAGATATAGAAGACAGTGGTACAGACGGATCTCGTTAGTCTAGATATTGAAGAAGGTTGTACAGACGGGTCTCGTGAGTCTAGATAGAGAAGACGGTTGTACAGACGGATCTCGTTAGTCTAGATATAGAAGACGGTTGTACAGACGGATCTCGTTAGTCTAGATATAGAAGACGGTTGTACAGACGGATCTCGTTAGTCTAGATATAGAAGAAGGTTGTACAGACGGATCTCGTTAGTCTAGATATAGAGGACCGTTGTACAGACGGATCTCGTTAGTCTAGATATAGAAGAAGGTTGTACAGACGGGTCTCGTGAGTCTAGATAGAGAAGACGGTTGTACAGACGGATCTCGTTAGTCTAGATATAGAAGACGGTTGTACAGACGGATCTCGTTAGTCTAGATATAGAAGACGGTTGTACAGACGGATCTCGTTAGTCTAGATATAGAAGAAGGTTGTACAGACGGATCTCGTTAGTCTAGATATAGAAGAAGGTTGTACAGACGGATCTCGTTAGTCTAGATATAGAAGAAGGTTGTACAGACGGATCTCGTTAGTCTAGATATAGAAGAAGGTTGTACAGACGGATCTCGTTAGTCTAGATATAGAGGACGGTTGTACAGACGGATCTCGTTAGTCTAGATATAGAAGAAGGTTGTACAGACGGGTCTCGTGAGTCTAGATAGAGAAGACGGTTGTACAGACGGATCTCGTTAGTCTAGATATAGAAGACAGTGGTACAGACGGATCTCGTTAGTCTAGATATAGAAGAAGGTTGTACAGACGGGTCTCGTGAGTCTAGATAGAGAAGACGGTTGTACAGACGGATCTCGTTTGTCTAGATATAGAAGACGGTTGTACAGACGGATCTCGTTAGTCTAGATATAGAAGACGGTTGTACAGACGGATCTCGTTAGTCTAGATATAGAAGAAGGTTGTACAGACGGATCTCGTTAGTCTAGATATAGAGGACCGTTGTACAGACGGATCTCGTTAGTCTAGATATAGAAGAAGGTTGTACAGACGGGTCTCGTGAGTCTAGATAGAGAAGACGGTTGTACAGACGGATCTCGTTAGTCTAGATATAGAAGACGGTTGTACAGACGGATCTCGTTAGTCTAGATATAGAAGACGGTTGTACAGACGGATCTCGTTAGTCTAGATATAGAAGACGGTTGTACAGACGGGTCTCGTTAGTCTAGATACAGAAGACGGTTGTATAGACGGATCTCATTAGTCTAGATATAGAAGACGGTTGTACAGACGGATCTCGTTATTCTAGATATAGAAGACGGTTGTACAGACGGATCCCGTTAGTCTAGATACAGAAGACGGTTGTATAGACGGATCTCATTAGTCTAGATATAGAAGACGGTTGTACAGACGGATATCGTTATTCTAGATATAGAAGACGGTTGTACAGACGGATCCCGTTAGTCTAGATATAGAAGACGGTTGTATAACGAGAGATCTCGTTAGTCTAGATATAGAAGACGGTTGTACAGACGGATCTCGTTAGTCTAGATATAGAAGAAGGTTGTACAGACGGATCTCGTTAGTCTAGATATAGAAGAAGGTTGTACAGACGGGTCTCGTGAGTCTAGATAGAGAAGACGGTTGTACAGACGGGTCTCGTTAGTCTAGATACAGAAGACGGTTGTATAGACGGATCTCATTAGTCTAGATATAGAAGACGGTTGTACAGACGGATCTCGTTATTCTAGATATAGAAGACGGTTGTACAGACGGATCCCGTTAGTCTAGATATAGAAGACGGTTGTATAACGAGAGATCTCGTTAGTCTAGATATAGAAGACGATTATACAGACGGATCTCGTTAGTCTAGGTATAGAAGACGGTTGTACAGACGGATCTCGTTAGTCTAGATATAGAAGACGGTTGTACAGACGGATCTCGTTAGTCTAGATATAGAAGAAGGTTGTACAGACGGATCTCGTTAGTCTAGATATAGAGGACGGTTGTACAGACGGATCTCGTTAGTCTAGATATAGAAGAAGGTTGTACAGACGGGTCTCGTGAGTCTAGATAGAGAAGACGGTTGTACAGACGGATCTTGTTAGTCTAGATATAGAAGACGGTTGTACAGACGGATCTCGTTAGTCTAGATATAGAGGACGGTTGTACAGACGGATCTCGTTAGTCTAGATATAGAAGAAGGTTGTACAGACGGGTCTCGTGAGTCTAGATAGAGAAGACGGTTGTACAGACGGATCTCGTTAGTCTAGATATAGAAGACGGTTGTACAGACGGATGTCATTAGTCTAGATATAGAAGACGTTTGTCCAACGACGTCTCTCGTTAGTCTAGATATAGAAGACGGTTGTACAGACGGATCTCGTTAGTCTAGATATAGAAGACGGTTGTACAGACGGATCCCGTTAGTCTAGATATAGAAGACGGTTGTATAACGAGAGATCTCGTTAGTCTAGATATAGAAAACGGTTGTACAGACGGATCGCGTTAGTCTAGATATAGAAGAGTGTTGTACAACGACGTATCTCGTTAGTCTAGATATAGAAGGCGGTTGTACAGACGGATCTCGTTAGTCTAGATATAGAAGACGGTTGTACAGACGGATCTCGTTAGTCTAGATATAGAAGACGGTTGTACAGACGGATCTCGTTAGTCTAGATATAGAAGACGGTTGTACAGACGGATCTCGTTAGTCTAGATATAGAAGACGGTTGTATAACGAGAGATCTCGTTAGTCTAGATATAGAAAACGGTTGTACAGACGGATCGCGTTAGTCTAGATATAGAAGATGGTTGTACAGACGGATCTCGTTAGTCTAGATATAGAAGAAGGTTGTACAGACGGATCTCGTTAGTCTAGATATAGAAGAAGGTTGTACAGACGGATCTCGTTAGTCTAGATATAGAAGACGGTTGTACAGACGGATCTCGTTAGTCTAGATATAGAAGACGGTTGTACAGACGGATCTCGTTAGTCTAGATATAGAAGAAGGTTGTACAGACGGGTCTCGTGAGTCTAGATAGAGAAGACGGATCTCGTTAGTCTAGATATAGAAGACGGTTGTACAGACGGATCTCGTTAGTCTAGATATAGAAGACGGTTGTACAGACGGATCTCGTTAGTCTAGATATAGAAGAAGGTTGTACAGACGGATCTCGTTAGTCTAGATATAGAGGACCGTTGTACAGACGGATCTCGTTAGTCTAGATATAGAAGACAGTGGTACAGACGGATCTCGTTAGTCTAGATATAGAAGACAGTGGTACAGACGGATCTCGTTAGTCTAGATATTGAAGACGGTTGTACAGACGGATCTCGTTAGTCTAGATATAGAAGACGGTTGTACAGACGGATCTCGTTAGTCTAGATATAGAAGACAGTGGTACAGACGGATCTCGTTAGTCTAGATATAGAAGAAGGTTGTACAGACGGGTCTCGTGAGTCTAGATAGAGAAGACGGATCTCGTTAGTCTAGATATAGAAGACGGTTGTACAGACGGATCTCGTTAGTCTAGATATAGAAGACGGTTGTACAGACGGATCTCGTTAGTCTAGATATAGAAGAAGGTTGTACAGACGGATCTCGTTAGTCTAGATATAGAGGACCGTTGTACAGACGGATCTCGTTAGTCTAGATATAGAAGAAGGTTGTACAGACGGGTCTCGTGAGTCTAGATAGAGAAGACGGTTGTACAGACGGATCTCGTTAGTCTAGATATAGAAGACGGTTGTACAGACGGATCTCGTTAGTCTAGATATAGAAGACGGTTGTACAGACGGATCTCGTTAGTCTAGATATAGAAGAAGGTTGTACAGACGGATCTCGTTAGTCTAGATATAGAAGAAGGTTGTACAGACGGATCTCGTTAGTCTAGATATAGAAGAAGGTTGTACAGACGGATCTCGTTAGTCTAGATATAGAAGACGGTTGTACAGACGGATCTCGTTAGTCTAGATATAGAAGACGGTTGTACAGACGGATCTCGTTAGTCTAGATATAGAAGAAGGTTGTACAGACGGATCTCGTTAGTCTAGATATAGAGGACGGTTGTACAGACGGATCTCGTTAGTCTAGATATAGAAGAAGGTTGTACAGACGGGTCTCGTGAGTCTAGATAGAGAAGACGGTTGTACAGACGGATCTTGTTAGTCTAGATATTGAAGACGTTTGTCCAACGACGTATCTCGTTTGTCTAGGTATAGAAGACGGTTGTACAGACGGATCTCGTTAGTCTAGATATAGAAGACGGTTGTACAGACGGATCTCGTTAGTCTAGATGTAGAAGACGGTTGTACAGACGGATCTCGTTAGTCTAGATATAGAAGACAGTGGTACAGACGGATCTCGTTAGTCTAGATATTGAAGAAGGTTGTACAGACGGGTCTCGTGAGTCTAGATAGAGAAGACGGTTGTACAGACGGATCTCGTTAGTCTAGATATAGAAGACGGTTGTACAGACGGATCTCGTTAGTCTAGATATAGAAGACGGTTGTACAGACGGATCTCGTTAGTCTAGATATAGAAGAAGGTTGTACAGACGGATCTCGTTAGTCTAGATATAGAGGACCGTTGTACAGACGGATCTCGTTAGTCTAGATATAGAAGAAGGTTGTACAGACGGGTCTCGTGAGTCTAGATAGAGAAGACGGTTGTCCAACGACGTATCTCGTTTGTCTAGGTATAGAAGACGGTTGTACAGACGGATCTCGTTAGTCTAGATATAGAAGGCGGTTGTACAGACGGATCTCGTTAGTCTAGATATAGAAGACGGTTGTACAGACGGATCTCGTTAGTCTAGATATTGAAGACGGTTGTACAGACGGATCTCGTTAGTCTAGATATAGAAGACGGTTGTACAGACGGATCTCGTTAGTCTAGATATAGAAGACGGTTGTACAGACGGATCTCGTTAGTCTAGATATAGAAGAAGGTTGTACAGACGGATCTCGTTAGTCTAGATATAGAGGACGGTTGTACAGACGGATCTCGTTAGTCTAGATATAGAAGAAGGTTGTACAGACGGGTCTCGTGAGTCTAGATAGAGAAGACGGTTGTACAGACGGATCTTGTTAGTCTAGATATAGAAGACGGTTGTACAGACGGATCTCGTTAGTCTAGATATAGAGGACGGTTGTACAGACGGATCTCGTTAGTCTAGATATAGAAGAAGGTTGTACAGACGGGTCTCGTGAGTCTAGATAGAGAAGACGGTTGTACAGACGGATCTCGTTAGTCTAGATATAGAAGACGGTTGTACAGACGGATGTCATTAGTCTAGATATAGAAGACGTTTGTCCAACGACGTCTCTCGTTAGTCTAGATATAGAAGACGGTTGTACAGACGGATCTCGTTAGTCTAGATATAGAAGACGGTTGTACAGACGGATCCCGTTAGTCTAGATATAGAAGACGGTTGTATAACGAGAGATCTCGTTAGTCTAGATATAGAAAACGGTTGTACAGACGGATCGCGTTAGTCTAGATATAGAAGAGTGTTGTACAACGACGTATCTCGTTAGTCTAGATATAGAAGGCGGTTGTACAGACGGATCTCGTTAGTCTAGATATAGAAGACGGTTGTACAGACGGATCTCGTTAGTCTAGATATAGAAGACGGTTGTACAGACGGATCTCGTTAGTCTAGATATAGAAGACGGTTGTACAGACGGATCTCGTTAGTCTAGATATAGAAGAAGGTTGTACAGACGGATCTCGTTAGTCTAGATATAGAAGAAGGTTGTACAGACGGATCTCGTTAGTCTAGATATAGAAGACGGTTGTATAACGAGAGATCTCGTTAGTCTAGATATAGAAAACGGTTGTACAGACGGATCGCGTTTTGTCTAGATATAGAAGATGGTTGTACAACGACGTATCTCGTTAGTCTAGATATAGAAGGCGGTTGTACAGACGGATCTCGTTAGTCTAGATATAGAAGACGGTTGTACAGACGGATCTCGTTAGTCTAGATATTGAAGACGGTTGTACAGACGGATCTCGTTAGTCTAGATATAGAAGACGGTTGTACAGACGGATCTCGTTAGTCTAGATATAGAAGACAGTGGTACAGACGGATCTCGTTAGTCTAGATATAGAAGAAGGTTGTACAGACGGGTCTCGTGAGTCTAGATAGAGAAGACGGTTGTACAGACGGATCTCGTTAGTCTAGATATAGAAGACGGTTGTACAGACGGATCTCGTTAGTCTAGATATAGAAGACGGTTGTACAGACGGATCTCGTTAGTCTAGATATAGAAGAAGGTTGTACAGACGGATCTCGTTAGTCTAGATATAGAGGACCGTTGTACAGACGGATCTCGTTAGTCTAGATATAGAAGAAGGTTGTACAGACGGGTCTCGTGAGTCTAGATAGAGAAGACGGTTGTACAGACGGATCTCGTTAGTCTAGATATAGAAGACGGTTGTACAGACGGATCTCGTTAGTCTAGATATAGAAGACGGTTGTACAGACGGATCTCGTTAGTCTAGATATAGAAGAAGGTTGTACAGACGGATCTCGTTAGTCTAGATATAGAAGAAGGTTGTACAGACGGATCTCGTTAGTCTAGATATAGAAGAAGGTTGTACAGACGGATCTCGTTAGTCTAGATATAGAAGACGGTTGTACAGACGGATCTCGTTAGTCTAGATATAGAAGACGGTTGTACAGACGGATCTCGTTAGTCTAGATATAGAAGACAGTGGTACAGACGGATCTCGTTAGTCTAGATATAGAAGAAGGTTGTACAGACGGATCTCGTGAGTCTAGATAGAGAAGACGGTTGTACAGACGGGTCTCGTTAGTCTAGATACAGAAGACGGTTGTATAGACCGATCTCATTAGTCTAGATATAGAAGACGGTTGTACAGACGGATCTCGTTATTCTAGATATAGAAGACGGTTGTACAGACGGATCCCGTTAGTCTAGATATAGAAGACGGTTGTATAACGAGAGATCTCGTTAGTCTAGATATAGAAGACGGTTGTACAGACGGATCTCGTTAGTCTAGATATAGAAGAAGGTTGTACAGACGGATCTCGTTAGTCTAGATATAGAAGAAGGTTGTACAGACGGGTCTCGTGAGTCTAGATAGAGAAGACGGTTGTACAGACGGATCTCGTTTGTCTAGATATAGAAGACGGTTGTACAGACGGATCTCGTTAGTCTAGATATAGAAGACGGTTGTACAGACGGATCTCGTTAGTCTAGATATAGAAGAAGGTTGTACAGACGGATCTCGTTAGTCTAGATATAGAGGACCGTTGTACAGACGGATCTCGTTAGTCTAGATATAGAAGAAGGTTGTACAGACGGATCTCGTTAGTCTAGATATAGAAGAAGGTTGTACAGACGGGTCTCGTGAGTCTAGATAGAGAAGACGGTTGTACAGACGGGTCTCGTTAGTCTAGATACAGAAGACGGTTGTATAGACGGATCTCATTAGTCTAGATATAGAAGAAGGTTGTACAGACGGATCTCGTTAGTCTAGATATAGAGGACGGTTGTACAGACGGATCTCGTTAGTCTAGATATAGAAGAAGGTTGTACAGACGGGTCTCGTGAGTCTAGATAGAGAAGACGGTTGTACAGACGGATCTTGTTAGTCTAGATATAGAAGACGGTTGTACAGACGGATCTCGTTAGTCTAGATATAGAGGACGGTTGTACAGACGGATCTCGTTAGTCTAGATATAGAAGAAGGTTGTACAGACGGGTCTCGTTAGTCTAGATATAGAGGACGGTTGTACAGACGGATCTCGTTAGTCTAGATATAGAAGAAGGTTGTACAGACGGGTCTCGTGAGTCTAGATAGAGAAGACGGTTGTACAGACGGATCTCGTTAGTCTAGATATAGAAGACAGTGGTACAGACGGATCGCGTTAGTCTAGATATAGAAGATGGTTGTACAACGACGTATCTCGTTAGTCTAGATATAGAAGGCGGTTGTAAAGACGGATCTCGTTAGTCTAGATATAGAAGACGGTTGTACAGACGGATCTCGTTAGTCTAGATATAGAAGACGGTTGTACAGACGGATCTCGTTAGTCTAGATATTGAAGACGTTTGTCCAACGACGTATCTCGTTTGTCTAGGTATAGAAGACGGTTGTACAGACGGATCTCGTTAGTCTAGATATAGAAGACGGTTGTACAGACGGATCTCGTTAGTCTAGATGTAGAAGACGGTTGTACAGACGGATCTCGTTAGTCTAGATATAGAAGACAGTGGTACAGACGGATCTCGTTAGTCTAGATATTGAAGAAGGTTGTACAGACGGGTCTCGTGAGTCTAGATAGAGAAGACGGTTGTACAGACGGATCTCGTTAGTCTAGATATAGAAGACGGTTGTACAGACGGATCTCGTTAGTCTAGATATAGAAGACGGTTGTACAGACGGATCTCGTTAGTCTAGATATAGAAGAAGGTTGTACAGACGGATCTCGTTAGTCTAGATATAGAGGACCGTTGTACAGACGGATCTCGTTAGTCTAGATATAGAAGAAGGTTGTACAGACGGGTCTCGTGAGTCTAGATAGAGAAGACGGTTGTACAGACGGATCTCGTTAGTCTAGATATAGAAGACGGTTGTACAGACGGATCTCGTTAGTCTAGATATAGAAGACGGTTGTACAGACGGATCTCGTTAGTCTAGATATAGAAGAAGGTTGTACAGACGGATCTCGTTAGTCTAGATATAGAAGAAGGTTGTACAGACGGATCTCGTTAGTCTAGATATAGAAGAAGGTTGTACAGACGGATCTCGTTAGTCTAGATATAGAAGAAGGTTGTACAGACGGATCTCGTTAGTCTAGATATAGAGGACGGTTGTACAGACGGATCTCGTTAGTCTAGATATAGAAGAAGGTTGTACAGACGGGTCTCGTGAGTCTAGATAGAGAAGACGGTTGTACAGACGGATCTCGTTAGTCTAGATATAGAAGACAGTGGTACAGACGGATCTCGTTAGTCTAGATATAGAAGAAGGTTGTACAGACGGGTCTCGTGAGTCTAGATAGAGAAGACGGTTGTACAGACGGATCTCGTTTGTCTAGATATAGAAGACGGTTGTACAGACGGATCTCGTTAGTCTAGATATAGAAGACGGTTGTACAGACGGATCTCGTTAGTCTAGATATAGAAGAAGGTTGTACAGACGGATCTCGTTAGTCTAGATATAGAGGACCGTTGTACAGACGGATCTCGTTAGTCTAGATATAGAAGAAGGTTGTACAGACGGGTCTCGTGAGTCTAGATAGAGAAGACGGTTGTACAGACGGATCTCGTTAGTCTAGATATAGAAGACGGTTGTACAGACGGATCTCGTTAGTCTAGATATAGAAGACGGTTGTACAGACGGATCTCGTTAGTCTAGATATAGAAGACGGTTGTACAGACGGGTCTCGTTAGTCTAGATACAGAAGACGGTTGTATAGACGGATCTCATTAGTCTAGATATAGAAGACGGTTGTACAGACGGATCTCGTTATTCTAGATATAGAAGACGGTTGTACAGACGGATCCCGTTAGTCTAGATACAGAAGACGGTTGTATAGACGGATCTCATTAGTCTAGATATAGAAGACGGTTGTACAGACGGATATCGTTATTCTAGATATAGAAGACGGTTGTACAGACGGATCCCGTTAGTCTAGATATAGAAGACGGTTGTATAACGAGAGATCTCGTTAGTCTAGATATAGAAGACGGTTGTACAGACGGATCTCGTTAGTCTAGATATAGAAGAAGGTTGTACAGACGGATCTCGTTAGTCTAGATATAGAAGAAGGTTGTACAGACGGGTCTCGTGAGTCTAGATAGAGAAGACGGTTGTACAGACGGGTCTCGTTAGTCTAGATACAGAAGACGGTTGTATAGACGGATCTCATTAGTCTAGATATAGAAGACGGTTGTACAGACGGATCTCGTTATTCTAGATATAGAAGACGGTTGTACAGACGGATCCCGTTAGTCTAGATATAGAAGACGGTTGTATAACGAGAGATCTCGTTAGTCTAGATATAGAAGACGATTATACAGACGGATCTCGTTAGTCTAGGTATAGAAGACGGTTGTACAGACGGATCTCGTTAGTCTAGATATAGAAGACGGTTGTACAGACGGATCTCGTTAGTCTAGATATAGAAGAAGGTTGTACAGACGGATCTCGTTAGTCTAGATATAGAGGACGGTTGTACAGACGGATCTCGTTAGTCTAGATATAGAAGAAGGTTGTACAGACGGGTCTCGTGAGTCTAGATAGAGAAGACGGTTGTACAGACGGATCTTGTTAGTCTAGATATAGAAGACGGTTGTACAGACGGATCTCGTTAGTCTAGATATAGAGGACGGTTGTACAGACGGATCTCGTTAGTCTAGATATAGAAGAAGGTTGTACAGACGGGTCTCGTGAGTCTAGATAGAGAAGACGGTTGTACAGACGGATCTCGTTAGTCTAGATATAGAAGACGGTTGTACAGACGGATGTCATTAGTCTAGATATAGAAGACGTTTGTCCAACGACGTCTCTCGTTAGTCTAGATATAGAAGACGGTTGTACAGACGGATCTCGTTAGTCTAGATATAGAAGACGGTTGTACAGACGGATCCCGTTAGTCTAGATATAGAAGACGGTTGTATAACGAGAGATCTCGTTAGTCTAGATATAGAAAACGGTTGTACAGACGGATCGCGTTAGTCTAGATATAGAAGAGCGTTGTACAACGACGTATCTCGTTAGTCTAGATATAGAAGGCGGTTGTACAGACGGATCTCGTTAGTCTAGATATAGAAGACGGTTGTACAGACGGATCTCGTTAGTCTAGATATAGAAGACGGTTGTACAGACGGATCTCGTTAGTCTAGATATAGAAGACGGTTGTACAGACGGATCTCGTTAGTCTAGATATAGAAGACGGTTGTATAACGAGAGATCTCGTTAGTCTAGATATAGAAAACGGTTGTACAGACGGATCGCGTTAGTCTAGATATAGAAGATGGTTGTACAGACGGATCTCGTTAGTCTAGATATAGAAGAAGGTTGTACAGACGGATCTCGTTAGTCTAGATATAGAAGAAGGTTGTACAGACGGATCTCGTTAGTCTAGATATAGAAGACGGTTGTACAGACGGATCTCGTTAGTCTAGATATAGAAGACGGTTGTACAGACGGATCTCGTTAGTCTAGATATAGAAGAAGGTTGTACAGACGGGTCTCGTGAGTCTAGATAGAGAAGACGGATCTCGTTAGTCTAGATATAGAAGACGGTTGTACAGACGGATCTCGTTAGTCTAGATATAGAAGACGGTTGTACAGACGGATCTCGTTAGTCTAGATATAGAAGAAGGTTGTACAGACGGATCTCGTTAGTCTAGATATAGAGGACCGTTGTACAGACGGATCTCGTTAGTCTAGATATAGAAGACAGTGGTACAGACGGATCTCGTTAGTCTAGATATAGAAGACAGTGGTACAGACGGATCTCGTTAGTCTAGATATTGAAGACGGTTGTACAGACGGATCTCGTTAGTCTAGATATAGAAGACGGTTGTACAGACGGATCTCGTTAGTCTAGATATAGAAGACAGTGGTACAGACGGATCTCGTTAGTCTAGATATAGAAGAAGGTTGTACAGACGGGTCTCGTGAGTCTAGATAGAGAAGACGGATCTCGTTAGTCTAGATATAGAAGACGGTTGTACAGACGGATCTCGTTAGTCTAGATATAGAAGACGGTTGTACAGACGGATCTCGTTAGTCTAGATATAGAAGAAGGTTGTACAGACGGATCTCGTTAGTCTAGATATAGAGGACCGTTGTACAGACGGATCTCGTTAGTCTAGATATAGAAGAAGGTTGTACAGACGGGTCTCGTGAGTCTAGATAGAGAAGACGGTTGTACAGACGGATCTCGTTAGTCTAGATATAGAAGACGGTTGTACAGACGGATCTCGTTAGTCTAGATATAGAAGACGGTTGTACAGACGGATCTCGTTAGTCTAGATATAGAAGAAGGTTGTACAGACGGATCTCGTTAGTCTAGATATAGAAGAAGGTTGTACAGACGGATCTCGTTAGTCTAGATATAGAAGAAGGTTGTACAGACGGATCTCGTTAGTCTAGATATAGAAGACGGTTGTACAGACGGATCTCGTTAGTCTAGATATAGAAGACGGTTGTACAGACGGATCTCGTTAGTCTAGATATAGAAGAAGGTTGTACAGACGGATCTCGTTAGTCTAGATATAGAGGACGGTTGTACAGACGGATCTCGTTAGTCTAGATATAGAAGAAGGTTGTACAGACGGGTCTCGTGAGTCTAGATAGAGAAGACGGTTGTACAGACGGATCTTGTTAGTCTAGATATTGAAGACGTTTGTCCAACGACGTATCTCGTTTGTCTAGGTATAGAAGACGGTTGTACAGACGGATCTCGTTAGTCTAGATATAGAAGACGGTTGTACAGACGGATCTCGTTAGTCTAGATGTAGAAGACGGTTGTACAGACGGATCTCGTTAGTCTAGATATAGAAGACAGTGGTACAGACGGATCTCGTTAGTCTAGATATTGAAGAAGGTTGTACAGACGGGTCTCGTGAGTCTAGATAGAGAAGACGGTTGTACAGACGGATCTCGTTAGTCTAGATATAGAAGACGGTTGTACAGACGGATCTCGTTAGTCTAGATATAGAAGACGGTTGTACAGACGGATCTCGTTAGTCTAGATATAGAAGAAGGTTGTACAGACGGATCTCGTTAGTCTAGATATAGAGGACCGTTGTACAGACGGATCTCGTTAGTCTAGATATAGAAGAAGGTTGTACAGACGGGTCTCGTGAGTCTAGATAGAGAAGACGGTTGTACAGACGGATCTCGTTAGTCTAGATATAGAAGACGGTTGTACAGACGGATCTCGTTAGTCTAGATATAGAAGACGGTTGTACAGACGGATCTCGTTAGTCTAGATATAGAAGAAGGTTGTACAGACGGATCTCGTTAGTCTAGATATAGAAGAAGGTTGTACAGACGGATCTCGTTAGTCTAGATATAGAAGAAGGTTGTACAGACGGATCTCGTTAGTCTAGATATAGAAGAAGGTTGTACAGACGGATCTCGTTAGTCTAGATATAGAGGACGGTTGTACAGACGGATCTCGTTAGTCTAGATATAGAAGAAGGTTGTACAGACGGGTCTCGTGAGTCTAGATAGAGAAGACGGTTGTACAGACGGATCTCGTTAGTCTAGATATAGAAGACAGTGGTACAGACGGATCTCGTTAGTCTAGATATAGAAGAAGGTTGTACAGACGGGTCTCGTGAGTCTAGATAGAGAAGACGGTTGTACAGACGGATCTCGTTTGTCTAGATATAGAAGACGGTTGTACAGACGGATCTCGTTAGTCTAGATATAGAAGACGGTTGTACAGACGGATCTCGTTAGTCTAGATATAGAAGAAGGTTGTACAGACGGATCTCGTTAGTCTAGATATAGAGGACCGTTGTACAGACGGATCTCGTTAGTCTAGATATAGAAGAAGGTTGTACAGACGGGTCTCGTGAGTCTAGATAGAGAAGACGGTTGTACAGACGGATCTCGTTAGTCTAGATATAGAAGACGGTTGTACAGACGGATCTCGTTAGTCTAGATATAGAAGACGGTTGTACAGACGGATCTCGTTAGTCTAGATATAGAAGACGGTTGTACAGACGGGTCTCGTTAGTCTAGATACAGAAGACGGTTGTATAGACGGATCTCATTAGTCTAGATATAGAAGACGGTTGTACAGACGGATCTCGTTATTCTAGATATAGAAGACGGTTGTACAGACGGATCCCGTTAGTCTAGATACAGAAGACGGTTGTATAGACGGATCTCATTAGTCTAGATATAGAAGACAGTGGTACAGACGGATCTCGTTAGTCTAGATATTGAAGACGGTTGTACAGACGGATCTCGTTAGTCTAGATATAGAAGACGGTTGTACAGACGGATCTCGTTAGTCTAGATATAGAAGACAGTGGTACAGACGGATCTCGTTAGTCTAGATATAGAAGAAGGTTGTACAGACGGGTCTCGTGAGTCTAGATAGAGAAGACGGATCTCGTTAGTCTAGATATAGAAGACGGTTGTACAGACGGATCTCGTTAGTCTAGATATAGAAGACGGTTGTACAGACGGATCTCGTTAGTCTAGATATAGAAGAAGGTTGTACAGACGGATCTCGTTAGTCTAGATATAGAGGACCGTTGTACAGACGGATCTCGTTAGTCTAGATATAGAAGAAGGTTGTACAGACGGGTCTCGTGAGTCTAGATAGAGAAGACGGTTGTACAGACGGATCTCGTTAGTCTAGATATAGAAGACGGTTGTACAGACGGATCTCGTTAGTCTAGATATAGAAGACGGTTGTACAGACGGATCTCGTTAGTCTAGATATAGAAGAAGGTTGTACAGACGGATCTCGTTAGTCTAGATATAGAAGAAGGTTGTACAGACGGATCTCGTTAGTCTAGATATAGAAGAAGGTTGTACAGACGGATCTCGTTAGTCTAGATATAGAAGACGGTTGTACAGACGGATCTCGTTAGTCTAGATATAGAAGACGGTTGTACAGACGGATCTCGTTAGTCTAGATATAGAAGAAGGTTGTACAGACGGATCTCGTTAGTCTAGATATAGAGGACGGTTGTACAGACGGATCTCGTTAGTCTAGATATAGAAGAAGGTTGTACAGACGGGTCTCGTGAGTCTAGATAGAGAAGACGGTTGTACAGACGGATCTTGTTAGTCTAGATATTGAAGACGTTTGTCCAACGACGTATCTCGTTTGTCTAGGTATAGAAGACGGTTGTACAGACGGATCTCGTTAGTCTAGATATAGAAGACGGTTGTACAGACGGATCTCGTTAGTCTAGATGTAGAAGACGGTTGTACAGACGGATCTCGTTAGTCTAGATATAGAAGACAGTGGTACAGACGGATCTCGTTAGTCTAGATATTGAAGAAGGTTGTACAGACGGGTCTCGTGAGTCTAGATAGAGAAGACGGTTGTACAGACGGATCTCGTTAGTCTAGATATAGAAGACGGTTGTACAGACGGATCTCGTTAGTCTAGATATAGAAGACGGTTGTACAGACGGATCTCGTTAGTCTAGATATAGAAGAAGGTTGTACAGACGGATCTCGTTAGTCTAGATATAGAGGACCGTTGTACAGACGGATCTCGTTAGTCTAGATATAGAAGAAGGTTGTACAGACGGGTCTCGTGAGTCTAGATAGAGAAGACGGTTGTACAGACGGATCTCGTTAGTCTAGATATAGAAGACGGTTGTACAGACGGATCTCGTTAGTCTAGATATAGAAGACGGTTGTACAGACGGATCTCGTTAGTCTAGATATAGAAGAAGGTTGTACAGACGGATCTCGTTAGTCTAGATATAGAAGAAGGTTGTACAGACGGATCTCGTTAGTCTAGATATAGAAGAAGGTTGTACAGACGGATCTCGTTAGTCTAGATATAGAAGAAGGTTGTACAGACGGATCTCGTTAGTCTAGATATAGAGGACGGTTGTACAGACGGATCTCGTTAGTCTAGATATAGAAGAAGGTTGTACAGACGGGTCTCGTGAGTCTAGATAGAGAAGACGGTTGTACAGACGGATCTCGTTAGTCTAGATATAGAAGACAGTGGTACAGACGGATCTCGTTAGTCTAGATATAGAAGAAGGTTGTACAGACGGGTCTCGTGAGTCTAGATAGAGAAGACGGTTGTACAGACGGATCTCGTTTGTCTAGATATAGAAGACGGTTGTACAGACGGATCTCGTTAGTCTAGATATAGAAGACGGTTGTACAGACGGATCTCGTTAGTCTAGATATAGAAGAAGGTTGTACAGACGGATCTCGTTAGTCTAGATATAGAGGACCGTTGTACAGACGGATCTCGTTAGTCTAGATATAGAAGAAGGTTGTACAGACGGGTCTCGTGAGTCTAGATAGAGAAGACGGTTGTACAGACGGATCTCGTTAGTCTAGATATAGAAGACGGTTGTACAGACGGATCTCGTTAGTCTAGATATAGAAGACGGTTGTACAGACGGATCTCGTTAGTCTAGATATAGAAGACGGTTGTACAGACGGGTCTCGTTAGTCTAGATACAGAAGACGGTTGTATAGACGGATCTCATTAGTCTAGATATAGAAGACGGTTGTACAGACGGATCTCGTTATTCTAGATATAGAAGACGGTTGTACAGACGGATCCCGTTAGTCTAGATACAGAAGACGGTTGTATAGACGGATCTCATTAGTCTAGATATAGAAGACGGTTGTACAGACGGATATCGTTATTCTAGATATAGAAGACGGTTGTACAGACGGATCCCGTTAGTCTAGATATAGAAGACGGTTGTATAACGAGAGATCTCGTTAGTCTAGATATAGAAGACGGTTGTACAGACGGATCTCGTTAGTCTAGATATAGAAGAAGGTTGTACAGACGGATCTCGTTAGTCTAGATATAGAAGAAGGTTGTACAGACGGGTCTCGTGAGTCTAGATAGAGAAGACGGTTGTACAGACGGGTCTCGTTAGTCTAGATACAGAAGACGGTTGTATAGACGGATCTCATTAGTCTAGATATAGAAGACGGTTGTACAGACGGATCTCGTTATTCTAGATATAGAAGACGGTTGTACAGACGGATCCCGTTAGTCTAGATATAGAAGACGGTTGTATAACGAGAGATCTCGTTAGTCTAGATATAGAAGACGATTATACAGACGGATCTCGTTAGTCTAGGTATAGAAGACGGTTGTACAGACGGATCTCGTTAGTCTAGATATAGAAGACGGTTGTACAGACGGATCTCGTTAGTCTAGATATAGAAGAAGGTTGTACAGACGGATCTCGTTAGTCTAGATATAGAGGACGGTTGTACAGACGGATCTCGTTAGTCTAGATATAGAAGAAGGTTGTACAGACGGGTCTCGTGAGTCTAGATAGAGAAGACGGTTGTACAGACGGATCTTGTTATTCTAGATATAGAAGACGGTTGTACAGACGGATCTCGTTAGTCTAGATATAGAGGACGGTTGTACAGACGGATCTCGTTAGTCTAGATATAGAAGAAGGTTGTACAGACGGGTCTCGTGAGTCTAGATAGAGAAGACGGTTGTACAGACGGATCTCGTTAGTCTAGATATAGAAGACGGTTGTACAGACGGATGTCATTAGTCTAGATATAGAAGACGTTTGTCCAACGACGTCTCTCGTTAGTCTAGATATAGAAGACGGTTGTACAGACGGATCTCGTTAGTCTAGATATAGAAGACGGTTGTACAGACGGATCCCGTTAGTCTAGATATAGAAGACGGTTGTATAACGAGAGATCTCGTTAGTCTAGATATAGAAAACGGTTGTACAGACGGATCGCGTTAGTCTAGATATAGAAGAGTGTTGTACAACGACGTATCTCGTTAGTCTAGATATAGAAGGCGGTTGTACAGACGGATCTCGTTAGTCTAGATATAGAAGACGGTTGTACAGACGGATCTCGTTAGTCTAGATATAGAAGACGGTTGTACAGACGGATCTCGTTAGTCTAGATATAGAAGACGGTTGTACAGACGGATCTCGTTAGTCTAGATATAGAAGACGGTTGTATAACGAGAGATCTCGTTAGTCTAGATATAGAAAACGGTTGTACAGACGGATCGCGTTAGTCTAGATATAGAAGATGGTTGTACAGACGGATCTCGTTAGTCTAGATATAGAAGAAGGTTGTACAGACGGATCTCGTTAGTCTAGATATAGAAGAAGGTTGTACAGACGGATCTCGTTAGTCTAGATATAGAAGACGGTTGTACAGACGGATCTCGTTAGTCTAGATATAGAAGACGGTTGTACAGACGGATCTCGTTAGTCTAGATATAGAAGAAGGTTGTACAGACGGGTCTCGTGAGTCTAGATAGAGAAGACGGATCTCGTTAGTCTAGATATAGAAGACGGTTGTACAGACGGATCTCGTTAGTCTAGATATAGAAGACGGTTGTACAGACGGATCTCGTTAGTCTAGATATAGAAGAAGGTTGTACAGACGGATCTCGTTAGTCTAGATATAGAGGACCGTTGTACAGACGGATCTCGTTAGTCTAGATATAGAAGACAGTGGTACAGACGGATCTCGTTAGTCTAGATATAGAAGACAGTGGTACAGACGGATCTCGTTAGTCTAGATATTGAAGACGGTTGTACAGACGGATCTCGTTAGTCTAGATATAGAAGACGGTTGTACAGACGGATCTCGTTAGTCTAGATATAGAAGACAGTGGTACAGACGGATCTCGTTAGTCTAGATATAGAAGAAGGTTGTACAGACGGGTCTCGTGAGTCTAGATAGAGAAGACGGATCTCGTTAGTCTAGATATAGAAGACGGTTGTACAGACGGATCTCGTTAGTCTAGATATAGAAGACGGTTGTACAGACGGATCTCGTTAGTCTAGATATAGAAGAAGGTTGTACAGACGGATCTCGTTAGTCTAGATATAGAGGACCGTTGTACAGACGGATCTCGTTAGTCTAGATATAGAAGAAGGTTGTACAGACGGGTCTCGTGAGTCTAGATAGAGAAGACGGTTGTACAGACGGATCTCGTTAGTCTAGATATAGAAGACGGTTGTACAGACGGATCTCGTTAGTCTAGATATAGAAGACGGTTGTACAGACGGATCTCGTTAGTCTAGATATAGAAGAAGGTTGTACAGACGGATCTCGTTAGTCTAGATATAGAAGAAGGTTGTACAGACGGATCTCGTTAGTCTAGATATAGAAGAAGGTTGTACAGACGGATCTCGTTAGTCTAGATATAGAAGACGGTTGTACAGACGGATCTCGTTAGTCTAGATATAGAAGACGGTTGTACAGACGGATCTCGTTAGTCTAGATATAGAAGAAGGTTGTACAGACGGATCTCGTTAGTCTAGATATAGAGGACGGTTGTACAGACGGATCTCGTTAGTCTAGATATAGAAGAAGGTTGTACAGACGGGTCTCGTGAGTCTAGATAGAGAAGACGGTTGTACAGACGGATCTTGTTAGTCTAGATATAGAAGACAGTTGTACAGACGGATCTCGTTAGTCTAGATATAGAGGACGGTTGTACAGACGGATCTCATTAGTCTAGATATAGAAGAAGGTTGTACAGACGGGTCTCGTGAGTCTAGATAGAGAAGACGGTTGTACAGACGGATCTCGTTAGTCTAGATATAGAAGACGGTTGTACAGACGGATGTCATTAGTCTAGATATAGAAGACGTTTGTCCAACGACGTCTCTCGTTAGTCTAGATATAGAAGACGGTTGTACAGACGGATCTCGTTAGTCTAGATATAGAAGACGGTTGTACAGACGGATCCCGTTAGTCTAGATATAGAAGACGGTTGTATAACGAGAGATCTCGTTAGTCTAGATATAGAAAACGGTTGTACAGACGGATCGCGTTAGTCTAGATATAGAAGATGGTTGTACAACGACGTATCTCGTTAGTCTAGATATAGAAGGCGGTTGTACAGACGGATCTCGTTAGTCTAGATATAGAAGACGGTTGTACAGACGGATCTCGTTAGTCTAGATATAGAAGACGGTTGTACAGACGGATCTCGTTAGTCTAGATATAGAAGACGGTTGTACAGACGGATCTCGTTAGTCTTGATATAGAAGACAGTGGTACAGACGGATCTCGTTAGTCTAGATATAGAAGAAGGTTGTACAGACGGATCTCGTGAGTCTAGATAGAGAAGACGGTTGTACAGACGGGTCTCGTTAGTCTAGATACAGAAGACGGTTGTATAGACGGATCTCATTAGTCTAGATATAGAAGACGGTTGTACAGACGGATCTCGTTATTCTAGATATAGAAGACGGTTGTACAGACGGATCCCGTTAGTCTAGATATAGAAGACGGTTGTATAACGAGAGATCTCGTTAGTCTAGATATAGAAGACGATTATACAGACGGATCTCGTTAGTCTAGATATAGAAGACGGTTGTACAGACGGATCTCGTTAGTCTAGATATAGAAGACGGTTGTACAGACGGATCTCGTTAGTCTAGATATAGAAGAAGGTTGTACAGACGGATCTCGTTAGTCTAGATATAGAAGAAGGTTGTACAGACGGGTCTCGTGAGTCTAGATAGAGAAGACGGTTGTACAGACGGGTCTCGTTAGTCTAGATACAGAAGACGGTTGTATAGACGGATCTCATTAGTCTAGATATAGAAGAAGGTTGTACAGACGGGTCTCGTGAGTCTAGATAGAGAAGACGGTTGTACAGACGGATCTCGTTAGTCTAGATATAGAAGACGGTTGTACAGACGGATGTCATTAGTCTAGATATAGAAGACGTTTGTCCAACGACGTCTCTCGTTAGTCTAGATATAGAAGACGGTTGTACAGACGGATCTCGTTAGTCTAGATATAGAAGACGGTTGTACAGACGGATCCCGTTAGTCTAGATATAGAAGACGGTTGTATAACGAGAGATCTCGTTAGTCTAGATATAGAAAACGGTTGTACAGACGGATCGCGTTAGTCTAGATATAGAAGATGGTTGTACAACGACGTATCTCGTTAGTCTAGATATAGAAGGCGGTTGTACAGACGGATCTCGTTAGTCTAGATATAGAAGACGGTTGTACAGACGGATCTCGTTAGTCTAGATATAGAAGACGGTTGTACAGACGGATCTCGTTAGTCTAGATATAGAAGACGGTTGTACAGACGGATCTCGTTAGTCTAGATATAGAAGACAGTGGTACAGACGGATCTCGTTAGTCTAGATATAGAAGAAGGTTGTACAGACGGATCTCGTGAGTCTAGATAGAGAAGACGGTTGTACAGACGGGTCTCGTTAGTCTAGATACAGAAGACGGTTGTATAGACGGATCTCATTAGTCTAGATATAGAAGACGGTTGTACAGACGGATCTCGTTATTCTAGATATAGAAGACGGTTGTACAGACGGATCCCGTTAGTCTAGATATAGAAGACGGTTGTATAACGAGAGATCTCGTTAGTCTAGATATAGAAGACGATTATACAGACGGATCTCGTTAGTCTAGATATAGAAGACGGTTGTACAGACGGATCTCGTTATTCTAGATATAGAAGACGGTTGTACAGACGGATCCCGTTAGTCTAGATATAGAAGACGGTTGTATAACGAGAGATCTCGTTAGTCTAGATATAGAAGACGATTATACAGACGGATCTCGTTAGTCTAGGTATAGAAGACGGTTGTACAGACGGATCTCGTTAGTCTAGATATAGAAGACGGTTGTACAGACGGATCTCGTTAGTCTAGATATAGAAGAAGGTTGTACAGACGGATCTCGTTAGTCTAGATATAGAGGACGGTTGTACAGACGGATCTCGTTAGTCTAGATATAGAAGAAGGTTGTACAGACAGGTCTCGTGAGTCTAGATAGAGAAGACGGTTGTACAGACGGATCTTGTTAGTCTAGATATAGAAGACGGTTGTACAGACGGATCTCGTTAGTCTAGATATAGAGGACGGTTGTACAGACGGATCTCGTTAGTCTAGATATAGAAGAAGGTTGTACAGACGGGTCTCGTGAGTCTAGATAGAGAAGACGGTTGTACAGACGGATCTCGTTAGTCTAGATATAGAAGACGGTTGTACAGACGGATGTCATTAGTCTAGATATAGAAGACGTTTGTCCAACGACGTCTCTCGTTAGTCTAGATATAGAAGACGGTTGTACAGACGGATCTCGTTAGTCTAGATATAGAAGACGGTTGTACAGACGGATCCCGTTAGTCTAGATATAGAAGACGGTAGTATAACGAGAGATCTCGTTAGTCTAGATATAGAAAACGGTTGTACAGACGGATCGCGTTAGTCTAGATATAGAAGAGTGTTGTACAACGACGTATCTCGTTAGTCTAGATATAGAAGGCGGTTGTACAGACGGATCTCGTTAGTCTAGATATAGAAGACGGTTGTACAGACGGATCTCTTTCGTCTAGATATAGAAGACGGTTGTACAGACGGATCTCGTTAGTCTAGATATAGAAGACGGTTGTACAGACGGATCTCGTTAGTCTAGATATAGAAGAAGGTTGTACAGACGGATCTCGTTAGTCTAGATATAGAAGAAGGTTGTACAGACGGATCTCATTAGTCTAGATATAGAAGACGGTTGTATAACGAGAGATCTCGTTAGTCTAGATATAGAAAACGGTTGTACAGACGGATCGCGTTAGTCTAGATATAGAAGATGGTTGTACAACGACGTATCTCGTTAGTCTAGATATAGAAGGCGGTTGTACAGACGGATCTCGTTAGTCTAGATATAGAAGACGGTTGTACAGACGGATCTCGTTAGTCTAGATATAGAAGACGGTTGTACAGACGGATCTCGTTAGTCTAGATATAGAAGACGGTTGTACAGACGGATCTCGTTAGTCTAGATATAGAAGACAGTGGTACAGACGGATCTCGTTAGTCTAGATATAGAAGAAGGTTGTACAGACGGGTCTCGTGAGTCTAGATAGAGAAGACGGTTGTACAGACGGGTCTCGTTAGTCTAGATACAGAAGACGGTTGTATAGACGGATCTCATTAGTCTAGATATAGAAGACGGTTGTACAGACGGATCTCGTTATTCTAGATATAGAAGACGGTTGTACAGACGGATCCCGTTAGTCTAGATATAGAAGACGGTTGTATAACGAGAGATCTCGTTAGTCTAGATATAGAAGACGATTATACAGACGGATCTCGTTAGTCTAGATATAGAAGACGGTTGTACAGACGGATCTCGTTAGTCTAGATATAGAAGACGGTTGTACAGACGGATCTCGTTAGTCTAGATATAGAAGAAGGTTGTACAGACGGATCTCGTTAGTCTAGATATAGAGGACGGTTGTACAGACGGATCTCGTTAGTCTAGATATAGAAGAAGGTTGTACAGACGGGTCTCGTGAGTCTAGATAGAGAAGACGGTTGTACAGACGGATCTCGTTAGTCTAGATATAGAAGACGGTTGTACAGACGGATGTCATTAGTCTAGATATAGAAGACGTTTGTCCAACGACGTCTCTCGTTAGTCTAGATATAGAAGACGGTTGTACAGACGGATCTCGTTAGTCTAGATATAGAAGACGGTTGTACAGACGGATCCCGTTAGTCTAGATATAGAAGACGGTTGTATAACGAGAGATCTCGTTAGTCTAGATATAGAAAACGGTTGTACAGACGGATCGCGTTAGTCTAGATATAGAAGATGGTTGTACAACGACGTATCTCGTTAGTCTAGATATAGAAGGCGGTTGTACAGACGGATCTCGTTAGTCTAGATATAGAAGACGGTTGTACAGACGGATCTCGTTAGTCTAGATATAGAAGACGGTTGTACAGACGGATCTCGTTAGTCTAGATATTGAAGACGTTTGTCCAACGACGTATCTCGTTTGTCTAGGTATAGAAGACGGTTGTACAGACGGATCTCGTTAGTCTAGATATAGAAGACGGTTGTACAGACGGATCTCGTTAGTCTAGATGTAGAAGACGGTTGTACAGACGGATCTCGTTAGTCTAGATATAGAAGACGGTTGTACAGACGGATCTCGTTAGTCTAGATATAGAAGACGGTTGTACAGACGGATCCCGTTAGTCTAGATATTGAAGACGGTTGTACAGACGGATCTCGTTAGTCTAGATATAGAAGACGGTTGTATAACGAGAGATCTCGTTAGTCTAGATATAGAAGACGGTTGTACAGACGGATCTCGTTAGTCTAGATATAGAAGACGGTTGTACAGCCGGATCTCGTTAGTCTAGATATAGAAGACGGTTGTACAGACGGATCTCGTTAATATAGATATAGAAGACGGTTGTACAGACGGATCTCGTTAGTCTAGATAGAGAAGACGGTTGTACAGACGGATCTCGTTAGTCTAGATATAGAAGACGGTTGTACAGACGGATCTCGTTAGTCTAGATATAGAAGACGGTTGTACAGACGGATCTCGTTAGTCTAGATATTGAAGACGTTTGTCCAACGACGTATCTCGTTTGTCTAGGTATAGAAGACGGTTGTACAGACGGATCTCGTTAGTCTAGATATAGAAGACGGTTGTACAGACGGATCTCGTTAATATAGATATAGAAGACGGTTGTACAGACGGATCTCGTTAGTCTAGATATAGAAGACGGTTGTACAGACGGATCTCGTTAGTCTAGATATAGAAGACGTTTGTCCAACGACGTATCTCGTTAGTCTAGATATAGAAAACGGTTGTACAGACGGATCTCGTTAGTCTAGATATAGAAGAAGGTTGTACAGACGGGTCTCGTGAGTCTAGATAGTGAAGACGGTTGTACAGACGGATCTCGTTAGTCTAGATATAGAAGACGGTTGTACAGACGGATCTCGTTAGTCTAGATATAGAAGACGGTTGTACAGACGGATCTCGTTAGTCTAGATATAGAAGACGGTTGTACAGACGGATCCCGTTAGTCTAGATATTGAAGACGGTTGTACAGACGGATCTCGTTAGTCTAGATATAGAAGACGGTTGTATAACGAGAGATCTCGTCAGTCTAGATATAGAAGACGGTTGTACAGACGGATCTCGTTAGTCTAGATAGAGAAGACGGTTGTACAGACGGATCTCGTTAGTCTAGATATAGAAGACGGTTGTACAGACGGATCTCGTTAGTCTAGATATAGAAGACGGTTGTACAGACGGATCTCGTTAGTCTAGATATAGAAGACGGTTGTACAGACGGATCCCGTTAGTCTAGATATTGAAGACGGTTGTACAGACGGATCTCGTTAGTCTAGATATAGAAGACGGTTGTATAACGAGAGATCTCGTTAGTCTAGATATAGAAGACGGTTGTACAGACGGATCTCGTTAGTCTAGATATAGAAGACGGTTGTACAGCCGGATCTCGTTAGTCTAGATATAGAAGACGGTTGTACAGACGGATCTCGTTAATATAGATATAGAAGACGGTTGTACAGACGGATCTCGTTAGTCTAGATATAGAAAACGGTTGTACAGACGGATCTCGTTAGTCTAGATATAGAAGACGTTTGTCCAACGACGTATCTCGTTAGTCTAGATATAGAAGACGGTTGTACAGACGGATCTCGTTAGTCTAGATATAGAAGACGGTTGTACAGACGGATCCCGTTAGTCTAGATATTGAAGACGGTTGTACAGACGGATCTCGTTAGTCTAGATATAGAAGACGGTTGTATAACGAGAGATCTCGTCAGTCTAGATATAGAAGACGGTTGTACAGACGGATCTCGTTAGTCTAGATAGAGAAGACGGTTGTACAGACGGATCTCGTTAGTCTAGATATAGAAGACGGTTGTACAGACGGATCTCGTTAGTCTAGATATAGAAGACGGTTGTACAGACGGATCTCGTTAGTCTAGATATAGAAGACGGTTGTACAGACGGATCCCGTTAGTCTAGATATTGAAGACGGTTGTACAGACGGATCTCGTTAGTCTAGATATAGAAGACGGTTGTATAACGAGAGATCTCGTTAGTCTAGATATAGAAGACGGTTGTACAGACGGATCTCGTTAGTCTAGATATAGAAGACGGTTGTACAGCCGGATCTCGTTAGTCTAGATATAGAAGACGGTTGTACAGACGGATCTCGTTAATATAGATATAGAAGACGGTTGTACAGACGGATCTCGTTAGTCTAGATATAGAAGACGGTTGTACAGACGGATCTCGTTAGTCTAGATATAGAAGACGTTTGTCCAACGACGTATCTCGTTAGTCTAGATATAGAAGACGGTTGTACAGACGGATCTCGTTAGTCTAGATATAGAAGACGGTTGTACAGACGGATCCCGTTAGTCTAGATATAGAAGACGGTTGTACAGACGGATCTCGTTAGTCTAGATATTGAAGACGGTTGTACAGACGGGTCTCGTTAGTCTAGATATAGAAGACGGTTGTACAACGACGTATCTCGTTCGTCTAGATATAGAAGGCGGTTGTACAGACGGATCTCGGTAGTCTAGATATAGAAGACGGTTGTACAGACGGATCTCGTTAGTCTAGATATTGAACACGTTTGTCCAACGACGTACCTCGTTAGTCTAGATATAGAAAACGGTTGTACAGACGGATCTCGTTAGTCTAGATATAGAAGACGGTTGTACAACGACGGATCTCGTTAGTCTAGATATAGAAGACGGTTGTGCAGACGGATCTCGTTAGTCTAGATATAAAAGACGGTTGTACAGACGGATCTCGTTAGTCTAGATATAGAAGACGGTTGTACAGACGGATCTCGTTAGTCTAGATATTGAAGACGGTTGTGCAGACGGATCTCGTTAGTCTAGATTTAAAAGACGGTTGTACAGACGGATCTCGTTAGTCTAGATATAGAGGACGGTTGTACAGACGGATCTCGTTAGTCTAGATATAGAAGAAGGTTGTACAGACGGGTCTCGTGAGTCTAGATAGAGAAGACGGTTGTACAGACGGATCTCGTTAGTCTAGATATAGAAGACGGTTGTACAGACGGGTCCCGTGAGTCTAGATAGAGAAGACGGTTGTACAGACGGGTCTCGTTAGTCTAGATACCGAAGACGGTTGTATAGACGGATCTCATTAGTCTAGATATAGAAGACGGTTGTACAGACGGATCTCGTTATTCTAGATATAGAAGACGGTTGTACAGACGGATCCCGTTAGTCTAGATATAGAAGACGGTTGTATAACGAGAGATCTCGTTAGTCTAGATATAGAAGACGATTATACAGACGGATCTCGTTAGTCTAGATATAGAAGACGGTTGTACAGACGGATCTCGTTAGTCTAGATATAGAAGACGGTTGTACAGACGGATCTCGTTAGTCTAGATATAGAAGAAGGTTGTACAGACGGATCTCGTTAGTCTAGATATAGAAGAAGGTTGTACAGACGGGTCTCGTGAGTCTAGATAGTGAAGACGGTTGTACAGACGGATCTCGTTAGTCTAGATATAGAAGACGGTTGTACAGCCGGATCTCGTTAGTCTAGATATAGAAGACGGTTGTACAGACGGATCTCGTTAATATAGATATAGAAGACGGTTGTACAGACGGATCTCGTTAGTCTAGATATAGAAGACGGTTGTACAGACGGATCTCGTTAGTCTAGATATAGAAGACGTTTGTCCAACGACGTATCTCGTTAGTCTAGATATAGAAGACGGTTGTACAGACGGATCTCGTTAGTCTAGATATAGAAGACGGTTGTACAGACGGATCCCGTTAGTCTAGATATAGAAGACGGTTGTACAGACGGATCTCGTTAGTCTAGATATTGAAGACGGTTGTACAGACGGGTCTCGTTAGTCTAGATATAGAAGACGGTTGTACAACGACGTATCTCGTTCGTCTAGATATAGAAGGCGGTTGTACAGACGGATCTCGGTAGTCTAGATATAGAAGACGGTTGTACAGACGGATCTCGTTAGTCTAGATATTGAACACGTTTGTCCAACGACGTACCTCGTTAGTCTAGATATAGAAAACGGTTGTACAGACGGATCTCGTTAGTCTAGATATAGAAGACGGTTGTACAACGACGGATCTCGTTAGTCTAGATATAGAAGACGGTTGTGCAGACGGATCTCGTTAGTCTAGATATAAAAGACGGTTGTACAGACGGATCTCGTTAGTCTAGATATAGAAGACGGTTGTACAGACGGATCTCGTTAGTCTAGATATTGAAGACGGTTGTGCAGACGGATCTCGTTAGTCTAGATTTAAAAGACGGTTGTACAGACGGATCTCGTTAGTCTAGATATAGAGGACGGTTGTACAGACGGATCTCGTTAGTCTAGATATAGAAGAAGGTTGTACAGACGGGTCTCGTGAGTCTAGATAGAGAAGACGGTTGTACAGACGGATCTCGTTAGTCTAGATATAGAAGACGGTTGTACAGACGGGTCCCGTGAGTCTAGATAGAGAAGACGGTTGTACAGACGGGTCTCGTTAGTCTAGATACAGAAGACGGTTGTATAGACGGATCTCATTAGTCTAGATATAGAAGACGGTTGTACAGACGGATCTCGTTATTCTAGATATAGAAGACGGTTGTACAGACGGATCCCGTTAGTCTAGATATAGAAGACGGTTGTATAACGAGAGATCTCGTTAGTCTAGATATAGAAGACGATTATACAGACGGATCTCGTTAGTCTAGATATAGAAGACGGTTGTACAGACGGATCTCGTTAGTCTAGATATAGAAGACGGTTGTACAGACGGATCTCGTTAGTCTAGATATAGAAGAAGGTTGTACAGACGGATCTCGTTAGTCTAGATATAGAAGAAGGTTGTACAGACGGGTCTCGTGAGTCTAGATAGTGAAGACGGTTGTACAGACGGATCTCGTTAGTCTAGATATAGAAGACGGTTGTATAACGAGAGATCTCGTTAGTCTAGATATAGAAGACGGTTGTACAGACGGATCTCGTTAGTCTAGATATAGAAGACGGTTGTACAGCCGGATCTCGTTAGTCTAGATATAGAAGACGGTTGTACAGACGGATCTCGTTAATATAGATATAGAAGACGGTTGTACAGACGGATCTCGTTAGTCTAGATATAGAAGACGGTTGTACAGACGGATCTCGTTAGTCTAGATATAGAAGACGTTTGTCCAACGACGTATCTCGTTAGTCTAGATATAGAAGACGGTTGTACAGACGGATCTCGTTAGTCTAGATATAGAAGACGGTTGTACAGACGGATCCCGTTAGTCTAGATATAGAAGACGGTTGTACAGACGGATCTCGTTAGTCTAGATATTGAAGACGGTTGTACAGACGGGTCTCGTTAGTCTAGATATAGAAGACGGTTGTACAACGACGTATCTCGTTCGTCTAGATATAGAAGGCGGTTGTACAGACGGATCTCGGTAGTCTAGATATAGAAGACGGTTGTACAGACGGATCTCGTTAGTCTAGATATTGAACACGTTTGTCCAACGACGTACCTCGTTAGTCTAGATATAGAAAACGGTTGTACAGACGGATCTCGTTAGTCTAGATATAGAAGACGGTTGTACAACGACGGATCTCGTTAGTCTAGATATAGAAGACGGTTGTGCAGACGTATCTCGTTAGTCTAGATATAAAAGACGGTTGTACAGACGGATCTCGTTAGTCTAGATATAGAAGACGGTTGTACAGACGGATCTCGTTAGTCTAGATATTGAAGACGGTTGTGCAGACGGATCTCGTTAGTCTAGATTTAAAAGACGGTTGTACAGACGGATCTCGTTAGTCTAGATATAGAGGACGGTTGTACAGACGGATCTCGTTAGTCTAGATATAGAAGAAGGTTGTACAGACGGGTCTCGTGAGTCTAGATAGAGAAGACGGTTGTACAGACGGATCTCGTTAGTCTAGATATAGAAGACGGTTGTACAGACGGGTCCCGTGAGTCTAGATAGAGAAGACGGTTGTACAGACGGGTCTCGTTAGTCTAGATACAGAAGACGGTTGTATAGACGGATCTCATTAGTCTAGATATAGAAGACGGTTGTACAGACGGATCTCGTTATTCTAGATATAGAAGACGGTTGTACAGACGGATCCCGTTAGTCTAGATATAGAAGACGGTTGTATAACGAGAGATCTCGTTAGTCTAGATATAGAAGACGATTATACAGACGGATCTCGTTAGTCTAGATATAGAAGACGGTTGTACAGACGGATCTCGTTAGTCTAGATATAGAAGACGGTTGTACAGACGGATCTCGTTAGTCTAGATATAGAAGAAGGTTGTACAGACGGATCTCGTTAGTCTAGATATAGAAGAAGGTTGTACAGACGGGTCTCGTGAGTCTAGATAGTGAAGACGGTTGTACAGACGGATCTCGTTAGTCTAGATATAGAAGACGGTTGTACAGACGGATCTCGTTAGTCTAGATATAGAAGACGGTTGTACAGACGGATCCCGTTAGTCTAGATATAGAAGACGGTTGTATAACGAGAGATCTCGTTAGTCTAGATATAGAAAACGGTTGTACAGACGGATCGCGTTAGTCTAGATATAGAAGAGTGTTGTACAACGACGTATCTCGTTAGTCTAGATATAGAAGGCGGTTGTACAGACGGATCTCGTTAGTCTAGATATAGAAGACGGTTGTACAGACGGATCTCGTTAGTCTAGATATAGAAGACGGTTGTACAGACGGATCTCGTTAGTCTAGATATAGAAGACGGTTGTACAGACGGATGTCATTAGTCTAGATATAGAAGACGTTTGTCCAACGACGTCTCTCGTTAGTCTAGATATAGAAGACGGTTGTACAGACGGATCTCGTTAGTCTAGATATAGAAGACGGTTGTACAGACGGATCCCGTTAGTCTAGATATAGAAGACGGTTGTATAACGAGAGATCTCGTTAGTCTAGATATAGAAAACGGTTGTACAGACGGATCTCGTTAGTCTAGATATAGAAGACGGTTGTACAGACGGATCTCGTTAGTCTAGATATAGAAGACGTTTGTCCAACGACGTATCTCGTTAGTCTAGATATAGAAAACGGTTGTACAGACGGATCTCGTTAGTCTAGATATAGAAGAAGGTTGTACAGACGGGTCTCGTGAGTCTAGATAGTGAAGACGGTTGTACAGACGGATCTCGTTAGTCTAGATATACAGGGTGTAAACAGTATACGTAGCAATATTTTAGGGGGTGGTAGGGAGGTCCAATGGAACATAAAAGTCCTATGACATAGTGTCCGATCTGTCTCCATTTTACAGTAATAATGCCCTAAAGTTTGCACCATGCGTTTGAAACGGATAGTAGCTCGCGCATATTGGTGAGACCAACACATTGAAACAGGGTGTTGACTTCTGATCTTTCATGTAATTCCCAAAGTGGTGTGTTTTTCGGAAGGAAAGACTCTTAAGAGTGATCCTCCAGCGACCCGACTCAAGGAGATGCCGCATCGTATCCCGTGGCGAAGACAACACCCCGCGATACTTCACCGCAAGTTTATGGTTTTCGCCTCTCGAAGGAGTTTGAATACCTATTAAGAACCAAACTCTTCCAGCTCCGCATTGCTCATCAGATCTCTGCGAAAACGACAGCAAGCGATACCTTTCGTCATCGTTTGGTTGTCATTTAAAGTGAATTACGAGTAAAAGATAAATCGAGGAAAATCATGTCAAACGTAAAAAAATGAATACACATTTTTTTTAAAACAGAATCGAAAATAATAATTATTTGAAGTGAGAGGACAAGAAGTACGTAAATTTCGTTTTCAAATATCGCATAAACAAAAAAGTAATGTAACAGGAAATAAACAAAACGTGATCGTAGTTCGTTATTGTGATAAGAATCCGTAGTTTAATAACGGCCAACACTGTTGCTGATAATGAATAAGTCTGTTTAAAACCCCCGAAGACAAAATTTAGGTACGGAAATTTAGAGAATTATCGCCGAAAATAAGCCATAGCCTGCGTTCAATTTAGTAACTAATAATCACCAATAAAGTAACTAAAACTCACACTTTCGGAAATTCACCTGCAGCTTGAAAACCTGCGTCACTAGGTCACTGAACTGGTCCTGGTCAGCGACGGATGCGTGTAGTGCACAGCTGGTCCCAGGTATGCGACACCAACCAAAGTAAAAGGGTCGCAACGCCAAGTGCGTCCCGGTTAATGTACCGAATATTCACTTCACTGCACTGATACTAACACTGATCACTGAATTTATTTTTCACGGAACGTGTTCCTACGTTATAAAAATTGGTGGCCCCGAGAGGGGCCGATTACTGTTAATTGAGCAGTTGCTCAATGTGGCCACCCTCAGCGTCTATGCACGGTAGCATTTGCGTTCCCGTTGTTCCGCGCGTACACCCAGAACATCGCGTAATACTCTTCGGCTGAGTACATTTCTGGGACGAGATTACTAGCTCACTGACAGGATTTTTTCCCAAGCAACTTCCTCTACCGCCAAGTAGTTTCTCTGGTTCCATTATGAGTCTACTCCCACCAGGACAAGAGGCTTTAGGTAAAAAGAAGCCAGCACATTTTTGAAACACACGTGTTTTGCAGAAGTGCAACGAACGAATCATCCTACACTTTCACAAAAGCCCGCGCTCCGTCCTTCTACTGCCAATGTACCCATTGCTTCGAGATAGAAAACAGACACCACGTGTATCGGTTCAAAAGGGTCCGAAGGGAAGAGGCGCAGAAAGTCTTCGAGTTGCTATAAAGAAGAAAATGCATACGATTCCTGTTTTCCCTTTCCGATACCCTGAGTTCACGTCTGCTACGAGGCGGAACCAATTAAGTCATAAATTATCCGAACCTGTAGGAAAGCGTTCTCTACCGCCGACTGGCGGGACAATACGGTCATAAACCGCGACCCTGGCGAAATGCTCTGGCTGATCAGCCTGATTAATTTTGGAGAAGTAGAAATTACAGAGTATTATCCAGCATCAATACGTCTCGCGGAGAGACACAGGAAAAGAAGGGGTACTCCGCTGACTGCGCGTAGTCCCGCCCGCTTCGTCTTACCCTCAAATTAAAGACGGATCCCTTATCTCCCGTGTCTAAACACGCGCTCGAATTTCAAAACAAAAGCACGCGTCGACGTATTCCGTGCGAGAGACGGTGGGCTTCAAGTCCTATTGGCCCTAGTCGAACCAATCTGCCCTGCATCCCTCCCAAACGGCCACTGTCCTCAAGAGGCCCTCTTCACAGCAATATCTCCTCCCCAAGGCCCATGGCGTGTTCCGCGCGGGAGAAGGTGGGCTTAAAGTTCGATTGGTTCTAAACTAACCAATCGGTCCTGCTTATCTCTCCTGTCTAAACACGCGCTCGAATTTCAAAACAAAAGCATGCGTCGACGTATTCCGTGGGAGAGAAGGTGGGCCTTGGGGAGGAGATATTGCTGTGAAGAGGGCCTCTTGAGGACAGTGGCCGTTTGGGAGGGATGCAGGGCAGATTGGTTCGACTAGGGCCAATAGGACTTGAAGCCCACCGTCTCTCGCACGGAATACGTCGACGCGTGCTTTTGTTTTGAAATTCGAGCGCGTGTTTAGACACGAGAGATAAGCAGGCCCGATTGGTTAGTTTGGGACCAATCGAACTTCAAACCCACCTTCTCTCGCACGGAATACGTCGACGCGTGCTTTTATTTTGAAATTCGAGCGCGTGTTTATACTCGAGAGATAAGGGATCGGTCTTTAATTTGAAGGTAGGACGAAGCAGGCGGGACTTCGAGCAGTCAGCGAACTACATGGTCTCCTTCTTCCTGTGTCTCTTCGCAAGCCGTATTGATGTTGAATAATAATTTTTAATTGCTAGTTCCCAAAAATTAATCAGCCTTATAGGCCAGAGCATTTCGCCAGGGTCGCGGTTTATGATCGTATTGTCCCACGAGTCGAATTTATGACTTAGTTGGTTCCGCCTCGTAGCAGACGTGAACTCGGGATATGGGAAAAGGGAAACAGGAAACAGGATTTTTTTCTTTATAGCAACTCGAAGACTTTCAGTTCCTCTTCTCTTCGGACCCTTTCGAACCGAAACACGTGGGGTCTGCTGCCTACCTCGAAGCAATGGGTACATTGGCAATAAAAGAAGGGAGCGCGGGCTTTTGTGAAAGTGTAGGATGGTTCGTTCGTTGCACTTCTGCAAACGCATGTGTCTCGAAAATGTGCTGACTTCTTTTTACCTAAAACATCTTGTCCTGGTGGGACAATAAATTAGGTGATCAGTGTTAATAACCGTGCAGTCAAGTGAATATTCCGTATCTACATTAACCCGATCGCACTTGATGTTGCGATCCTTTTACTTTGGGTGGTGTCGCATACCAGAGACCAGCTGTGCATTGGACGCATTCGTCGCTGACCAGGGTGAGTTCAGTGATCTAGTGACGCAGGTTTTCAAGCAGCAGGTGAAATTCTGAAAGGGTGAGTTTTAATTAGTTTATTGGTGATTATTAGTATTTAAATTTAACGCAGGCTATGACATATTTCCGGCGATAATAACCCATTTTTTCCTGTGTCCGAACGCGAGGCGTAGGTATTGATGGTGAATAATACTTTTTAATTGCTATATTGGTGTTTCGAAAAATAATTAAGCTGACCGTTTAAAGCGGTTCGTCAGGGTCGCGGTTTATAACCGTATTGCCCCACGAGTCGGCGAACGACAACGGTACATGCGGGTCCGAAGTCATCGCATGTATTACCCATCGATACAGCAATATACCGATTAACTCAGGTCGAGGGATGTCTAAAATTCTTAAAGACCGCTCCACGTTCTTGATTGTCGACAGTATTAATGTTCATATCTTCCGGAAAGAAGCTAGCGTTCTTGCCGTGATTGATTGGTGGTGCCGCTTGCTTCGTCCTTTTCTAGCTGACGACCCTAAGTGCCTCCGCTACTCCAAACAGATCCTCAATGGGACCGCTACTGTAAGGGGCCCGTCGTTACTTGGTTACTGGGTCATCTTGAACAGTTCACCACGGGCGGTCTTTGTGCTACGGCTCATCTGTGTGCGTGTAGCGACTATCTTTTCCACAAACATCTCCGATGTTTAAACCTTTATAACAGCTAAACTATACGAGATACAACAAAATGTATTCAGACAATTTTACTCTACTGGTTGTCTCCAATGTATGTGCAAAATTATGGAATCCTGCGTCTATTAGTTTAGCATATAGACATGTGAACTTCGAGGCATTATTACTGTAAAATGGAGACCGATCGGACATTATGTCATAGGACTTTTATGTTCCATTGGACCTCCCCTACCACCCCCTAAAATATTGCTACGTATACCGTTTACACCCTGTAGAAGACGGTTGTACAGACGGATCTCGTTAGTCTAGATATAGAAGACGGTTGTACAGACGGATCTCGTTAGTCTAGATATAGAAGACGGTTGTACAGACGGATCCCGTTAGTCTAGATATTGAAGACGGTTGTACAGACGGATCTCGTTAGTCTAGATATAGAAGACGGTTGTATAACGAGAGATCTCGTTAGTCTAGATATAGAAGACGGTTGTACAGACGGATCTCGTTAGTCTAGATAGAGAAGACGGTTGTACAGACGGATCTCGTTAGTCTAGATATAGAAGACGGTTGTACAGACGGATCTCGTTAGTCTAGATATAGAAGACGGTTGTACAGACGGATCTCGTTAGTCTAGATATAGAAGACGGTTGTACAGACGGATCCCGTTAGTCTAGATATTGAAGACGGTTGTACAGACGGATCTCGTTAGTCTAGATATAGAAGACGGTTGTATAACGAGAGATCTCGTTAGTCTAGATATAGAAGACGGTTGTACAGACGGATCTCGTTAGTCTAGATATAGAAGACGGTTGTACAGCCGGATCTCGTTAGTCTAGATATAGAAGACGGTTGTACAGACGGATCTCGTTAATATAGATATAGAAGACGGTTGTACAGACGGATCTCGTTAGTCTAGATATAGAAGACGGTTGTACAGACGGATCTCGTTAGTCTAGATATAGAAGACGTTTGTCCAACGACGTATCTCGTTAGTCTAGATATAGAAGACGGTTGTACAGACGGATCTCGTTAGTCTAGATATAGAAGACGGTTGTACAGACGGATCTCGTTAGTCTAGATATAGAAGACGGTTGTACAGACGGATCTCGTTAGTCTAGATATAGAAGACGGTTGTACAGACGGATCTCGTTAGTCTAGATATAGAAGACGGTTGTACAGACGGATCTCGTTAGTCTAGATATAGAAGAAGGTTGTACAGACGGATCTCGTTAGTCTAGATATAGAAGAAGGTTGTACAGACGGATCTCATTAGTCTAGATATAGAAGACGGTTGTATAACGAGAGATCTCGTTAGTCTAGATATAGAAAACGGTTGTACAGACGGATCGCGTTAGTCTAGATATAGAAGATGGTTGTACAACGACGTATCTCGTTAGTCTAGATATAGAAGGCGGTTGTACAGACGGATCTCGTTAGTCTAGATATAGAAGACGGTTGTACAGACGGATCTCGTTAGTCTAGATATAGAAGACGGTTGTACAGACGGATCTCGTTAGTCTAGATATAGAAGAAGGTTGTACAGACGGGTCTCGTGAGTCTAGATAGAGAAGACGGTTGTACAGACGGATCTCGTTAGTCTAGATATAGAAGACGGTTGTACAGACGGGTCTCGTGAGTCTAGATAGAGAAGACGGTTGTACAGACGGGTCTCGTTAGTCTAGATACAGAAGCCGGTTGTATAGACGGATCTCATTAGTCTAGATATAGAAGACGGTTGTACAGACGGATCTCGTTATTCTAGATATAGAAGACGGTTGTACAGACGGATCCCGTTAGTCTAGATATAGAAGACGGTTGTATAACGAGAGATCTCGTTAGTCTAGATATAGAAGACGATTATACAGACGGATCTCGTTAGTCTAGATATAGAAGACGGTTGTACAGACGGATCTCGTTAGTCTAGATATAGAAGACGGTTGTACAGACGGATCTCGTTAGTCTAGATATAGAAGACAGTGGTACAGACGGATCTCGTTAGTCTAGATATAGAAGAAGGTTGTACAGACGGGTCTCGTGAGTCTAGATAGAGAAGACGGTTGTACAGACGGGTCTCGTTAGTCTAGATACAGAAGACGGTTGTATAGACGGATCTCATTAGTCTAGATATAGAAGACGGTTGTACAGACGGATCTCGTTATTCTAGATATAGAAGACGGTTGTACAGACGGATCCCGTTAGTCTAGATATAGAAGACGGTTGTATAACGAGAGATCTCGTTAGTCTAGATATAGAAGACGATTATACAGACGGATCTCGTTAGTCTAGATATAGAAGACGGTTGTACAGACGGATCTCGTTAGTCTAGATATAGAAGACGGTTGTACAGACGGATCTCGTTAGTCTAGATATAGAAGACGGTTGTACAGACGGATCTCGTTAGTCTAGATATAGAAGAAGGTTGTACAGACGGATCTCGTTAGTCTAGATATAGAGGACGGTTGTACAAACGGATCTCGTTAGTCTAGATATAGAAGAAGGTTGTACAGACGGGTCTCGTTAGTCTAGATATAGAAGACGGTTGTACAGACGGATCCCGTTAGTCTAGATATAGAAGACGGTTGTATAACGAGAGATCTCGTTAGTCTAGATATAGAAGGCGGTTGTACAGACGGATCTCGTTAGTCTAGATATAGAAGACGGTTGTACAGACGGATCTCGTTAGTCTAGATATAGAAGACGGTTGTACAGACGGATCTCGTTAGTCTAGATATTGATGACGTTTGTCCAACGACGTATCTCGTTTGTCTAGGTATAGAAGACGGTTGTACAGACGGATCTCGTTAGTCTAGATATAGAAGGCGGTTGTACAGACGGATCTCGTTAGTCTAGATATAGAAGACGGTTGTACAACGACGGATCTCGTTAGTCTAGATATAGAAGACGGTTGTGCAGACGGATCTCGTTAGTCTAGATATAAAAGACGGTTGTACAACGACGGATCTCGTTAGTCTAGATATAGAAGACGGTTGTGCAGACGGATCTCGTTAGTCTAGATATAAAATACGGTTGTACAGACGGATCTCGTTAGTCTAGATATAGAGGACGGTTGTACAGACGGATCTCGTTAGTCTAGATATAGAAGAAGGTTGTACAGACGGGTCTCGTGAGTCTAGATAGAGAAGACGGTTGTACAGACGGATCTCGTTAGTCTAGATATAGAAGACGGTTGTACAGACGGATCTCGTTAGTCTAGATATAGAAGACGGTTGTACAGACGGATCTCGTTAGTCTAGATATAGAAGACGGTTGTACAGACGGATCCCGTTAGTCTAGATATTGAAGACGGTTGTACAGACGGATCTCGTTAGTCTAGATATAGAAGACGGTTGTATAACGAGAGATCTCGTTAGTCTAGATATAGAGGACGGTTGTACAGACGGATCTCGTTAGTCTAGATATAGAAGAAGGTTGTACAGACGGGTCTCGTGAGTCTAGATAGAGAAGACGGTTGTACAGACGGATCTCGTTAGTCTAGATATAGAAGACGGTTGTACAGACGGATCTCGTTAGTCTAGATATAGAAGACGGTTGTACAGACGGATCTCGTTAGTCTAGATATAGAAGACGGTTGTACAACGACGTATCTCGTTCGTCTAGATATAGAAGGCGGTTGTACAGACGGATCTCGTTAGTCTAGATATAGAAGACGGTTGTACAGACGGATCTCGTTAGTCTAGATATTGAAGACGTTTGTCCAACGACGTACCTCGTTAGTCTAGATATAGAAAACGGTTGTACAGACGGATCTCGTTAGTCTAGATATAGAAGACGGTTGTACAACGACGGATCTCGTTAGTCTAGATATAGAAGACGGTTGTGCAGACGGATCTCGTTAGTCTAGATATAAAAGACGGTTGTACAGACGGATCTCGTTAGTCTAGATATAGAAGACGGTTGTACAGACGGATCTCGTTAGTCTAGATATTGAAGACGTTTGTCCAACGACGTACCTCGTTAGTCTAGATATAGAAAACGGTTGTACAGACAGATCTCGTTAGTCTAGATATAGAAGACGGTTGTACAACGACGGATCTCGTTAGTCTAGATATAGAAGAAGGTTGTACAGACGGATCTCGTTAGTCTAGATATAGAAGAAGGTTGTACAGACGGGTCTCGTGAGTCTAGATAGAGAAGACGGTTGTATAGACGGGTCTTGTTAGTCTAGATACAGAAGACGGTTGTATAGACGGATCTCATTAGTCTAGATATAGAAGACGGTTGTACAGACGGATCTCGTTATTCTAGATATAGAAGACGGTTGTACAGACGGATCCCGTTAGTCTAGATATAGAAGACGGTTGTATAACGAGAGATCTCGTTAGTCTAGATATAGAAGACGATTATACAGACGGATCTCGTTAGTCTAGATATAGAAGACGGTTGTACAGACGGGTCTCGTGAGTCTAGATAGAGAAGACGGTTGTACAGACGGGTCTCGTTAGTCTAGATACAGAAGACGGTTGTATAGACGGATCTCATTAGTCTAGATATAGAAGACGGTTGTATAACGAGAGATCTCGTTAGTCTAGATATAGAAGACGATTATACAGACGGATCTCGTTAGTCTAGATGTAGAAGACGGTTGTACAGACGGATCTCGTTAGTCTAGATATAGAAGACAGTGGTACAGACGGATCTCGTTAGTCTAGATATAGAGGACGGTTGTACAGACGGATCTCGTTAGTCTAGATATAGAAGAAGGTTGTACAGACGGGTCTCGTTAGTCTAGATATAGAAGACGGTTGTACAGACGGATCTCGTTATTCTAGATATAGAAGACGGTTGTACAGACGGATCCCGTTAGTCTAGATATAGAAGACGGTTGTATAACGAGAGATCTCGTTAGTCTAGATATAGAAGACGATTATACAGACGGATCTCGTTAGTCTAGATATAGAAGACGGTTGTACAGACGGATCTCGTTAGTCTAGATATAGAAGACGGTTGTACAGACGGATCTCGTTAGTCTAGATATAGAAGAAGGTTGTACAGACGGATCTCGTTAGTCTAGATATAGAAGAAGGTTGTACAGACGGGTCTCGTGAGTCTAGATAGAGAAGACGGTTGTACAGACGGGTCTCGTTAGTCTAGATATAGAAGACGGTTGTACAGACGGATCTCGTTAGTCTAGATATAGAAGACGGTTGTACAGACGGATCTCGTTAGTCTAGATATAGAAGAAGGTTGTACAGACGGATCTCGTTAGTCTAGATATAGAGGACGGTTGTACAAACGGATCTCGTTAGTCTAGATATAGAAGAAGGTTGTACAGACGGGTCTCGTTAGTCTAGATATAGAAGACGGTTGTACAGACGGATCCCGTTAGTCTAGATATAGAAGACGGTTGTATAACGAGAGATCTCGTTAGTCTAGATATAGAAAACGGTTGTACAGACGGATCGCGTTAGTCTAGATATAGAAGATGGTTGTACAACGACGTATCTCGTTAGTCTAGATATAGAAGGCGGTTGTACAGACGGATCTCGTTAGTCTAGATATAGAAGACGGTTGTACAGACGGATCTCGTTAGTCTAGATGTAGAAGACGGTTGTACAGACGGATCTCGTTAGTCTTGATATAGAAGATGGTTGTACAACGACGTATCTCGTTCGTCTAGATATAGAAGGCGGTTGTACAGACGGATCTCGTTAGTCTAGATATAGAAGACGGTTGTACAACGACGGATCTCGTTAGTCTAGATATAGAAGACGGTTGTGCAGACGGATCTCGTTAGTCTAGATATAAAAGACGGTTGTACAACGACGGATCTCGTTAGTCTAGATATAGAAGACGGTTGTGCAGACGGATCTCGTTAGTCTAGATATAAAATACGGTTGTACAGACGGATCTCGTTAGTCTAGATATAGAGGACGGTTGTACAGACGGATCTCGTTAGTCTAGATATAGAAGAAGGTTGTACAGACGGGTCTCGTGAGTCTAGATAGAGAAGACGGTTGTACAGACGGATCTCGTTAGTCTAGATATAGAAGACGGTTGTACAGACGGATCTCGTTAGTCTAGATATAGAAGACGGTTGTACAGACGGATCTCGTTAGTCTAGATATAGAAGACGGTTGTACAGACGGATCCCGTTAGTCTAGATATTGAAGACGGTTGTACAGACGGATCTCGTTAGTCTAGATATAGAAGACGGTTGTATAACGAGAGATCTCGTTAGTCTAGATATAGAAGACGGTTGTACAGACGGATCTCGTTAGTCTAGATATAGAAGACGGTTGTACAGCCGGATCTCGTTAGTCTAGATATAGAAGACGGTTGTACAGACGGATCTCGTTAATATAGATATAGAAGACGGTTGTACAGACGGATCTCGTTAGTCTAGATATAGAAGACGGTTGTACAGACGGATCTCGTTAGTCTAGATATAGAAGACGTTTGTCCAACGACGTATCTCGTTAGTCTAGATATAGAAGACGGTTGTACAGACGGATCTCGTTAGTCTAGATATAGAAGACGGTTGTACAGACGGATCCCGTTAGTCTAGATATAGAAGACGGTTGTACACACGGATCTCGTTAGTCTAGATATTGATGACGGTTGTACAGACGGGTCTCGTTAGTCTAGATATAGAAGACGGTTGTACAACGACGTATCTCGTTCGTCTAGATATAGAAGGCGGTTGTACAGACGGATCTCGTTAGTCTAGATATAGAAGACGGTTGTACAGACGGATCTCGTTAGTCTAGATATTGAAGACGTTTGTCCAACGACGTACCTCGTTAGTCTAGATATAGAAAACGGTTGTACAGACGGATCTCGTTAGTCTAGATATAGAAGACGGTTGTACAACGACGGATCTCGTTAGTCTAGATATAGAAGACGGTTGTGCAGACGGATCTCGTTAGTCTAGATATAAAAGACGGTTGTACAGACGGATCTCGTTAGTCTAGATATAGAGGACGGTTGTACAGACGGATCTCGTTAGTCTAGATATAGAAGAAGGTTGTACAGACGGGTCTCGTGAGTCTAGATAGAGAAGACGGTTGTACAGACGGATCTCGTTAGTCTAGATATAGAAGACGGTTGTACAGACGGATCTCGTTAGTCTAGATATAGAAGACGGTTGTACAGACGGATCTCGTTAGTCTAGATATTGAAGACGTTTGTCCAACGACGTACCTCGTTAGTCTAGATATAGAAAACGGTTGTACAGACAGATCTCGTTAGTCTAGATATAGAGGACGGTTGTACAGACGGATCTCGTTAGTCTAGATATAGAAGAAGGTTGTACAGACGGGTCTCGTGAGTCTAGATAGAGAAGACGGTTGTACAGACGGATCTCGTTAGTCTAGATATAGAAGACGGTTGTACAGACGGATCTCGTTAGTCTAGATATAGAAGACGGTTGTACAGACGGATCTCGTTAGTCTAGATATAGAAGACGGTTGTACAACGACGTATCTCGTTCGTCTAGATATAGAAGGCGGTTGTACAGACGGATCTCGTTAGTCTAGATATAGAAGACGGTTGTACAGACGGATCTCGTTAGTCTAGATATTGAAGACGTTTGTCCAACGACGTACCTCGTTAGTCTAGATATAGAAAACGGTTGTACAGACGGATCTCGTTAGTCTAGATATAGAAGACGGTTGTACAACGACGGATCTCGTTAGTCTAGATATAGAAGACGGTTGTGCAGACGGATCTCGTTAGTCTAGATATAAAAGACGGTTGTACAGACGGATCTCGTTAGTCTAGATATAGAAGACGGTTGTACAGACGGATCTCGTTAGTCTAGATATTGAAGACGTTTGTCCAACGACGTACCTCGTTAGTCTAGATATAGAAAACGGTTGTACAGACAGATCTCGTTAGTCTAGATATAGAAGACGGTTGTACAACGACGGATCTCGTTAGTCTAGATATAGAAGAAGGTTGTACAGACGGATCTCGTTAGTCTAGATATAGAAGAAGGTTGTACAGACGGGTCTCGTGAGTCTAGATAGAGAAGACGGTTGTATAGACGGGTCTTGTTAGTCTAGATACAGAAGACGGTTGTATAGACGGATCTCATTAGTCTAGATATAGAAGACGGTTGTACAGACGGATCTCGTTATTCTAGATATAGAAGACGGTTGTACAGACGGATCCCGTTAGTCTAGATATAGAAGACGGTTGTATAACGAGAGATCTCGTTAGTCTAGATATAGAAGACGATTATACAGACGGATCTCGTTAGTCTAGATATAGAAGACGGTTGTACAGACGGGTCTCGTGAGTCTAGATAGAGAAGACGGTTGTACAGACGGGTCTCGTTAGTCTAGATACAGAAGACGGTTGTATAGACGGATCTCATTAGTCTAGATATAGAAGACGGTTGTATAACGAGAGATCTCGTTAGTCTAGATATAGAAGACGATTATACAGACGGATCTCGTTAGTCTAGATGTAGAAGACGGTTGTACAGACGGATCTCGTTAGTCTAGATATAGAAGACAGTGGTACAGACGGATCTCGTTAGTCTAGATATAGAGGACGGTTGTACAGACGGATCTCGTTAGTCTAGATATAGAAGAAGGTTGTACAGACGGGTCTCGTTAGTCTAGATATAGAAGACGGTTGTACAGACGGATCTCGTTATTCTAGATATAGAAGACGGTTGTACAGACGGATCCCGTTAGTCTAGATATAGAAGACGGTTGTATAACGAGAGATCTCGTTAGTCTAGATATAGAAGACGATTATACAGACGGATCTCGTTAGTCTAGATATAGAAGACGGTTGTACAGACGGATCTCGTTAGTCTAGATATAGAAGACGGTTGTACAGACGGATCTCGTTAGTCTAGATATAGAAGAAGGTTGTACAGACGGATCTCGTTAGTCTAGATATAGAAGAAGGTTGTACAGACGGGTCTCGTGAGTCTAGATAGAGAAGACGGTTGTACAGACGGGTCTCGTTAGTCTAGATATAGAAGACGGTTGTACAGACGGATCTCGTTAGTCTAGATATAGAAGACGGTTGTACAGACGGATCTCGTTAGTCTAGATATAGAAGAAGGTTGTACAGACGGATCTCGTTAGTCTAGATATAGAGGACGGTTGTACAAACGGATCTCGTTAGTCTAGATATAGAAGAAGGTTGTACAGACGGGTCTCGTTAGTCTAGATATAGAAGACGGTTGTACAGACGGATCCCGTTAGTCTAGATATAGAAGACGGTTGTATAACGAGAGATCTCGTTAGTCTAGATATAGAAAACGGTTGTACAGACGGATCGCGTTAGTCTAGATATAGAAGATGGTTGTACAACGACGTATCTCGTTAGTCTAGATATAGAAGGCGGTTGTACAGACGGATCTCGTTAGTCTAGATATAGAAGACGGTTGTACAGACGGATCTCGTTAGTCTAGATGTAGAAGACGGTTGTACAGACGGATCTCGTTAGTCTTGATATAGAAGATGGTTGTACAACGACGTATCTCGTTCGTCTAGATATAGAAGGCGGTTGTACAGACGGATCTCGTTAGTCTAGATATAGAAGACGGTTGTACAACGACGGATCTCGTTAGTCTAGATATAGAAGACGGTTGTGCAGACGGATCTCGTTAGTCTAGATATAAAAGACGGTTGTACAACGACGGATCTCGTTAGTCTAGATATAGAAGACGGTTGTGCAGACGGATCTCGTTAGTCTAGATATAAAATACGGTTGTACAGACGGATCTCGTTAGTCTAGATATAGAGGACGGTTGTACAGACGGATCTCGTTAGTCTAGATATAGAAGAAGGTTGTACAGACGGGTCTCGTGAGTCTAGATAGAGAAGACGGTTGTACAGACGGATCTCGTTAGTCTAGATATAGAAGACGGTTGTACAGACGGATCTCGTTAGTCTAGATATAGAAGACGGTTGTACAGACGGATCTCGTTAGTCTAGATATAGAAGACGGTTGTACAGACGGATCCCGTTAGTCTAGATATTGAAGACGGTTGTACAGACGGATCTCGTTAGTCTAGATATAGAAGACGGTTGTATAACGAGAGATCTCGTTAGTCTAGATATAGAAGACGGTTGTACAGACGGATCTCGTTAGTCTAGATATAGAAGACGGTTGTACAGCCGGATCTCGTTAGTCTAGATATAGAAGACGGTTGTACAGACGGATCTCGTTAATATAGATATAGAAGACGGTTGTACAGACGGATCTCGTTAGTCTAGATATAGAAGACGGTTGTACAGACGGATCTCGTTAGTCTAGATATAGAAGACGTTTGTCCAACGACGTATCTCGTTAGTCTAGATATAGAAGACGGTTGTACAGACGGATCTCGTTAGTCTAGATATAGAAGACGGTTGTACAGACGGATCCCGTTAGTCTAGATATAGAAGACGGTTGTACACACGGATCTCGTTAGTCTAGATATTGATGACGGTTGTACAGACGGGTCTCGTTAGTCTAGATATAGAAGACGGTTGTACAACGACGTATCTCGTTCGTCTAGATATAGAAGGCGGTTGTACAGACGGATCTCGTTAGTCTAGATATAGAAGACGGTTGTACAGACGGATCTCGTTAGTCTAGATATTGAAGACGTTTGTCCAACGACGTACCTCGTTAGTCTAGATATAGAAAACGGTTGTACAGACGGATCTCGTTAGTCTAGATATAGAAGACGGTTGTACAACGACGGATCTCGTTAGTCTAGATATAGAAGACGGTTGTGCAGACGGATCTCGTTAGTCTAGATATAAAAGACGGTTGTACAGACGGATCTCGTTAGTCTAGATATAGAGGACGGTTGTACAGACGGATCTCGTTAGTCTAGATATAGAAGAAGGTTGTACAGACGGGTCTCGTGAGTCTAGATAGAGAAGACGGTTGTACAGACGGATCTCGTTAGTCTAGATATAGAAGACGGTTGTACAGACGGATCTCGTTAGTCTAGATATAGAAGACGGTTGTACAGACGGATCTCGTTAGTCTAGATATTGAAGACGTTTGTCCAACGACGTACCTCGTTAGTCTAGATATAGAAAACGGTTGTACAGACAGATCTCGTTAGTCTAGATATAGAAGACGGTTGTACAACGACGGATCTCGTTAGTCTAGATATAGAAGACGGTTGTGCAGACGGATCTCGTTAGTCTAGATATAAAATACGGTTGTACAGACGGATCTCGTTAGTCTAGATATAGAGGACGGTTGTACAGACGGATCTCGTTAGTCTAGATATAGAAGAAGGTTGTACAGACGGGTCTCGTGAGTCTAGATAGAGAAGACGGTTGTACAGACGGATCTCGTTAGTCTAGATATAGAAGAAGGTTGTACAGACGGATCTCGTTAGTCTAGATATAGAAGAAGGTTGTACAGACGGGTCTCGTGAGTCTAGATAGAGAAGACGGTTGTATAGACGGGTCTCGTTAGTCTAGATACAGAAGACGGTTGTATAGACGGATCTCATTATTCTAGATATAGAAGACGGTTGTACAGACGGATCTCGTTATTCTAGATATAGAAGACGGTTGTACAGACGGATCCAGTTAGTCTAGATATAGAAGACGGTTGTATAACGAGAGATCTCGTTAGTCTAGATATAGAAGACGATTATACAGACGGATCTCGTTAGTCTAGACGTAGAAGACGGTTGTACAGACGGATCTCGTTAGTCTAGATATAGAAGACGGTTGTACAGACGGATCTCGTTAGTCTAGATATAGAAGACAGTGGTACAGACGGATCTCGTTAGTCTAGATATAGAAGAAGGTTGTACAGACGGGTCTCGTGAGTCTAGATAGAGAAGACGGTTGTACAGACGGGTCTCGTTAGTCTAGATACAGAAGACGGTTGTATAGACGGATCTCATTAGTCTAGATATAGAAGACGGTTGTACAGACGGATCTCGTTATTCTAGATATAGAAGACGGTTGTACAGACGGATCCCGTTAGTCTAGATATAGAAGACGGTTGTATAACGAGAGATCTCGTTAGTCTAGATATAGAAGACGATTATACAGACGGATCTCGTTAGTCTAGATATAGAAGACGGTTGTACAGACGGATCTCGTTAGTCTAGATATAGAAGACGGTTGTACAGACGGATCTCGTTAGTCTAGATATAGAAGAAGGTTGTACAGACGGATCTCGTTAGTCTAGATATAGAGGACGGTTGTACAGACGGATCTCGTTAGTCTAGATATAGAAGAAGGTTGTACAGACGGGTCTCGTGAGTCTAGATAGAGAAGACGGTTGTACAGACGGATCTCGTTAGTCTAGATATAGAAGACGGTTGTACAGACGGATGTCATTAGTCTAGATATAGAAGACGTTTGTCCAACGACGTCTCTCGTTAGTCTAGATATAGAAGACGGTTGTACAGACGGATCTCGTTAGTCTAGATATAGAAGACGGTTGTACAGACGGATCCCGTTAGTCTAGATATAGAAGACGGTTGTATAACGAGAGATCTCGTTAGTCTAGATATAGAAAACGGTTGTACAGACGGATCGCGTTAGTCTAGATATAGAAGATGGTTGTACAACGACGTATCTCGTTAGTCTAGATATAGAAGGCGGTTGTACAGACGGATCTCGTTAGTCTAGATATAGAAGACGGTTGTACAGACGGATCTCGTTAGTCTAGATATAGAAGACAGTTGTACAGACGGATCTCGTTAGTCTAGATATTGAAGACGTTTGTCCAACGACGTATCTCGTTTGTCTAGGTATAGAAGACGGTTGTACAGACGGATCTCGTTAGTCTAGATATAGAAGACGGTTGTACAGACGGATCTCGTTAGTCTAGATGTAGAAGACGGTTGTACAGACGGATCTCGTTAGTCTAGATATAGAAGACGGTTGTACAGACGGATCTCGTTAGTCTAGATATAGAAGACGGTTGTACAGACGGATCCCGTTAGTCTAGATATTGAAGACGGTTGTACAGACGGATCTCGTTAGTCTAGATATAGAAGACGGTTGTATAACGAGAGATCTCGTTAGTCTAGATATAGAAGACGGTTGTACAGACGGATCTCGTTAGTCTAGATATAGAAGACGGTTGTACAGCCGGATCTCGTTAGTCTAGATATAGAAGACGGTTGTACAGACGGATCTCGTTAATATAGATATAGAAGACGGTTGTACAGACGGATCTCGTTAGTCTAGATAGAGAAGACGGTTGTACAGACGGATCTCGTTAGTCTAGATATAGAAGACGGTTGTACAGACGGATCTCGTTAGTCTAGATATAGAAGACGGTTGTACAGACGGATCTCGTTAGTCTAGATATTGAAGACGTTTGTCCAACGACGTATCTCGTTTGTCTAGGTATAGAAGACGGTTGTACAGACGGATCTCGTTAGTCTAGATATAGAAGACGGTTGTACAGACGGATCTCGTTAATATAGATATAGAAGACGGTTGTACAGACGGATCTCGTTAGTCTAGATATAGAAGACGGTTGTACAGACGGATCTCGTTAGTCTAGATATAGAAGACGTTTGTCCAACGACGTATCTCGTTAGTCTAGATATAGAAAACGGTTGTACAGACGGATCTCGTTAGTCTAGATATAGAAGAAGGTTGTACAGACGGGTCTCGTGAGTCTAGATAGTGAAGACGGTTGTACAGACGGATCTCGTTAGTCTAGATATAGAAGACGGTTGTACAGACGGATCTCGTTAGTCTAGATATAGAAGACGGTTGTACAGACGGATCTCGTTAGTCTAGATATAGAAGACGGTTGTACAGACGGATCCCGTTAGTCTAGATATTGAAGACGGTTGTACAGACGGATCTCGTTAGTCTAGATATAGAAGACGGTTGTATAACGAGAGATCTCGTTAGTCTAGATATAGAAGACGGTTGTACAGACGGATCTCGTTAGTCTAGATAGAGAAGACGGTTGTACAGACGGATCTCGTTAGTCTAGATATAGAAGACGGTTGTACAGACGGATCTCGTTAGTCTAGATATAGAAGACGGTTGTACAGACGGATCTCGTTAGTCTAGATATAGAAGACGGTTGTACAGACGGATCCCGTTAGTCTAGATATTGAAGACGGTTGTACAGACGGATCTCGTTAGTCTAGATATAGAAGACGGTTGTATAACGAGAGATCTCGTTAGTCTAGATATAGAAGACGGTTGTACAGACGGATCTCGTTAGTCTAGATATAGAAGACGGTTGTACAGCCGGATCTCGTTAGTCTAGATATAGAAGACGGTTGTACAGACGGATCTCGTTAATATAGATATAGAAGACGGTTGTACAGACGGATCTCGTTAGTCTAGATATAGAAGACGGTTGTACAGACGGATCTCGTTAGTCTAGATATAGAAGACGTTTGTCCAACGACGTATCTCGTTAGTCTAGATATAGAAGACGGTTGTACAGACGGATCTCGTTAGTCTAGATATAGAAGACGGTTGTACAGACGGATCCCGTTAGTCTAGATATAGAAGACGGTTGTACAGACGGATCTCGTTAGTCTAGATATTGAAGACGGTTGTACAGACGGGTCTCGTTAGTCTAGATATAGAAGACGGTTGTACAACGACGTATCTCGTTCGTCTAGATATAGAAGGCGGTTGTACAGACGGATCTCGGTAGTCTAGATATAGAAGACGGTTGTACAGACGGATCTCGTTAGTCTAGATATTGAACACGTTTGTCCAACGACGTACCTCGTTAGTCTAGATATAGAAAACGGTTGTACAGACGGATCTCGTTAGTCTAGATATAGAAGACGGTTGTACAACGACGGATCTCGTTAGTCTAGATATAGAAGACGGTTGTGCAGACGGATCTCGTTAGTCTAGATATAAAAGACGGTTGTACAGACGGATCTCGTTAGTCTAGATATAGAAGACGGTTGTACAGACGGATCTCGTTAGTCTAGATATTGAAGACGGTTGTGCAGACGGATCTCGTTAGTCTAGATTTAAAAGACGGTTGTACAGACGGATCTCGTTAGTCTAGATATAGAGGACGGTTGTACAGACGGATCTCGTTAGTCTAGATATAGAAGAAGGTTGTATAACGAGAGATCTCGTTAGTCTAGATATAGAAGACGATTATACAGACGGATCTCGTTAGTCTAGATATAGAAGACGGTTGTACAGACGGATCTCGTTAGTCTAGATATAGAAGACGGTTGTACAGACGGATCTCGTTAGTCTAGATATAGAAGAAGGTTGTACAGACGGATCTCGTTAGTCTAGATATAGAGGACGGTTGTACAGACGGATCTCGTTAGTCTAGATATAGAAGAAGGTTGTACAGACGGGTCTCGTGAGTCTAGATAGAGAAAACGGTTGTACAGACGGATCTCGTTAGTCTAGATATAGAAGAAGGTTGTACAGACGGATCTCGTTAGTCTAGATATAGAAGAAGGTTGTACAGACGGGTCTCGTGAGTCTAGATAGAGAAGACGGTTGTATAGACGGGTCTCGTTAGTCTAGATACAGAAGACGGTTGTATAGACGGATCTCATTATTCTAGATATAGAAGACGGTTGTACAGACGGATCTCGTTATTCTAGATATAGAAGACGGTTGTACAGACGGATCCAGTTAGTCTAGATATAGAAGACGGTTGTATAACGAGAGATCTCGTTAGTCTAGATATAGAAGACGATTATACAGACGGATCTCGTTAGTCTAGACGTAGAAGACGGTTGTACAGACGGATCTCGTTAGTCTAGATATAGAAGACGGTTGTACAGACGGATCTCGTTAGTCTAGATATAGAAGACAGTGGTACAGACGGATCTCGTTAGTCTAGATATAGAAGAAGGTTGTACAGACGGGTCTCGTGAGTCTAGATAGAGAAGACGGTTGTACAGACGGGTCTCGTTAGTCTAGATACAGAAGACGGTTGTATAGACGGATCTCATTAGTCTAGATATAGAAGACGGTTGTACAGACGGATCTCGTTATTCTAGATATAGAAGACGGTTGTACAGACGGATCCCGTTAGTCTAGATATAGAAGACGGTTGTATAACGAGAGATCTCGTTAGTCTAGATATAGAAGACGATTATACAGACGGATCTCGTTAGTCTAGATATAGAAGACGGTTGTACAGACGGATCTCGTTAGTCTAGATATAGAAGACGGTTGTACAGACGGATCTCGTTAGTCTAGATATAGAAGAAGGTTGTACAGACGGATCTCGTTAGTCTAGATATAGAGGACGGTTGTACAGACGGATCTCGTTAGTCTAGATATAGAAGAAGGTTGTACAGACGGGTCTCGTGAGTCTAGATAGAGAAGACGGTTGTACAGACGGATCTCGTTAGTCTAGATATAGAAGACGGTTGTACAGACGGATGTCATTAGTCTAGATATAGAAGACGTTTGTCCAACGACGTCTCTCGTTAGTCTAGATATAGAAGACGGTTGTACAGACGGATCTCGTTAGTCTAGATATAGAAGACGGTTGTACAGACGGATCCCGTTAGTCTAGATATAGAAGACGGTTGTATAACGAGAGATCTCGTTAGTCTAGATATAGAAAACGGTTGTACAGACGGATCGCGTTAGTCTAGATATAGAAGATGGTTGTACAACGACGTATCTCGTTAGTCTAGATATAGAAGGCGGTTGTACAGACGGATCTCGTTAGTCTAGATATAGAAGACGGTTGTACAGACGGATCTCGTTAGTCTAGATATAGAAGACAGTTGTACAGACGGATCTCGTTAGTCTAGATATTGAAGACGTTTGTCCAACGACGTATCTCGTTTGTCTAGGTATAGAAGACGGTTGTACAGACGGATCTCGTTAGTCTAGATATAGAAGACGGTTGTACAGACGGATCTCGTTAGTCTAGATGTAGAAGACGGTTGTACAGACGGATCTCGTTAGTCTAGATATAGAAGACGGTTGTACAGACGGATCTCGTTAGTCTAGATATAGAAGACGGTTGTACAGACGGATCCCGTTAGTCTAGATATTGAAGACGGTTGTACAGACGGATCTCGTTAGTCTAGATATAGAAGACGGTTGTATAACGAGAGATCTCGTTAGTCTAGATATAGAAGACGGTTGTACAGACGGATCTCGTTAGTCTAGATATAGAAGACGGTTGTACAGCCGGATCTCGTTAGTCTAGATATAGAAGACGGTTGTACAGACGGATCTCGTTAATATAGATATAGAAGACGGTTGTACAGACGGATCTCGTTAGTCTAGATAGAGAAGACGGTTGTACAGACGGATCTCGTTAGTCTAGATATAGAAGACGGTTGTACAGACGGATCTCGTTAGTCTAGATATAGAAGACGGTTGTACAGACGGATCTCGTTAGTCTAGATATTGAAGACGTTTGTCCAACGACGTATCTCGTTTGTCTAGGTATAGAAGACGGTTGTACAGACGGATCTCGTTAGTCTAGATATAGAAGACGGTTGTACAGACGGATCTCGTTAATATAGATATAGAAGACGGTTGTACAGACGGATCTCGTTAGTCTAGATATAGAAGACGGTTGTACAGACGGATCTCGTTAGTCTAGATATAGAAGACGTTTGTCCAACGACGTATCTCGTTAGTCTAGATATAGAAAACGGTTGTACAGACGGATCTCGTTAGTCTAGATATAGAAGAAGGTTGTACAGACGGGTCTCGTGAGTCTAGATAGTGAAGACGGTTGTACAGACGGATCTCGTTAGTCTAGATATAGAAGACGGTTGTACAGACGGATCTCGTTAGTCTAGATATAGAAGACGGTTGTACAGACGGATCTCGTTAGTCTAGATATAGAAGACGGTTGTACAGACGGATCCCGTTAGTCTAGATATTGAAGACGGTTGTACAGACGGATCTCGTTAGTCTAGATATAGAAGACGGTTGTATAACGAGAGATCTCGTTAGTCTAGATATAGAAGACGGTTGTACAGACGGATCTCGTTAGTCTAGATAGAGAAGACGGTTGTACAGACGGATCTCGTTAGTCTAGATATAGAAGACGGTTGTACAGACGGATCTCGTTAGTCTAGATATAGAAGACGGTTGTACAGACGGATCTCGTTAGTCTAGATATAGAAGACGGTTGTACAGACGGATCCCGTTAGTCTAGATATTGAAGACGGTTGTACAGACGGATCTCGTTAGTCTAGATATAGAAGACGGTTGTATAACGAGAGATCTCGTTAGTCTAGATATAGAAGACGGTTGTACAGACGGATCTCGTTAGTCTAGATATAGAAGACGGTTGTACAGCCGGATCTCGTTAGTCTAGATATAGAAGACGGTTGTACAGACGGATCTCGTTAATATAGATATAGAAGACGGTTGTACAGACGGATCTCGTTAGTCTAGATATAGAAGACGGTTGTACAGACGGATCTCGTTAGTCTAGATATAGAAGACGTTTGTCCAACGACGTATCTCGTTAGTCTAGATATAGAAGACGGTTGTACAGACGGATCTCGTTAGTCTAGATATAGAAGACGGTTGTACAGACGGATCCCGTTAGTCTAGATATAGAAGACGGTTGTACAGACGGATCTCGTTAGTCTAGATATTGAAGACGGTTGTACAGACGGGTCTCGTTAGTCTAGATATAGAAGACGGTTGTACAACGACGTATCTCGTTCGTCTAGATATAGAAGGCGGTTGTACAGACGGATCTCGGTAGTCTAGATATAGAAGACGGTTGTACAGACGGATCTCGTTAGTCTAGATATTGAACACGTTTGTCCAACGACGTACCTCGTTAGTCTAGATATAGAAAACGGTTGTACAGACGGATCTCGTTAGTCTAGATATAGAAGACGGTTGTACAACGACGGATCTCGTTAGTCTAGATATAGAAGACGGTTGTGCAGACGGATCTCGTTAGTCTAGATATAAAAGACGGTTGTACAGACGGATCTCGTTAGTCTAGATATAGAAGACGGTTGTACAGACGGATCTCGTTAGTCTAGATATTGAAGACGGTTGTGCAGACGGATCTCGTTAGTCTAGATTTAAAAGACGGTTGTACAGACGGATCTCGTTAGTCTAGATATAGAGGACGGTTGTACAGACGGATCTCGTTAGTCTAGATATAGAAGAAGGTTGTACAGACGGGTCTCGTGAGTCTAGATAGAGAAGACGGTTGTACAGACGGATCTCGTTAGTCTAGATATAGAAGACGGTTGTACAGACGGGTCCCGTGAGTCTAGATAGAGAAGACGGTTGTACAGACGGGTCTCGTTAGTCTAGATACAGAAGACGGTTGTATAGACGGATCTCATTAGTCTAGATATAGAAGACGGTTGTACAGACGGATCTCGTTATTCTAGATATAGAAGACGGTTGTACAGACGGATCCCGTTAGTCTAGATATAGAAGACGGTTGTATAACGAGAGATCTCGTTAGTCTAGATATAGAAGACGATTATACAGACGGATCTCGTTAGTCTAGATATAGAAGACGGTTGTACAGACGGATCTCGTTAGTCTAGATATAGAAGACGGTTGTACAGACGGATCTCGTTAGTCTAGATATAGAAGAAGGTTGTACAGACGGATCTCGTTAGTCTAGATATAGAAGAAGGTTGTACAGACGGGTCTCGTGAGTCTAGATAGAGAAGACGGTTGTACAGACGGGTCTCGTTAGTCTAGATACAGAAGACGGTTGTATAGACGGATCTCATTAGTCTAGATATAGAAGACGGTTGTACAGACGGATCTCGTTATTCTAGATATAGAAGACAGTTGTACAGACGGATCCCGTTAGTCTAGATATAGAAGACGGTTGTATAACGAGAGATCTCGTTAGTCTAGATATAGAAGACGATTATACAGACGGATCTCGTTAGTCTAGATATAGATGACGGTTGTACAGACGGATCTCGTTAGTCTAGATATAGAAGACGGTTGTACAGACGGATCTCGTTAGTCTAGATATAGAAGAAGGTTGTACAGACGGATCTCATTAGTCTAGATATAGAAGACGGTTGTACAGACGGATCCCGTTAGTCTAGATATAGAAGACGGTTGTACAGACGGATCTCGTTAGTCTAGATATAGAAGACGGTTGTACAGACTGATCCCGTTAGTCTAGATATTGAAGACGGTTGTACAGACGGATCTCGTTAGTCTAGATATAGAAGACGGTTGTATAACGAGAGATCTCGTTAGTCTAGATATAGAAGACGGTTGTACAGACGGATCTCGTTAGTCTAGATATAGAAGACGGTTGTACAGCCGGATCTCGTTAGTCTAGATATAGAAGACGGTTGTACAGACGGATCTCGTTAATATAGATATAGAAGACGGTTGTACAGACGGATCTCGTTAGTCTAGATATAGAAGACGGTTGTACAGACGGATCTCGTTAGTCTAGATATAGAAGACGTTTGTCTAACGACGTATCTCGTTAGTCTAGATATAGAAGACGGTTGTACAGACGGATCTCGTTAGTCTAGATATAGAAGACGGTTGTACAGACGGATCCCGTTAGTCTAGATATAGAAGACGGTTGTACAGACGGATCTCGTTAGTCTAGATATTGATGACGGTTGTACAGACGGGTCTCGTTAGTCTAGATATAGAAGACGGTTGTACACCGACGTATCTCGTTCGTCTAGATATAGAAGGCGGTTGTACAGACGGATCTCGTTAGTCTAGATATAGAAGACGGTTGTACAGACGGATCTCGTTAGTCTAGATATTGAAGACGTTTGTCCAACGACGTACCTCGTTAGTCTAGATATAGAAAACGGTTGTACAGACGGATCTCGTTAGTCTAGATATAGAAGACGGTTGTACAACGACGGATCTCGTTAGTCTAGATATAGAAGACGGTTGTGCAGACGGATCTCGTTAGTCTAGATATAGAAGAAGGTTGTACAGACGGGTCTCGTGAGTCTAGATAGAGAAGACGGTTGTACAGACGGATCTCGTTAGTCTAGATATAGAAGACGGTTGTACAGACGGATCTCGTTAGTCTAGATATAGAAGACGGTTGTACAGACGGATCTCGTTAGTCTAGATATTGAAGACGTTTGTCCAACGACGTACCTCGTTAGTCTAGATATAGAAAACGGTTGTACAGACAGATCTCGTTAGTCTAGATATAGAAGACGGTTGTACAACGACGGATCTCGTTAGTCTAGATATAGAAGACGGTTGTGCAGACGGATCTCGTTAGTCTAGATTTAAAAGACGGTTGTACAGACGGATCTCGTTAGTCTAGATATAGAGGACGGTTGTACAGACGGATCTCGTTAGTCTAGATATAGAAGAAGGTTGTACAGACGGGTCTCGTGAGTCTAGATAGAGAAGACGGTTGTACAGACGGATCTCGTTAGTCTAGATATAGAAGACGGTTGTACAGACGGGTCTCGTGAGTCTAGATAGAGAAGACGGTTGTACAGACGGGTCTCGTTAGTCTAGATACAGAAGCCGGTTGTATAGACGGATCTCATTAGTCTAGATATAGAAGACGGTTGTACAGACGGATCTCGTTATTCTAGATATAGAAGACGGTTGTACAGACGGATCCCGTTAGTCTAGATATAGAAGACGGTTGTATAACGAGAGATCTCGTTAGTCTAGATATAGAAGACGATTATACAGACGGATCTCGTTAGTCTAGATATAGAAGACGGTTGTACAGACGGATCTCGTTAGTCTAGATATAGAAGACGGTTGTACAGACGGATCTCGTTAGTCTAGATATAGAAGACAGTGGTACAGACGGATCTCGTTAGTCTAGATATAGAAGAAGGTTGTACAGACGGGTCTCGTGAGTCTAGATAGAGAAGACGGTTGTACAGACGGGTCTCGTTAGTCTAGATACAGAAGACGGTTGTATAGACGGATCTCATTAGTCTAGATATAGAAGACGGTTGTACAGACGGATCTCGTTATTCTAGATATAGAAGACGGTTGTACAGACGGATCCCGTTAGTCTAGATATAGAAGACGGTTGTATAACGAGAGATCTCGTTAGTCTAGATATAGAAGACGATTATACAGACGGATCTCGTTAGTCTAGATATAGAAGACGGTTGTACAGACGGATCTCGTTAGTCTAGATATAGAAGACGGTTGTACAGACGGATCTCGTTAGTCTAGATATAGAAGACGGTTGTACAGACGGATCTCGTTAGTCTAGATATAGAAGAAGGTTGTACAGACGGATCTCGTTAGTCTAGATATAGAGGACGGTTGTACAAACGGATCTCGTTAGTCTAGATATAGAAGAAGGTTGTACAGACGGGTCTCGTTAGTCTAGATATAGAAGACGGTTGTACAGACGGATCCCGTTAGTCTAGATATAGAAGACGGTTGTATAACGAGAGATCTCGTTAGTCTAGATATAGAAGGCGGTTGTACAGACGGATCTCGTTAGTCTAGATATAGAAGACGGTTGTACAGACGGATCTCGTTAGTCTAGATATAGAAGACGGTTGTACAGACGGATCTCGTTAGTCTAGATATTGATGACGTTTGTCCAACGACGTATCTCGTTTGTCTAGGTATAGAAGACGGTTGTACAGACGGATCTCGTTAGTCTAGATATAGAAGGCGGTTGTACAGACGGATCTCGTTAGTCTAGATATAGAAGACGGTTGTACAACGACGGATCTCGTTAGTCTAGATATAGAAGACGGTTGTGCAGACGGATCTCGTTAGTCTAGATATAAAAGACGGTTGTACAACGACGGATCTCGTTAGTCTAGATATAGAAGACGGTTGTGCAGACGGATCTCGTTAGTCTAGATATAAAATACGGTTGTACAGACGGATCTCGTTAGTCTAGATATAGAGGACGGTTGTACAGACGGATCTCGTTAGTCTAGATATAGAAGAAGGTTGTACAGACGGGTCTCGTGAGTCTAGATAGAGAAGACGGTTGTACAGACGGATCTCGTTAGTCTAGATATAGAAGACGGTTGTACAGACGGATCTCGTTAGTCTAGATATAGAAGACGGTTGTACAGACGGATCTCGTTAGTCTAGATATAGAAGACGGTTGTACAGACGGATCCCGTTAGTCTAGATATTGAAGACGGTTGTACAGACGGATCTCGTTAGTCTAGATATAGAAGACGGTTGTATAACGAGAGATCTCGTTAGTCTAGATATAGAGGACGGTTGTACAGACGGATCTCGTTAGTCTAGATATAGAAGAAGGTTGTACAGACGGGTCTCGTGAGTCTAGATAGAGAAGACGGTTGTACAGACGGATCTCGTTAGTCTAGATATAGAAGACGGTTGTACAGACGGATCTCGTTAGTCTAGATATAGAAGACGGTTGTACAGACGGATCTCGTTAGTCTAGATATAGAAGACGGTTGTACAGACGGATCCCGTTAGTCTAGATATAGAAGACGGTTGTACAGACGGATCTCGTTAGTCTAGATATAGAAGACGGTTGTACAACGACGTATCTCGTTCGTCTAGATATAGAAGGCGGTTGTACAGACGGATCTCGTTAGTCTAGATATAGAAGACGGTTGTACAGACGGATCTCGTTAGTCTAGATATTGAAGACGTTTGTCCAACGACGTACCTCGTTAGTCTAGATATAGAAAACGGTTGTACAGACGGATCTCGTTAGTCTAGATATAGAAGACGGTTGTACAACGACGGATCTCGTTAGTCTAGATATAGAAGACGGTTGTGCAGACGGATCTCGTTAGTCTAGATATAAAAGACGGTTGTACAGACGGATCTCGTTAGTCTAGATATAGAAGACGGTTGTACAGACGGATCTCGTTAGTCTAGATATTGAAGACGTTTGTCCAACGACGTACCTCGTTAGTCTAGATATAGAAAACGGTTGTACAGACAGATCTCGTTAGTCTAGATATAGAAGACGGTTGTACAACGACGGATCTCGTTAGTCTAGATATAGAAGAAGGTTGTACAGACGGATCTCGTTAGTCTAGATATAGAAGAAGGTTGTACAGACGGGTCTCGTGAGTCTAGATAGAGAAGACGGTTGTATAGACGGGTCTTGTTAGTCTAGATACAGAAGACGGTTGTATAGACGGATCTCATTAGTCTAGATATAGAAGACGGTTGTATAACGAGAGATCTCGTTAGTCTAGATATAGAAGACGATTATACAGACGGATCTCGTTAGTCTAGATATAGAAGACGGTTGTACAGACGGGTCTCGTGAGTCTAGATAGAGAAGACGGTTGTACAGACGGGTCTCGTTAGTCTAGATATAGAAGAAGGTTGTACAGACGGGTCTCGTGAGTCTAGATAGAGAAGACGGTTGTATAGACGGGTCTTGTTAGTCTAGATACAGAAGACGGTTGTATAGACGGATCTCATTAGTCTAGATATAGAAGACGGTTGTACAGACGGATCTCGTTATTCTAGATATAGAAGACGGTTGTACAGACGGATCCCGTTAGTCTAGATATAGAAGACGGTTGTATAACGAGAGATCTCGTTAGTCTAGATATAGAAGACGATTATACAGACGGATCTCGTTAGTCTAGATATAGAAGACGGTTGTACAGACGGGTCTCGTGAGTCTAGATAGAGAAGACGGTTGTACAGACGGGTCTCGTTAGTCTAGATACAGAAGACGGTTGTATAGACGGATCTCATTAGTCTAGATATAGAAGACGGTTGTATAACGAGAGATCTCGTTAGTCTAGATATAGAAGACGATTATACAGACGGATCTCGTTAGTCTAGATATAGAAGAAGGTTGTACAGACGGATCTCGTTAGTCTAGATATAGAAGAAGGTTGTACAGACGGGTCTCGTGAGTCTAGATAGAGAAGACGGTTGTATAGACGGGTCTTGTTAGTCTAGATACAGAAGACGGTTGTATAGACGGATCTCATTAGTCTAGATATAGAAGACGGTTGTACAGACGGATCTCGTTATTCTAGATATAGAAGACGGTTGTACAGACGGATCCCGTTAGTCTAGATATAGAAGACGGTTGTATAACGAGAGATCTCGTTAGTCTAGATATAGAAGACGATTATACAGACGGATCTCGTTAGTCTAGATATAGAAGACGGTTGTACAGACGGGTCTCGTGAGTCTAGATAGAGAAGACGGTTGTACAGACGGGTCTCGTTAGTCTAGATACAGAAGACGGTTGTATAGACGGATCTCATTAGTCTAGATATAGAAGACGGTTGTATAACGAGAGATCTCGTTAGTCTAGATATAGAAGACGATTATACAGACGGATCTCGTTAGTCTAGATATAGAAGACGGTTGTACAGACGGATCTCGTTAGTCTAGATATAGAAGACGGTTGTACAGACGGATCTCGTTAGTCTAGATATAGAAGACAGTGGTACAGACGGATCTCGTTAGTCTAGATATAGAAGAAGGTTGTACAGACGGGTCTCGTGAGTCTAGATAGAGAAGACGGTTGTACAGACGGGTCTCGTTAGTCTAGATACAGAAGACGGTTGTATAGACGGATCTCATTAGTCTAGATATAGAAGACGGTTGTACAGACGGATCTCGTTATTCTAGATATAGAAGACGGTTGTACAGACGGATCCCGTTAGTCTAGATATAGAAGACGGTTGTATAACGAGAGATCTCGTTAGTCTAGATATAGAAGACGATTATACAGACGGATCTCGTTAGTCTAGATATAGAAGACGGTTGTACAGACGGATCTCGTTAGTCTAGATATAGAAGACGGTTGTACAGACGGATCTCGTTAGTCTAGATATAGAAGACGGTTGTACAGACGGATCTCGTTAGTCTAGATATAGAAGAAGGTTGTACAGACGGATCTCGTTAGTCTAGATATAGAGGACGGTGGTACAGACGGATCTCGTTAGTCTAGATATAGAAGAAGGTTGTACAGACGGGTCTCGTGAGTCTAGATAGAGAAGACGGTTGTACAGACGGGTCTCGTTAGTCTAGATACAGAAGACGGTTGTATAGACGGATCTCATTAGTCTAGATATAGAAGACGGTTGTACAGACGGATCTCGTTATTCTAGATATAGAAGACGGTTGTACAGACGGATCCCGTTAGTCTAGATATAGAAGACGGTTGTATAACGAGAGATCTCGTTAGTCTAGATATAGAAGACGATTATACAGACGGATCTCGTTAGTCTAGATATAGAAGACGGTTGTACAGACGGATCTCGTTAGTCTAGATATAGAAGACGGTTGTACAGACGGATCTCGTTAGTCTAGATATAGAAGACGGTTGTACAGACGGATCTCGTTAGTCTAGATATAGAAGAAGGTTGTACAGACGGATCTCGTTAGTCTAGATATAGAGGACGGTTGTACAAACGGATCTCGTTAGTCTAGATATAGAAGAAGGTTGTACAGACGGGTCTCGTTAGTCTAGATATAGAAGACGGTTGTACAGACGGATCCCGTTAGTCTAGATATAGAAGACGGTTGTATAACGAGAGATCTCGTTAGTCTAGATATAGAAGGCGGTTGTACAGACGGATCTCGTTAGTCTAGATATAGAAGACGGTTGTACAGACGGATCTCGTTAGTCTAGATATAGAAGACGGTTGTACAGACGGATCTCGTTAGTCTAGATATTGATGACGTTTGTCCAACGACGTATCTCGTTTGTCTAGGTATAGAAGACGGTTGTACAGACGGATCTCGTTAGTCTAGATATAGAAGGCGGTTGTACAGACGGATCTCGTTAGTCTAGATATAGAAGACGGTTGTACAACGACGGATCTCGTTAGTCTAGATATAGAAGACGGTTGTGCAGACGGATCTCGTTAGTCTAGATATAAAAGACGGTTGTACAACGACGGATCTCGTTAGTCTAGATATAGAAGACGGTTGTGCAGACGGATCTCGTTAGTCTAGATATAAAATACGGTTGTACAGACGGATCTCGTTAGTCTAGATATAGAGGACGGTTGTACAGACGGATCTCGTTAGTCTAGATATAGAAGAAGGTTGTACAGACGGGTCTCGTGAGTCTAGATAGAGAAGACGGTTGTACAGACGGATCTCGTTAGTCTAGATATAGAAGACGGTTGTACAGACGGATCTCGTTAGTCTAGATATAGAAGACGGTTGTACAGACGGATCTCGTTAGTCTAGATATAGAAGACGGTTGTACAGACGGATCCCGTTAGTCTAGATATTGAAGACGGTTGTACAGACGGATCTCGTTAGTCTAGATATAGAAGACGGTTGTATAACGAGAGATCTCGTTAGTCTAGATATAGAGGACGGTTGTACAGACGGATCTCGTTAGTCTAGATATAGAAGAAGGTTGTACAGACGGGTCTCGTGAGTCTAGATAGAGAAGACGGTTGTACAGACGGATCTCGTTAGTCTAGATATAGAAGACGGTTGTACAGACGGATCTCGTTAGTCTAGATATAGAAGACGGTTGTACAGACGGATCTCGTTAGTCTAGATATAGAAGACGGTTGTACAGACGGATCCCGTTAGTCTAGATATAGAAGACGGTTGTACAGACGGATCTCGTTAGTCTAGATATAGAAGACGGTTGTACAACGACGTATCTCGTTCGTCTAGATATAGAAGGCGGTTGTACAGACGGATCTCGTTAGTCTAGATATAGAAGACGGTTGTACAGACGGATCTCGTTAGTCTAGATATTGAAGACGTTTGTCCAACGACGTACCTCGTTAGTCTAGATATAGAAAACGGTTGTACAGACGGATCTCGTTAGTCTAGATATAGAAGACGGTTGTACAACGACGGATCTCGTTAGTCTAGATATAGAAGACGGTTGTGCAGACGGATCTCGTTAGTCTAGATATAAAAGACGGTTGTACAGACGGATCTCGTTAGTCTAGATATAGAAGACGGTTGTACAGACGGATCTCGTTAGTCTAGATATTGAAGACGTTTGTCCAACGACGTACCTCGTTAGTCTAGATATAGAAAACGGTTGTACAGACAGATCTCGTTAGTCTAGATATAGAAGACGGTTGTACAACGACGGATCTCGTTAGTCTAGATATAGAAGAAGGTTGTACAGACGGATCTCGTTAGTCTAGATATAGAAGAAGGTTGTACAGACGGGTCTCGTGAGTCTAGATAGAGAAGACGGTTGTATAGACGGGTCTTGTTAGTCTAGATACAGAAGACGGTTGTATAGACGGATCTCATTAGTCTAGATATAGAAGACGGTTGTACAGACGGATCTCGTTATTCTAGATATAGAAGACGGTTGTACAGACGGATCCCGTTAGTCTAGATATAGAAGACGGTTGTATAACGAGAGATCTCGTTAGTCTAGATATAGAAGACGATTATACAGACGGATCTCGTTAGTCTAGATATAGAAGACGGTTGTACAGACGGGTCTCGTGAGTCTAGATAGAGAAGACGGTTGTACAGACGGGTCTCGTTAGTCTAGATACAGAAGACGGTTGTATAGACGGATCTCATTAGTCTAGATATAGAAGACGGTTGTATAACGAGAGATCTCGTTAGTCTAGATATAGAAGACGATTATACAGACGGATCTCGTTAGTCTAGATGTAGAAGACGGTTGTACAGACGGATCTCGTTAGTCTAGATATAGAAGACAGTGGTACAGACGGATCTCGTTAGTCTAGATATAGAGGACGGTTGTACAGACGGATCTCGTTAGTCTAGATATAGAAGAAGGTTGTACAGACGGGTCTCGTTAGTCTAGATATAGAAGACGGTTGTACAGACGGATCTCGTTATTCTAGATATAGAAGACGGTTGTACAGACGGATCCCGTTAGTCTAGATATAGAAGACGGTTGTATAACGAGAGATCTCGTTAGTCTAGATATAGAAGACGATTATACAGACGGATCTCGTTAGTCTAGATATAGAAGACGGTTGTACAGACGGATCTCGTTAGTCTAGATATAGAAGACGGTTGTACAGACGGATCTCGTTAGTCTAGATATAGAAGAAGGTTGTACAGACGGATCTCGTTAGTCTAGATATAGAAGAAGGTTGTACAGACGGGTCTCGTGAGTCTAGATAGAGAAGACGGTTGTACAGACGGGTCTCGTTAGTCTAGATATAGAAGACGGTTGTACAGACGGATCTCGTTAGTCTAGATATAGAAGACGGTTGTACAGACGGATCTCGTTAGTCTAGATATAGAAGAAGGTTGTACAGACGGATCTCGTTAGTCTAGATATAGAGGACGGTTGTACAAACGGATCTCGTTAGTCTAGATATAGAAGAAGGTTGTACAGACGGGTCTCGTTAGTCTAGATATAGAAGACGGTTGTACAGACGGATCCCGTTAGTCTAGATATAGAAGACGGTTGTATAACGAGAGATCTCGTTAGTCTAGATATAGAAAACGGTTGTACAGACGGATCGCGTTAGTCTAGATATAGAAGATGGTTGTACAACGACGTATCTCGTTAGTCTAGATATAGAAGGCGGTTGTACAGACGGATCTCGTTAGTCTAGATATAGAAGACGGTTGTACAGACGGATCTCGTTAGTCTAGATATAGAAGACGGTTGTACAGACGGATCTCGTTAGTCTAGATATTGATGACGTTTGTCCAACGACGTATCTCGTTTGTCTAGGTATAGAAGACGGTTGTACAGACGGATCTCGTTAGTCTAGATATAGAAGACGGTTGTACAGACGGATCTCGTTAGTCTAGATGTAGAAGACGGTTGTACAGACGGATCTCGTTAGTCTTGATATAGAAGATGGTTGTACAACGACGTATCTCGTTCGTCTAGATATAGAAGGCGGTTGTACAGACGGATCTCGTTAGTCTAGATATAGAAGACGGTTGTACAACGACGGATCTCGTTAGTCTAGATATAGAAGACGGTTGTGCAGACGGATCTCGTTAGTCTAGATATAAAAGACGGTTGTACAACGACGGATCTCGTTAGTCTAGATATAGAAGACGGTTGTGCAGACGGATCTCGTTAGTCTAGATATAAAATACGGTTGTACAGACGGATCTCGTTAGTCTAGATATAGAGGACGGTTGTACAGACGGATCTCGTTAGTCTAGATATAGAAGAAGGTTGTACAGACGGGTCTCGTGAGTCTAGATAGAGAAGACGGTTGTACAGACGGATCTCGTTAGTCTAGATATAGAAGACGGTTGTACAGACGGATCTCGTTAGTCTAGATATAGAAGACGGTTGTACAGACGGATCTCGTTAGTCTAGATATAGAAGACGGTTGTACAGACGGATCCCGTTAGTCTAGATATTGAAGACGGTTGTACAGACGGATCTCGTTAGTCTAGATATAGAAGATGGTTGTATAACGAGAGATCTCGTTAGTCTAGATATAGAAGACGGTTGTACAGACGGATCTCGTTAGTCTAGATATAGAAGACGGTTGTACAGCCGGATCTCGTTAGTCTAGATATAGAAGACGGTTGTACAGACGGATCTCGTTAATATAGATATAGAAGACGGTTGTACAGACGGATCTCGTTAGTCTAGATATAGAAGACGGTTGTACAGACGGATCTCGTTAGTCTAGATATAGAAGACGTTTGTCCAACGACGTATCTCGTTAGTCTAGATATAGAAGACGGTTGTACAGACGGATCTCGTTAGTCTAGATATAGAAGACGGTTGTACAGACGGATCCCGTTAGTCTAGATATAGAAGACGGTTGTACACACGGATCTCGTTAGTCTAGATATTGATGACGGTTGTACAGACGGGTCTCGTTAGTCTAGATATAGAAGACGGTTGTACAACGACGTATCTCGTTCGTCTAGATATAGAAGGCGGTTGTACAGACGGATCTCGTTAGTCTAGATATAGAAGACGGTTGTACAGACGGATCTCGTTAGTCTAGATATTGAAGACGTTTGTCCAACGACGTACCTCGTTAGTCTAGATATAGAAAACGGTTGTACAGACGGATCTCGTTAGTCTAGATATAGAAGACGGTTGTACAACGACGGATCTCGTTAGTCTAGATATAGAAGACGGTTGTGCAGACGGATCTCGTTAGTCTAGATATAAAAGACGGTTGTACAGACGGATCTCGTTAGTCTAGATATAGAGGACGGTTGTACAGACGGATCTCGTTAGTCTAGATATAGAAGAAGGTTGTACAGACGGGTCTCGTGAGTCTAGATAGAGAAGACGGTTGTACAGACGGATCTCGTTAGTCTAGATATAGAAGACGGTTGTACAGACGGATCTCGTTAGTCTAGATATAGAAGACGGTTGTACAGACGGATCTCGTTAGTCTAGATATTGAAGACGTTTGTCCAACGACGTACCTCGTTAGTCTAGATATAGAAAACGGTTGTACAGACAGATCTCGTTAGTCTAGATATAGAAGACGGTTGTACAACGACGGATCTCGTTAGTCTAGATATAGAAGACGGTTGTGCAGACGGATCTCGTTAGTCTAGATATAAAATACGGTTGTACAGACGGATCTCGTTAGTCTAGATATAGAGGACGGTTGTACAGACGGATCTCGTTAGTCTAGATATAGAAGAAGGTTGTACAGACGGGTCTCGTGAGTCTAGATAGAGAAGACGGTTGTACAGACGGATCTCGTTAGTCTAGATATAGAAGAAGGTTGTACAGACGGATCTCGTTAGTCTAGATATAGAAGAAGGTTGTACAGACGGGTCTCGTGAGTCTAGATAGAGAAGACGGTTGTATAGACGGGTCTCGTTAGTCTAGATACAGAAGACGGTTGTATAGACGGATCTCATTATTCTAGATATAGAAGACGGTTGTACAGACGGATCTCGTTATTCTAGATATAGAAGACGGTTGTACAGACGGATCCAGTTAGTCTAGATATAGAAGACGGTTGTATAACGAGAGATCTCGTTAGTCTAGATATAGAAGACGATTATACAGACGGATCTCGTTAGTCTAGACGTAGAAGACGGTTGTACAGACGGATCTCGTTAGTCTAGATATAGAAGACGGTTGTACAGACGGATCTCGTTAGTCTAGATATAGAAGACAGTGGTACAGACGGATCTCGTTAGTCTAGATATAGAAGAAGGTTGTACAGACGGGTCTCGTGAGTCTAGATAGAGAAGACGGTTGTACAGACGGGTCTCGTTAGTCTAGATACAGAAGACGGTTGTATAGACGGATCTCATTAGTCTAGATATAGAAGACGGTTGTACAGACGGATCTCGTTATTCTAGATATAGAAGACGGTTGTACAGACGGATCCCGTTAGTCTAGATATAGAAGACGGTTGTATAACGAGAGATCTCGTTAGTCTAGATATAGAAGACGATTATACAGACGGATCTCGTTAGTCTAGATATAGAAGACGGTTGTACAGACGGATCTCGTTAGTCTAGATATAGAAGACGGTTGTACAGACGGATCTCGTTAGTCTAGATATAGAAGAAGGTTGTACAGACGGATCTCGTTAGTCTAGATATAGAAGAAGGTTGTACAGACGGGTCTCGTGAGTCTAGATAGAGAAGACGGTTGTACAGACGGGTCTCGTTAGTCTAGATACAGAAGACGGTTGTATAGACGGATCTCATTAGTCTAGATATAGAAGACGGTTGTACAGACGGATCTCGTTAGTCTAGATATAGAAGACGGTTGTACAGACGGATCTCGTTAGTCTAGATGTAGAAGACGGTTGTACAGACGGATCTCGTTAGTCTTGATATAGAAGATGGTTGTACAACGACGTATCTCGTTCGTCTAGATATAGAAGGCGGTTGTACAGACGGGTCTCGTTAGTCTAGATATAGAAGACGGTTGTACAACGACGGATCTCGTTAGTCTAGATATAGAAGAAGGTTGTACAGACGGGTCTCGTGAGTCTAGATAGAGAAGACGGTTGTACAGACGGGTCTCGTTAGTCTAGATACAGAAGACGGTTGTATAGACGGATCTCATTAGTCTAGATATAGAAGACGGTTGTACAGACGGATCTCGTTATTCTAGATATAGAAGACGGTTGTACAGACGGATCCCGTTAGTCTAGATATAGAAGACGGTTGTATAACGAGAGATCTCGTTAGTCTAGATATAGAAGACGATTATACAGACGGATCTCGTTAGTCTAGATATAGAAGACGGTTGTACAGACGGATCTCGTTAGTCTAGATATAGAAGACGGTTGTACAGACGGATCTCGTTAGTCTAGATATAGAAGAAGGTTGTACAGACGGATCTCGTTAGTCTAGATATAGAAGAAGGTTGTACAGACGGGTCTCGTGAGTCTAGATAGAGAAGACGGTTGTACAGACGGGTCTCGTTAGTCTAGATATAGAAGACGGTTGTACAGACGGATCTCGTTAGTCTAGATATAGAAGACGGTTGTACAGACGGATCTCGTTAGTCTAGATATAGAAGAAGGTTGTACAGACGGATCTCGTTAGTCTAGATATAGAGGACGGTTGTACAAACGGATCTCGTTAGTCTAGATATAGAAGAAGGTTGTACAGACGGGTCTCGTTAGTCTAGATATAGAAGACGGTTGTACAGACGGATCCCGTTAGTCTAGATATAGAAAACGGTTGTACAGACGGATCGCGTTAGTCTAGATATAGAAGATGGTTGTACAACGACGTATCTCGTTAGTCTAGATATAGAAGGCGGTTGTACAGACGGATCTCGTTAGTCTAGATATAGAAGACGGTTGTACAGACGGATCTCGTTAGTCTAGATATAGAAGACGGTTGTACAGACGGATCTCGTTAGTCTAGATATTGATGACGTTTGTCCAACGACGTATCTCGTTTGTCTAGGTATAGAAGACGGTTGTACAGACGGATCTCGTTAGTCTAGATATAGAAGACGGTTGTACAGACGGATCTCGTTAGTCTAGATGTAGAAGACGGTTGTACAGACGGATCTCGTTAGTCTTGATATAGAAGATGGTTGTACAACGACGTATCTCGTTCGTCTAGATATAGAAGGCGGTTGTACAGACGGATCTCGTTAGTCTAGATATAGAAGACGGTTGTACAACGACGGATCTCGTTAGTCTAGATATAGAAGACGGTTGTGCAGACGGATCTCGTTAGTCTAGATATAAAAGACGGTTGTACAACGACGGATCTCGTTAGTCTAGATATAGAAGACGGTTGTGCAGACGGATCTCGTTAGTCTAGATATAAAATACGGTTGTACAGACGGATCTCGTTAGTCTAGATATAGAGGACGGTTGTACAGACGGATCTCGTTAGTCTAGATATAGAAGAAGGTTGTACAGACGGGTCTCGTGAGTCTAGATAGAGAAGACGGTTGTACAGACGGATCTCGTTAGTCTAGATATAGAAGACGGTTGTACAGACGGATCTCGTTAGTCTAGATATAGAAGACGGTTGTACAGCCGGATCTCGTTAGTCTAGATATAGAAGACGGTTGTACAGACGGATCTCGTTAATATAGATATAGAAGACGGTTGTACAGACGGATCTCGTTAGTCTAGATATAGAAGACGGTTGTACAGACGGATCTCGTTAGTCTTGATATAGAAGACGTTTGTCCAACGACGTATCTCGTTAGTCTAGATATAGAAGACGGTTGTACAGACGGATCTCGTTAGTCTAGATATAGAAGACGATTATACAGACGGATCTCGTTAGTCTAGATATAGAAGACGGTTGTACAGACGGATCTCGTTAGTCTAGATATAGAAGACGGTTGTACAGACGGATCTCGTTAGTCTAGATATAGAAGAAGGTTGTACAGACGGATCTCGTTAGTCTAGATATAGAAGAAGGTTGTACAGACGGGTCTCGTGAGTCTAGATAGAGAAGACGGTTGTACAGACGGGTCTCGTTAGTCTAGATATAGAAGAAGGTTGTACAGACGGATCTCGTTAGTCTAGATATAGAAGAAGGTTGTACAGACGGGTCTCGTGAGTCTAGATAGAGAAGACGGTTGTACAGACGGGTCTCGTTAGTCTAGATACAGAAGACGGTTGTATAGACGGATCTCATTAGTCTAGATATAGAAGACGGTTGTACAGACGGATCTCGTTATTCTAGATATAGAAGACAGTTGTACAGACGGATCCCGTTAGTCTAGATATAGAAGACGGTTGTATAACGAGAGATCTCGTTAGTCTAGATATAGAAGACGATTATACAGACGGATCTCGTTAGTCTAGATATAGAAGACGGTTGTACAGACGGATCTCGTTAGTCTAGATATAGAAGACGGTTGTACAGACGGATCTCGTTAGTCTAGATATAGAAGAAGGTTGTACAGACGGATCTCGTTAGTCTAGATATAGAAGAAGGTTGTACAGACGGGTCTCGTGAGTCTAGATAGAGAAGACGGTTGTATAGACGGGTCTCGTTAGTCTAGATACAGAAGACGGTTGTATAGACGGATCTCATTAGTCTAGATATAGAAGACGGTTGTACAGACGGATCTCGTTATTCTAGATATAGAAGACGGTTGTACAGACGGATCCCGTTAGTCTAGATATAGAAGACGGTTGTATAACGAGAGATCTCGTTAGTCTAGATATAGAAGACGATTATACAGACGGATCTCGTTAGTCTAGATATAGAAGACGGTTGTACAGACGGATCTCGTTAGTCTAGATATAGAAGACGGTTGTACAGACGGATCTCGTTAGTCTAGATATAGAAGACAGTGGTACAGACGGATCTCGTTAGTCTAGATATAGAAGACGATTATACAGACGGATCTCGTTAGTCTAGATATAGAAGACGGTTGTACAGACGGATCTCGTTAGTCTAGATATAGAAGACGGTTGTACAGACGGATGTCGTTAGTCTAGATATAGAAGACAGTGGTACAGACGGATCTCGTTAGTCTAGATATAGAAGACGGTTGTACAGACGGATCCCGTTAGTCTAGATATTGAAGACGGTTGTACAGACGGATCTCGTTAGTCTAGATATAGAAGACGATTATACAGACGGATCTCGTTAGTCTAGATATAGAAGACGGTTGTACAGACGGATCTCGTTAGTCTAGATATAGAAGACGGTTGTACAGACGGATGTCGTTAGTCTAGATATAGAAGACAGTGGTACAGACGGATCTCGTTAGTCTAGATATAGAAGACGGTTGTACAGACGGATCCCGTTAGTCTAGATATTGAAGACGGTTGTACAGACGGATCTCGTTAGTCTAGATATAGAAGACGGTTGTATAACGAGAGATCTCGTTAGTCTAGATATAGAAGACGGTTGTACAGACGGATCTCGTTAGTCTAGATATAGAAGACGGTTGTACAGACGGATCTCGTTAGTCTAGATATAGAAGACGGTTGTACAGACGGATCCCGTTAGTCTAGATATAGAAGACGGTTGTACAGACGGATCTCGTTAGTCTAGATATTGATGACGGTTGTACAGACGGGTCTCGTTAGTCTAGATATAGAAGACGGTTGTACAACGACGTATCTCGTTCGTCTAGATATAGAAGGCGGTTGTACAGACGGATCTCGTTAGTCTAGATATAGAAGACGGTTGTACAGACGGATCTCGTTAGTCTAGATATAGAAGAAGGTTGTACAGACGGGTCTCGTTAGTCTAGATATAGAAGACGGTTGTACAGACGGATCTCGTTATTCTAGATATAGAAGACGGTTGTACAGACGGATCCCGTTAGTCTAGATATAGAAGACGGTTGTATAACGAGAGATCTCGTTAGTCTAGATATAGAAGACGATTATACAGACGGATCTCGTTAGTCTAGATATAGAAGACGGTTGTACAGACGGATCTCGTTAGTCTAGATATAGAAGACGGTTGTACAGACGGATCTCGTTAGTCTAGATATAGAAGAAGGTTGTACAGACGGATCTCGTTAGTCTAGATATAGAAGAAGGTTGTACAGACGGGTCTCGTGAGTCTAGATAGAGAAGACGGTTGTACAGACGGGTCTCGTTAGTCTAGATATAGAAGACGGTTGTACAGACGGATCTCGTTAGTCTAGATATAGAGGACGGTTGTACAGACGGATCTCGTTAGTCTAGATATAGAAGAAGGTTGTACAGACGGGTCTCGTGAGTCTAGATAGAGAAGACGGTTGTACAGACGGATCTCGTTAGTCTAGATATAGAAGACGGTTGTACAGACGGATCTCGTTAGTCTAGATATAGAAGACGGTTGTACAGACGGATCTCGTTAGTCTAGATATAGAAGACGGTTGTACAGACGGATCCCGTTAGTCTAGATATTGAAGACGGTTGTACAGACGGATCTCGTTAGTCTAGATATAGAAGACGGTTGTATAACGAGAGATCTCGTTAGTCTAGATATAGAAGACGGTTGTACAGACGGATCTCGTTAGTCTAGATATAGAAGACGGTTGTACAGCCGGATCTCGTTAGTCTAGATATAGAAGACGGTTGTACAGACGGATCTCGTTAATATAGATATAGAAGACGGTTGTACAGACGGATCTCGTTAGTCTAGATATAGAAGACGGTTGTACAGACGGATCTCGTTAGTCTAGATATAGAAGACGTTTGTCCAACGACGTATCTCGTTAGTCTAGATATAGAAGACGGTTGTACAGACGGATCTCGTTAGTCTAGATATAGAAGACGGTTGTACAGACGGATCCCGTTAGTCTAGATATAGAAGACGGTTGTACAGACGGATCTCGTTAGTCTAGATATTGATGACGGTTGTACAGACGGGTCTCGTTAGTCTAGATATAGAAGACGTTTGTACAACGACGTATCTCGTTCGTCTAGATATAGAAGGCGGTTGTACAGACGGATCTCGTTAGTCTAGATATAGAAGACGGTTGTACAGACGGATCTCGTTAGTCTAGATATTGAAGACGTTTGTCCAACGACGTACCTCGTTAGTCTAGATATAGAAAACGGTTGTACAGACGGATCTCGTTAGTCTAGATATAGAAGACGGTTGTACAACGACGGATCTCGTTAGTCTAGATATAGAAGACGGTTGTGCAGACGGATCTCGTTAGTCTAGATATAAAAGACGGTTGTACAGACGGATCTCGTTAGTCTAGATATAGAGGACGGTTGTACAGACGGATCTCGTTAGTCTAGATATAGAAGAAGGTTGTACAGACGGGTCTCGTGAGTCTAGATTGAGAAGACGGTTGTACAGACGGATCTCGTTAGTCTAGATATAGAAGACGGTTGTACAGACGGATCTCGTTAGTCTAGATATAGAAGACGGTTGTACAGACGGATCTCGTTAGTCTAGATATTGAAGACGTTTGTCCAACGACGTACCTCGTTAGTCTAGATATAGAAAACGGTTGTACAGACAGATCTCGTTAGTCTAGATATAGAAGACGGTTGTACAACGACGGATCTCGTTAGTCTAGATATAGAAGACGGTTGTGCAGACGGATCTCGTTAGTCTAGATTTAAAAGACGGTTGTACAGACGGATCTCGTTAGTCTAGATATAGAGGACGGTTGTACAGACGGATCTCGTTAGTCTAGATATAGAAGAAGGTTGTACAGACGGGTCTCGTGAGTCTAGATAGAGAAGACGGTTGTACAGACGGATCTCGTTAGTCTAGATATAGAAGACGGTTGTACAGACGGGTCTCGTGAGTCTAGATAGAGAAGACGGTTGTACAGACGGATCCCGTTAGTCTAGATATAGAAGACGGTTGTACAGACGGATCTCGTTATTCTAGATATAGAAGACGGTTGTACAGACGGATCCCGTTAGTCTAGATATAGAAGACGGTTGTACAGACGGATCTCGTTAGTCTAGATATAGAAGACGGTTGTACAGACGGATCTCGTTAGTCTAGATATAGAAGACGGTTGTACAGACGGATCTCGTTAGTCTAGATATAGAAGAAGGTTGTACAGACGGATCTCGTTAGTCTAGATATAGAAGAAGGTTGTACAGACGGGTCTCGTGAGTCTAGATAGAGAAGACGGTTGTACAGACGGGTCTCGTTAGTCTAGATACAGAAGACGGTTGTATAGACGGATCTCATTAGTCTAGATATAGAAGACGGTTGTACAGACGGATCTCGTTATTCTAGATATAGAAGACAGTTGTACAGACGGATCCCGTTAGTCTAGATAGAGAAGACGGTTGTACAGACGGATCTCGTTAGTCTAGATATAGAAGACGGTTGTACAGACGGATCTCGTTAGTCTAGATATAGAAGACGGTTGTACAGACGGATCTCGTTAGTCTAGATATTGAAGACGTTTGTCCAACGACGTACCTCGTTAGTCTAGATATAGAAAACGGTTGTACAGACAGATCTCGTTAGTCTAGATATAGAAGACGGTTGTACAACGACGGATCTCGTTAGTCTAGATATAGAAGACGGTTGTGCAGACGGATCTCGTTAGTCTAGATTTAAAAGACGGTTGTACAGACGGATCTCGTTAGTCTAGATATAGAGGACGGTTGTACAGACGGATCTCGTTAGTCTAGATATAGAAGAAGGTTGTACAGACGGGTCTCGTGAGTCTAGATAGAGAAGACGGTTGTACAGACGGATCTCGTTAGTCTAGATATAGAAGACGGTTGTACAGACGGGTCTCGTGAGTCTAGATAGAGAAGACGGTTGTACAGACGGATCCCGTTAGTCTAGATATAGAAGACGGTTGTACAGACGGATCTCGTTAGTCTAGATATAGAAGACGGTTGTACAGACGGATCTCGTTAGTCTAGATATAGAAGACGGTTGTACAGACGGATCTCGTTAGTCTAGATATAGAAGACGGTTGTACAGACGGATCTCGTTAGTCTAGATATAGAAGACAGTGGTACAGACGGATCTCGTTAGTCTAGATATAGAAGACGATTATACAGACGGATCTCGTTAGTCTAGATATAGAAGACGGTTGTACAGACGGATCTCGTTAGTCTAGATATAGAAGACGGTTGTACAGACGGATGTCGTTAGTCTAGATATAGAAGACAGTGGTACAGACGGATCTCGTTAGTCTAGATATAGAAGACGGTTGTACAGACGGATCCCGTTAGTCTAGATATTGAAGACGGTTGTACGGACGGATCTCGTTAGTCTAGATATAGAAGACGATTATACAGACGGATCTCGTTAGTCTAGATATAGAAGACGGTTGTACAGACGGATCTCGTTAGTCTAGATATAGAAGACGGTTGTACAGACGGATGTCGTTAGTCTAGATATAGAAGACAGTGGTACAGACGGATCTCGTTAGTCTAGATATAGAAGACGGTTGTACAGACGGATCCCGTTAGTCTAGATATTGAAGACGGTTGTACAGACGGATCTCGTTAGTCTAGATATAGAAGACGGTTGTATAACGAGAGATCTCGTTAGTCTAGATATAGAAGACGGTTGTACAGACGGATCTCGTTAGTCTAGATATAGAAGACGGTTGTACAGACGGATCTCGTTAGTCTAGATATAGAAGACGGTTGTACAGACGGATCCCGTTAGTCTAGATATAGAAGACGGTTGTACAGACGGATCTCGTTAGTCTAGATATTGATGACGGTTGTACAGACGGGTCTCGTTAGTCTAGATATAGAAGACGGTTGTACAACGACGTATCTCGTTCGTCTAGATATAGAAGGCGGTTGTACAGACGGATCTCGTTAGTCTAGATATAGAAGACGGTTGTACAGACGGATCTCGTTAGTCTAGATATAGAAGAAGGTTGTACAGACGGGTCTCGTTAGTCTAGATATAGAAGACGGTTGTACAGACGGATCTCGTTATTCTAGATATAGAAGACGGTTGTACAGACGGATCCCGTTAGTCTAGATATAGAAGACGGTTGTATAACGAGAGATCTCGTTAGTCTAGATATAGAAGACGATTATACAGACGGATCTCGTTAGTCTAGATATAGAAGACGGTTGTACAGACGGATCTCGTTAGTCTAGATATAGAAGACGGTTGTACAGACGGATCTCGTTAGTCTAGATATAGAAGAAGGTTGTACAGACGGATCTCGTTAGTCTAGATATAGAAGAAGGTTGTACAGACGGGTCTCGTGAGTCTAGATAGAGAAGACGGTTGTACAGACGGGTCTCGTTAGTCTAGATATAGAAGACGGTTGTACAGACGGGTCTCGTTAGTCTAGATACAGAAGACGGTTGTATAGACGGATCTCATTAGTCTAGATATAGAAGACGGTTGTACAGACGGATCTCGTTATTCTAGATATAGAAGACAGTTGTACAGACGGATCCCGTTAGTCTAGATATAGAAGACGGTTGTATAACGAGAGATCTCGTTAGTCTAGATATAGAAGACGATTATACAGACGGGTCTCGTGAGTCTAGATAGAGAAGACGGTTGTATAGACGGGTCTCGTTAGTCTAGATACAGAAGACGGTTGTATAGACGGATCTCATTAGTCTAGATATAGAAGACGGTTGTACAGACGGATCTCGTTATTCTAGATATAGAAGACGGTTGTACACACGGATCCCGTTAGTCTAGATATAGAAGACGGTTGTATAACGAGAGATCTCGTTAGTCTAGATATAGAAGACGATTATACAGACGGATCTCGTTAGTCTAGATATAGAAGACGGTTGTACAGACGGATCTCGTTAGTCTAGATATAGAAGACGGTTGTACAGACGGATGTCGTTAGTCTAGATATAGAAGACAGTGGTACAGACGGATCTCGTTAGTCTAGATATAGAAAACGGTTGTACAGACGGATCGCGTTAGTCTAGATATAGAAGATGGTTGTACAACGACGTATCTCGTTAGTCTAGATATAGAAGGCGGTTGTACAGACGGATCTCGTTAGTCTAGATATAAAAGACGGTTGTACAGACGGATCTCGTTAGTCTAGATATAGAGGACGGTTGTACAGACGGATCTCGTTAGTCTAGATATAGAAGAAGGTTGTACAGACGGGTCTCGTGAGTCTAGATAGAGAAGACGGTTGTACAGACGGATCTCGTTAGTCTAGATATAGAAGACGGTTGTACAGACGGGTCTCGTGAGTCTAGATAGAGAAGACGGTTGTACAGACGGGTCTCGTTAGTCTAGATACAGAAGACGGTTGTATAGACGGATCTCATTAGTCTAGATATAGAAGACGGTTGTACAGACGGATCTCGTTATTCTAGATATAGAAGACGGTTGTACAGACGGATCCCGTTAGTCTAGATATAGAAGACGGTTGTATAACGAGAGATCTCGTTAGTCTAGATATAGAAGACGATTATACAGACGGATCTCGTTAGTCTAGATATAGAAGACGGTTGTACAGACGGATCTCGTTAGTCTAGATATAGAAGACGGTTGTACAGACGGATCTCGTTAGTCTAAATATAGAAGAAGGTTGTACAGACGGATCTCGTTAGTCTAGATATAGAAGAAGGTTGTACAGACGGGTCTTGTGAGTCTAGATAGAGAAGACGGTTGTACAGACGGGTCTCGTTAGTCTAGATACAGAAGACGGTTGTATAGACGGATCTAATTAGTCTAGATATAGAAGACGGTTGTACAGACGGATCTCGTTATTCTAGATATAGAAGACAGTTGTACAGACGGATCCCGTTAGTCTAGATATAGAAGACGGTTGTATAACGAGAGATCTCGTTAGTCTAGATATAGAAGACGATTATACAGACGGATCTCGTTAGTCTAGATATAGAAGACGGTTGTACAGACGGATCTCGTTAGTCTAGATATAGAAGACGGTTGTACAGACGGATCTCGTTAGTCTAGATATAGAAGAAGGCTGTACAGACGGATCTCGTTAGTCTAGATATAGAAGAAGGTTGTACAGACGGGTCTCGTGAGTCTAGATAGAGAAGACGGTTGTATAGACGGGTCTCGTTAGTCTAGATACAGAAGACGGTTGTATAGACGGATCTCATTAGTCTAGATATAGAAGACGGTTGTACAGACGGATCTCGTTATTCTAGATATAGAAGACGGTTGTACAGACGGATCCCGTTAGTCTAGATATAGAAGACGGTTGTATAACGAGAGATCTCGTTAGTCTAGATATAGAAGACGATTATACAGACGGATCTCGTTAGTCTAGATATAGAAGACGGTTGTACAGACGGATCTCGTTAGTCTAGATATAGAAGACGATTGTACAGACGGATCTCGTTAGTCTAGATATAGAAGACAGTGGTACAGACGGATCTCGTTAGTCTAGATATAGAAGAAGGTTGTACAGACGGGTCTCGTGAGTCTAGATAGAGAAGACGGTTGTACAGACGGGTCTCGTTAGTCTAGATACAGAAGACGGTTGTATAGACGGATCTCATTAGTCTAGATATAGAAGACGGTTGTACAGACGGATCTCGTTATTCTAGATATAGAAGACGGTTGTACAGACGGATCCCGTTAGTCTAGATATAGAAGACGGTTGTATAACGAGAGATCTCGTTAGTCTAGATATAGAAGACGATTATACAGACGGATCTCGTTAGTCTAGATATAGAAGACGGTTGTACAGACGGATCTCGTTAGTCTAGATATAGAAGACGGTTGTACAGACGGATCTCGTTAGTCTAGATATAGAAGAAGGTTGTACAGACGGATCTCGTTAGTCTAGATATAGAAGAAGGTTGTACAGACGGGTCTGGTGAGTCTAGATAGAGAAGACGGTTGTACAGACGGGTCTCGTTAGTCTAGATACAGAAGACGGTTGTATAGACGGATCTCATTAGTCTAGATATAGAAGACGGTTGTACAGACGGATCTCGTTATTCTAGATATAGAAGACGGTTGTACAGACGGATCCCGTTAGTCTAGATATAGAAGACGGTTGTATAACGAGAGATCTCGTTAGTCTAGATATAGAAGACGATTATACAGACGGATCTCGTTAGTCTAGATATAGAAGACGGTTGTACAGACGGATCTCGTTAGTCTAGATATAGAAGACGGTTGTACAGACGGATCTCGTTAGTCTAGATATAGAAGAAGGTTGTACAGACGGATCTCGTTAGTCTAGATATAGAGGACGGTTGTACAGACGGATCTCGTTAGTCTAGATATAGAAGAAGGTTGTACAGACGGGTCTCGTTAGTCTAGATATAGAAGACGGTTGTACAGACGGATCCCGTTAGTCTAGATATAGAAGACGGTTGTATAACGAGAGATCTCGTTAGTCTAGATATAGAAAACGGTTGTACAGACGGATCGCGTTAGTCTAGATATAGAAGATGGTTGTACAACGACGTATCTCGTTAGTCTAGATATAGAAGGCGGTTGTACAGACGGATCTCGTTAGTCTAGATATAGAAGACGGTTGTACAGACGGATCTCGTTAGTCTAGATATAGAAGACGGTTGTACAGACGGATCTCGTTAGTCTAGATATTGATGACGTTTGTCCAACGACGTATCTCGTTTGTCTAGGTATAGAAGACGGTTGTACAGACGGATCTCGTTAGTCTAGATATAGAAGACGGTTGTACAGACGGATCTCGTTAGTCTAGATGTAGAAGACGGTTGTACAGACGGATCTCGTTAGTCTAGATATAGAAGATGGTTGTACAACGACGTATCTCGTTCGTCTAGATATAGAAGGCGGTTGTGCAGACGGATCTCGTTAGTCTAGATATAGAAGACGGTTGTACAACGACGGATCTCGTTAGTCTAGATATAGAAGACGGTTGTGCAGACGGATCTCGTTAGTCTAGATATAAAAGACGGTTGTACAACGACGGATCTCGTTAGTCTAGATATAGAAGACGGTTGTGCAGACGGATCTCGTTAGTCTAGATATAAAATACGGTTGTACAGACGGATCTCGTTAGTCTAGATATAGAGGACGGTTGTACAGACGGATCTCGTTAGTCTAGATATAGAAGAAGGTTGTACAGACGGGTCTCGTGAGTCTAGATAGAGAAGACGGTTGTACAGACGGATCTCGTTAGTCTAGATATAGAAGACGGTTGTACAGACGGATCTCGTTAGTCTAGATATAGAAGACGGTTGTACAGACGGATCTCGTTAGTCTAGATATAGAAGACGGTTGTACAGACGGATCCCGTTAGTCTAGATATTGAAGACGGTTGTACAGACGGATCTCGTTAGTCTAGATATAGAAGACGGTTGTATAACGAGAGATCTCGTTAGTCTAGATATAGAAGACGGTTGTACAGACGGATCTCGTTAGTCTAGATATAGAAGACGGTTGTACAGCCGGATCTCGTTAGTCTAGATATAGAAGACGGTTGTACAGACGGATCTCGTTAATATAGATATAGAAGACGGTTGTACAGACGGATCTCATTAGTCTAGATATAGAAGACGGTTGTACAGACGGATCTCGTTAGTCTAGATATAGAAGACGTTTGTCCAACGACGTATCTCGTTAGTCTAGATATAGAAGACGGTTGTACAGACGGATCTCGTTAGTCTAGATATAGAAGACGGTTGTACAGACGGATCCCGTTAGTCTAGATATAGAAGACGGTTGTACAGACGGATCTCGTTAGTCTAGATATTGATGACGGTTGTACAGACGGGTCTCGTTAGTCTAGATATAGAAGACGGTTGTACAGACGGATCCCGTTAGTCTAGATATAGAAGACGGTTGTACAGACGGATCTCGTTAGTCTAGATATTGATGACGGTTGTACAGACGGGTCTCGTTAGTCTAGATATAGAAGACGGTTGTACAACGACGTATCTCGTTCGTCTAGATATAGAAGGCGGTTGTACAGACGGATCTCGTTAGTCTAGATATAGAAGACGGTTGTACAGACGGATCTCGTTAGTCTAGATATTGAAGACGTTTGTCCAACGACGTACCTCGTTAGTCTAGATATAGAAAACGGTTGTACAGACGGATCTCGTTAGTCTAGATATAGAAGAAGGTTGTACAGACGGGTCTCGTGAGTCTAGATAGAGAAGACGGTTGTACAGACGGATCTCGTTAGTCTAGATATAGAAGACGGTTGTACAGACGGATCTCGTTAGTCTAGATATAGAAGACGGTTGTACAGACGGATCTCGTTAGTCTAGATATTGAAGACGTTTGTCCAACGACGTACCTCGTTAGTCTAGATATAGAAAACGGTTGTACAGACAGATCTCGTTAGTCTAGATATAGAAGACGGTTGTACAACGACGGATCTCGTTAGTCTAGATATAGAAGACGGTTGTGCAGACGGATCTCGTTAGTCTAGATTTAAAAGACGGTTGTACAGACGGATCTCGTTAGTCTAGATATAGAGGACGGTTGTACAGACGGATCTCGTTAGTCTAGATATAGAAGAAGGTTGTACAGACGGGTCTCGTGAGTCTAGATAGAGAAGACGGTTGTACAGACGGATCTCGTTAGTCTAGATATAGAAGACGGTTGTACAGACGGGTCTCGTGAGTCTAGATAGAGAAGACGGTTGTACAGACGGGTCTCGTTAGTCTAGATACAGAAGACGGTTGTATAGACGGATCTCATTAGTCTAGATATAGAAGACGGTTGTACAGACGGATCTCGTTATTCTAGATATAGAAGACGGTTGTACAGACGGATCCCGTTAGTCTAGATATAGAAGACGGTTGTATAACGAGAGATCTCGTTAGTCTAGATATAGAAGACGATTATACAGACGGATCTCGTTAGTCTAGATATAGAAGACGGTTGTACAGACGGATCTCGTTAGTCTAGATATAGAAGACGGTTGTACAGACGGATCTCGTTAGTCTAGATATAGAAGAAGGTTGTACAGACGGATCTCGTTAGTCTAGATATAGAAGAAGGTTGTACAGACGGGTCTCGTGAGTCTAGATAGAGAAGACGGTTGTACAGACGGGTCTCGTTAGTCTAGATACAGAAGACGGTTGTACAGACGGATCTCGTTATTCTAGATATAGAAGACGGTTGTACAGACGGATCCCGTTAGTCTAGATATAGAAGACGGTTGTATAACGAGAGATCTCGTTAGTCTAGATATAGAAGACGATTATACAGACGGATCTCGTTAGTCTAGATATAGAAGACGGTTGTACAGACGGATCTCGTTAGTCTAGATATAGAAGACGGTTGTACAGACGGATCTCGTTAGTCTAGATATAGAAGAAGGTTGTACAGACGGATCTCGTTAGTCTAGATATAGAAGAAGGTTGTACAGACGGGTCTCGTGAGTCTAGATAGAGAAGACGGTTGTACAGACGGGTCTCGTTAGTCTAGATACAGAAGACGGTTGTATAGACGGATCTCATTAGTCTAGATATAGAAGACGGTTGTACAGACGGATCTCGTTATTCTAGATATAGAAGACAGTTGTACAGACGGATCCCGTTAGTCTAGATATAGAAGACGGTTGTATAACGAGAGATCTCGTTAGTCTAGATATAGAAGACGATTATACAGACGGATCTCGTTAGTCTAGATATAGAAGACGGTTGTACAGACGGATCTCGTTAGTCTAGATATAGAAGACGGTTGTACAGACGGATCTCGTTAGTCTAGATATAGAAGAAGGTTGTACAGACGGATCTCGTTAGTCTAGATATAGAAGAAGGTTGTACAGACGGGTCTCGTGAGTCTAGATAGAGAAGACGGTTGTATAGACGGATCTCGTTAGTCTAGATATAGAAGAAGGTTGTACAGACGGGTCTCGTGAGTCTAGATAGAGAAGACGGTTGTATAGACGGATCTCGTTAGTCTGGATATAGAAGACGGTTGTACAGACGGATCTCGTTAGTCTAGATATAGAAGACGGTTGTACAGACGGATCTCGTTAGTCTAGATATAGAAGACAGTGGTACAGACGGATCTCGTTAGTCTAGATATAGAAGAAGGTTGTACAGACGGGTCTCGTGAGTCTAGATAGAGAAGACGGTTGTACAGACGGGTCTCGTTAGTCTAGATACAGAAGACGGTTGTATAGACGGATCTCATTTGTCTAGATATAGAAGACGGTTGTACAGACGGATCTCGTTATTCTAGATATAGAAGACGGTTGTACAGACGGATCCCGTTAGTCTAGATATAGAAGACGGTTGTATAACGAGAGATCTCGTTAGTCTAGATATAGAAGACGATTATACAGACGGATCTCGTTAGTCTAGATATAGAAGACGGTTGTACAGACGGATCTCGTTAGTCTAGATATAGAAGACGGTTGTACAGACGGATCTCGTTAGTCTAGATATAGAAGAAGGTTGTACAGACGGATCTCGTTAGTCTAGATATAGAAGAAGGTTGTACAGACGGGTCTCGTGAGTCTAGATAGAGAAGACGGTTGTACAGACGGGTCTCGTTAGTCTAGATACAGAAGACGGTTGTATAGACGGATCTCATTAGTCTAGATATAGAATACGGTTGTACAGACGGATCTCGTTATTCTAGATATAGAAGACGGTTGTACAGACGGATCCCGTTAGTCTAGATATAGAAGACGGTTGTATAACGAGAGATCTCGTTAGTCTAGATATAGAAGACGATTATACAGACGGATCTCGTTAGTCTAGATATAGAAGACGGTTGTACAGACGGATCTCGTTAGTCTAGATATAGAAGACGGTTGTACAGACGGATCTCGTTAGTCTAGATATAGAAGAAGGTTGTACAGACGGATCTCGTTAGTCTAGATATAGAAGAAGGTTGTACAGACGGGTCTCGTTAGTCTAGATATAGAAGACGGTTGTACAGACGGATCCCGTTAGTCTAGATATAGAAGACGGTTGTATAACGAGAGATCTCGTTAGTCTAGATATAGAAAACGGTTGTACAGACGGATCGCGTTAGTCTAGATATAGAAGATGGTTGTACAACGACGTATCTCGTTAGTCTAGATATAGAAGGCGGTTGTACAGACGGATCTCGTTATTCTAGATATAGAAGACGGTTGTACAGACGGATCCCGTTAGTCTAGATATAGAAGACGGTTGTATAACGAGAGATCTCGTTAGTCTAGATATAGAAGACGATTATACAGACGTATCTCGTTAGTCTAGATATAGAAGACGGTTGTACAGACGGATCTCGTTAGTCGAGATATAGAAGACGGTTGTACAGACGGATGTCGTTAGTCTAGATATAGAAGACAGTGGTACAGACGGATTTCGTTAGTCTAGATATAGAAAACGGTTGTACAGACGGATCGCGTTAGTCTAGATATAGAAGATGGTTGTACAACGACGTATCTCGTTAGTCTAGATATAGAAGGCGGGTGTACAGACGGATCTCGTTAGTCTAGATATAAAAGACGGTTGTACAGACGGATCTCGTTAGTCTAGATATAGAGGACGGTTGTACAGACGGATCTCGTTAGTCTAGATATAGAAGAAGGTTGTACAGACGGGTCTCGTGAGTCTAGATAGAGAAGACGGTTGTACAGACGGATCTCGTTAGTCTAGATATAGAAGACGGTTGTACAGACGGGTCTCGTGAGTCTAGATAGAGAAGACGGTTGTACAGACGGGTCTCGTTAGTCTAGATACAGAAGACGGTTGTATAGACGGATCTCATTAGTCTAGATATAGAAGACGGTTGTACAGACGGATCTCGTTATTCTAGATATAGAAGACGGTTGTACAGACGGATCCCGTTAGTCTAGATATAGAAGACGGTTGTATAACGAGAGATCTCGTTAGTCTAGATATAGAAGACGATTATACAGACGGATCTCGTTAGTCTAGATATAGAAGACGGTTGTACAGACGGATCTCGTTAGTCTAGATATAGAAGACGGTTGTACAGACGGATCTCGTTAGTCTAGATATAGAAGAAGGTTGTACAGACGGATCTCGTTAGTCTAGATATAGAAGAAGGTTGTACAGACGGGTCTCGTGAGTCTAGATAGAGAAGACGGTTGTACAGACGGGTCTCGTTAGTCTAGATACAGAAGACGGTTGTATAGACGGATCTCATTAGTCTAGATATAGAAGACGGTTGTACAGACGGATCTCGTTATTCTAGATATAGAAGACAGTTGTACAGACGGATCCCGTTAGTCTAGATATAGAAGACGGTTGTATAACGAGAGATCTCGTTAGTCTAGATATAGAAGACGATTATACAGACGGATCTCATTAGTCTAGATATAGAAGACGGTTGTACAGACGGATCTCGTTATTCTAGATATAGAAGACGGTTGTACAGACGGATCTCGTTAGTCTAGATATAGAAGACGGTTGTACAGACGGATCTCGTTAGTCTAGATATAGAAGAAGGTTGTACAGACGGATCTCGTTAGTCTAGATATAGAAGAAGGTTGTACAGACGGGTCTCGTGAGTCTAGATAGAGAAGACGGTTGTACAGACGGGTCTCGTTAGTCTAGATACAGAAGACGGTTGTATAGACGGATCTCATTAGTCTAGATATAGAAGACGGTTGTACAGACGGATCTCGTTATTCTAGATATAGAAGACGGTTGTACAGACGGATCCCGTTAGTCTAGATATAGAAGACGGTTGTATAACGAGAGATCTCGTTAGTCTAGATATAGAAGACGATTATACAGACGGATCTCGTTAGTCTAGATATAGAAGACGGTTGTACAGACGGATCTCGTTAGTCTAGATATAGAAGACGGTTGTACAGACGGATCTCGTTAGTCTAGATATAGAAGAAGGTTGTACAGACGGATCTCGTTAGTCTAGATATAGAAGAAGGTTGTACAGACGGGTCTCGTTAGTCTAGATATAGAAGACGGTTGTACAGACGGATCCCGTTAGTCTAGATATAGAAGACGGTTGTATAACGAGAGATCTCGTTAGTCTAGATATAGAAAACGGTTGTACAGACGGATCGCGTTAGTCTAGATATAGAAGATGGTTGTACAACGACGTATCTCGTTAGTCTAGATATAGAAGGCGGTTGTACAGACGGATCTCGTTAGTCTAGATATAGAAGACGGTTGTACAGACGGATCTCGTTAGTCTAGATATAGAAGACGGTTGTACAGACGGATCTCGTTAGTCTAGATATTGATGACGTTTGTCCAACGACGTATCTCGTTTGTCTAGGTATAGAAGACGGTTGTACAGACGGATCTCGTTAGTCTAGTTATAGAAGACGGTTGTACAGACGGATCTCGTTAGTCTAGATGTAGAAGACGGTTGTACAGACGGATCTCGTTAGTCTAGATATAGAAGATGGTTGTACAACGACGTATCTCGTTCGTCTAGATATAGAAGGCGGTTGTACAGACGGATCTCGTTAGTCTAGATATAGAAGACGGTTGTACAACGACGGATCTCGTTAGTCTAGATATAGAAGACGGTTGTGCAGACGGATCTCGTTAGTCTAGATATAGAAGACGGTTGTACAGACGGATCTCGTTAGTCTAGATGTAGAAGACGGTTGTACAGACGGATCTCGTTAGTCTAGATATAGAAGATGGTTGTACAACGACGTATCTCGTTCGTCTAGATATAGAAGGCGGTTGTACAGACGGATCTCGTTAGTCTAGATATAGAAGACGGTTGTACAACGACGGATCTCGTTAGTCTAGATATAGAAGACGGTTGTGCAGACGGATCTCGTTAGTCTAGATATAAAATACGGTTGTACAGACGGATCCCGTTAGTCTAGATATAGAAGACGGTTGTATAACGAGAGATCTCGTTAGTCTAGATATAGAAGACGGTTGTACAGACGGATCTCGTTAGTCTAGATATAGAAGATGGTTGTACAGACGGATTTCGTTGGTCTAGATATAGAAGACGGTTGTACAGACGGATCTCGTTAGTCTAGATATAGAAGACGGTTGTACAGACGGATCCCGTTAGTCTAGATATTGAAGACGGTTGTACAGCCGGATCTCGTTAGTCTAGATATAGAAGACGGTTGTACAGACGGATCTCGTTAGTCTAGATATAGAAGACGGTTGTACAGACGGATCTCGTTAGTCTAGATATAGAAGACGGTTGTACAGACGGATTTCGTTAGTCTAGATATAGAAGACGTTTGTCCAACGACGTATCTCGTTAGTCTAGATATAGAAGACGGTTGTACAGACGGATCTCGTTAGTCTAGATATAGAAGACGGTTGTACAGACGGATCCCGTTAGTCTAGATATAGAAGACGGTTGTACAGACGGATCTCGTTAGTCTAGATATTGAAGACGTTTGTCCAGCGACGTACCTCGTTAGTCTAGATATAGAAGACGGTTGTACAGACGGATCTCGTTAATATAGATATAGAAGACGGTTGTACAGACGGATCTCGTTAGTCTAGATATAGAAGACGGTTGTACAGACGGATCTCGTTAGTCTTGATATAGAAGACGTTTGTCCAACGACGTATCTCGTTAGTCTAGATATAGAAGACGGTTGTACAGACGGATCTCGTTAGTCTAGATATAGAAGACGATTATACAGACGGATCTCGTTAGTCTAGATATAGAAGACGGTTGTACAGACGGATCTCGTTAGTCTAGATATAGAAGACGGTTGTACAGACGGATCTCGTTAGTCTAGATATAGAAGAAGGTTGTACAGACGGATCTCGTTAGTCTAGATATAGAAGAAGGTTGTACAGACGGGTCTCGTGAGTCTAGATAGAGAAGACGGTTGTACAGACGGGTCTCGTTAGTCTAGATATAGAAGAAGGTTGTACAGACGGATCTCGTTAGTCTAGATATAGAAGAAGGTTGTACAGACGGGTCTCGTGAGTCTAGATAGAGAAGACGGTTGTACAGACGGGTCTCGTTAGTCTAGATACAGAAGACGGTTGTATAGACGGATCTCATTAGTCTAGATATAGAAGACGGTTGTACAGACGGATCTCGTTATTCTAGATATAGAAGACAGTTGTACAGACGGATCCCGTTAGTCTAGATATAGAAGACGGTTGTATAACGAGAGATCTCGTTAGTCTAGATATAGAAGACGATTATACAGACGGATCTCGTTAGTCTAGATATAGAAGACGGTTGTACAGACGGATCTCGTTAGTCTAGATATAGAAGACGGTTGTACAGACGGATCTCGTTAGTCTAGATATAGAAGAAGGTTGTACAGACGGATCTCGTTAGTCTAGATATAGAAGAAGGTTGTACAGACGGGTCTCGTGAGTCTAGATAGAGAAGACGGTTGTATAGACGGGTCTCGTTAGTCTAGATACAGAAGACGGTTGTATAGACGGATCTCATTAGTCTAGATATAGAAGACGGTTGTACAGACGGATCTCGTTATTCTAGATATAGAAGACGGTTGTACAGACGGATCCCGTTAGTCTAGATATAGAAGACGGTTGTATAACGAGAGATCTCGTTAGTCTAGATATAGAAGACGATTATACAGACGGATCTCGTTAGTCTAGATATAGAAGACGGTTGTACAGACGGATCTCGTTAGTCTAGATATAGAAGACGGTTGTACAGACGGATCTCGTTAGTCTAGATATAGAAGACAGTGGTACAGACGGATCTCGTTAGTCTAGATATAGAAGACGATTATACAGACGGATCTCGTTAGTCTAGATATAGAAGACGGTTGTACAGACGGATCTCGTTAGTCTAGATATAGAAGACGGTTGTACAGACGGATGTCGTTAGTCTAGATATAGAAGACAGTGGTACAGACGGATCTCGTTAGTCTAGATATAGAAGACGGTTGTACAGACGGATCCCGTTAGTCTAGATATTGAAGACGGTTGTACAGACGGATCTCGTTAGTCTAGATATAGAAGACGATTATACAGACGGATCTCGTTAGTCTAGATATAGAAGACGGTTGTACAGACGGATCTCGTTAGTCTAGATATAGAAGACGGTTGTACAGACGGATGTCGTTAGTCTAGATATAGAAGACAGTGGTACAGACGGATCTCGTTAGTCTAGATATAGAAGACGGTTGTACAGACGGATCCCGTTAGTCTAGATATTGAAGACGGTTGTACAGACGGATCTCGTTAGTCTAGATATAGAAGACGGTTGTATAACGAGAGATCTCGTTAGTCTAGATATAGAAGACGGTTGTACAGACGGATCTCGTTAGTCTAGATATAGAAGACGGTTGTACAGACGGATCTCGTTAGTCTAGATATAGAAGACGGTTGTACAGACGGATCCCGTTAGTCTAGATATAGAAGACGGTTGTACAGACGGATCTCGTTAGTCTAGATATTGATGACGGTTGTACAGACGGGTCTCGTTAGTCTAGATATAGAAGACGGTTGTACAACGACGTATCTCGTTCGTCTAGATATAGAAGGCGGTTGTACAGACGGATCTCGTTAGTCTAGATATAGAAGACGGTTGTACAGACGGATCTCGTTAGTCTAGATATTGAAGACGTTTGTCCAACGACGTACCTCGTTAGTCTAGATATAGAAAACGGTTGTACAGACGGATCTCGTTAGTCTAGATATAGAAGACGGTTGTACAACGACGGATCTCGTTAGTCTAGATATAGAAGACGGTTGTGCAGACGGATCTCGTTAGTCTAGATATAGAAGAAGGTTGTACAGACGGGTCTCGTGAGTCTAGATAGAGAAGACGGTTGTACAGACGGATCTCGTTAGTCTAGATATAGAAGACGGTTGTACAGACGGATCTCGTTAGTCTAGATATAGAAGACGGTTGTACAGACGGATCTCGTTAGTCTAGATATTGAAGACGTTTGTCCAACGACGTACCTCGTTAGTCTAGATATAGAAAACGGTTGTACAGACAGATCTCGTTAGTCTAGATATAGAAGACGGTTGTACAGACGGATCTCGTTAGTCTAGATATAGAAGACGGTTGTACAGACGGATCTCGTTAGTCTAGATATAGAAGAAGGTTGTACAGACGGATCTCGTTAGTCTAGATATTGAAGAAGGTTGTACAGACGGGTCTCGTGAGTCTAGATAGAGAAGACGGTTGTACAGACGGGTCTCGTTAGTCTAGATACAGAAGACGGTTGTATAGACGGATCTCATTAGTCTAGATATAGAAGACGGTTGTACAGACGGATCTCGTTATTCTAGATATAGAAGACAGTTGTACAGACGGATCCCGTTAGTCTAGATATAGAAGACGGTTGTATAACGAGAGATCTCGTTAGTCTAGATATAGAAGACGATTATACAGACGGATCTCGTTAGTCTAGATATAGAAGACGGTTGTACAGACGGATCTCGTTAGTCTAGATATAGAAGACGGTTGTACAGACGGATCTCGTTAGTCTAGATATAGAAGAAGGTTGTACAGACGGATCTCGTTAGTCTAGATATAGAAGAAGGTTGTACAGACGGGTCTCGTGAGTCTAGATAGAGAAGACGGTTGTATAGACGGGTCTCGTTAGTCTAGATACAGAAGACGGTTGTATAGACGGATCTCATTAGTCTAGATATAGAAGACGGTTGTACAGACGGATCTCGTTATTCTAGATATAGAAGACGGTTGTACAGACGGATCCCGTTAGTCTAGATATAGAAGACGGTTGTATAACGAGAGATCTCGTTAGTCTAGATATAGAAGACGATTATACAGACGGATCTCGTTAGTCTAGATGTAGAAGACGGTTGTACAGACGGATCTCGTTAGTCTAGATATAGAAGACGGTTGTACAGACGGATCTCGTTAGTCTAGATATAGAAGACAGTGGTACAGACGGATCTCGTTAGTCTAGATATAGAAGAAGGTTGTACAGACGGGTCTCGTGAGTCTAGATAGAGAAGACGGTTGTACAGACGGGTCTCGTTAGTCTAGATACAGAAGACGGTTGTATAGACGGATCTCATTAGTCTAGATATAGAAGACGGTTGTACAGACGGATCTCGTTATTCTAGATATAGAAGACGGTTGTACAGACGGATCCCGTTAGTCTAGATATAGAAGACGGTTGTATAACGAGAGATCTCGTTAGTCTAGATATAGAAGACGATTATACAGACGGATCTCGTTAGTCTAGATATAGAAGACGGTTGTACAGACGGATCTCGTTAGTCTAGATATAGAAGACGGTTGTACAGACGGATCTCGTTAGTCTAGATATAGAAGAAGGTTGTACAGACGGATCTCGTTAGTCTAGATATAGAAGAAGGTTGTACAGACGGGTCTCGTGAGTCTAGATAGAGAAGACGGTTGTACAGACGGGTCTCGTTAGTCTAGATACAGAAGACGGTTGTATAGACGGATCTCATTAGTCTAGATATAGAAGACGGTTGTACAGACGGATCTCGTTATTCTAGATATAGAAGACGGTTGTACAGACGGATCCCGTTAGTCTAGATATAGAAGACGGTTGTATAACGAGAGATCTCGTTAGTCTAGATATAGAAGACGATTATACAGACGGATCTCGTTAGTCTAGATATAGAAGACGGTTGTACAGACGGATCTCGTTAGTCTAGATATAGAAGACGGTTGTACAGACGGATCTCGTTAGTCTAGATATAGAAGAAGGTTGTACAGACGGATCTCGTTAGTCTAGATATAGAGGACGGTTGTACAGACGGATCTCGTTAGTCTAGATATAGAAGAAGGTTGTACAGACGGGTCTCGTTAGTCTAGATATAGAAGACGGTTGTACAGACGGATCTCGTTATTCTAGATATAGAAGACGGTTGTACAGACGGATCCCGTTAGTCTAGATATAGAAGACGGTTGTATAACGAGAGATCTCGTTAGTCTAGATATAGAAGACGATTATACAGACGGATCTCGTTAGTCTAGATATAGAAGACGGTTGTACAGACGGATCTCGTTAGTCTAGATATAGAAGACGGTTGTACAGACGGATCTCGTTAGTCTAGATATAGAAGAAGGTTGTACAGACGGATCTCGTTAGTCTAGATATAGAAGAAGGTTGTACAGACGGGTCTCGTGAGTCTAGATAGAGAAGACGGTTGTACAGACGGGTCTCGTTAGTCTAGATATAGAAGACGGTTGTACAGACGGATCTCGTTAGTCTAGATATAGAGGACGGTTGTACAGACGGATCTCGTTAGTCTAGATATAGAAGAAGGTTGTACAGACGGGTCTCGTGAGTCTAGATAGAGAAGACGGTTGTACAGACGGATCTCGTTAGTCTAGATATAGAAGACGGTTGTACAGACGGATCTCGTTAGTCTAGATATAGAAGACGGTTGTACAGACGGATCTCGTTAGTCTAGATATAGAAGACGGTTGTACAGACGGATCCCGTTAGTCTAGATATTGAAGACGGTTGTACAGACGGATCTCGTTAGTCTAGATATAGAAGACGGTTGTATAACGAGAGATCTCGTTAGTCTAGATATAGAAGACGGTTGTACAGACGGATCTCGTTAGTCTAGATATAGAAGACGGTTGTACAGCCGGATCTCGTTAGTCTAGATATAGAAGACGGTTGTACAGACGGATCTCGTTAATATAGATATAGAAGACGGTTGTACAGACGGATCTCGTTAGTCTAGATATAGAAGACGGTTGTACAGACGGATCTCGTTAGTCTAGATATAGAAGACGTTTGTCCAACGACGTATCTCGTTAGTCTAGATATAGAAGACGGTTGTACAGACGGATCTCGTTAGTCTAGATATAGAAGACGGTTGTACAGACGGATCCCGTTAGTCTAGATATAGAAGACGGTTGTACAGACGGATCTCGTTAGTCTAGATATTGATGACGGTTGTACAGACGGGTCTCGTTAGTCTAGATATAGAAGACGTTTGTACAACGACGTATCTCGTTCGTCTAGATATAGAAGGCGGTTGTACAGACGGATCTCGTTAGTCTAGATATAGAAGACGGTTGTACAGACGGATCTCGTTAGTCTAGATATTGAAGACGTTTGTCCAACGACGTACCTCGTTAGTCTAGATATAGAAAACGGTTGTACAGACGGATCTCGTTAGTCTAGATATAGAAGACGGTTGTACAACGACGGATCTCGTTAGTCTAGATATAGAAGACGGTTGTGCAGACGGATCTCGTTAGTCTAGATATAAAAGACGGTTGTACAGACGGATCTCGTTAGTCTAGATATAGAGGACGGTTGTACAGACGGATCTCGTTAGTCTAGATATAGAAGAAGGTTGTACAGACGGGTCTCGTGAGTCTAGATAGAGAAGACGGTTGTACAGACGGATCTCGTTAGTCTAGATATAGAAGACGGTTGTACAGACGGATCTCGTTAGTCTAGATATAGAAGACGGTTGTACAGACGGATCTCGTTAGTCTAGATATTGAAGACGTTTGTCCAACGACGTACCTCGTTAGTCTAGATATAGAAAACGGTTGTACAGACAGATCTCGTTAGTCTAGATATAGAAGACGGTTGTACAACGACGGATCTCGTTAGTCTAGATATAGAAGACGGTTGTGCAGACGGATCTCGTTAGTCTAGATATAGAAGACGGTTGTACAGACGGATCTCGTTAGTCTAGATATAGAAGAAGGTTGTACAGACGGATCTCGTTAGTCTAGATATAGAAGAAGGTTGTACAGACGGATCTCGTTAGTCTAGATATAGAAGAAGGTTGTACAGACGGGTCTCGTGAGTCTAGATAGAGAAGACGGTTGTACAGACGGGTCTCGTTAGTCTAGATACAGAAGACGGTTGTATAGACGGATCTCATTAGTCTAGATATAGAAGACGGTTGTACAGACGGATCCCGTTAGTCTAGATATAGAAGACGGTTGTATAACGAGAGATCTCGTTAGTCTAGATATAGAAGACGATTATACAGACGGATCTCGTTAGTCTAGATATAGAAGACGGTTGTACAGACGGATCTCGTTATTCTAGATATAGAAGACGGTTGTACAGACGGATCCCGTTAGTCTAGATATAGAAGACGGTTGTACAGACGGATCTCGTTAGTCTAGATATAGAAGACGGTTGTACAGACGGATCTCGTTAGTCTAGATATAGAAGACGGTTGTACAGACGGATCTCGTTAGTCTAGATATAGAAGAAGGTTGTACAGACGGATCTCGTTAGTCTAGATATAGAAGAAGGTTGTACAGACGGGTCTCGTGAGTCTAGATAGAGAAGACGGTTGTACAGACGGGTCTCGTTAGTCTAGATACAGAAGACGGTTGTATAGACGGATCTCATTAGTCTAGATATAGAAGACGGTTGTACAGACGGATCTCGTTATTCTAGATATAGAAGACAGTTGTACAGACGGATCTCGTTAGTCTAGATATAGAAGAAGGTTGTACAGACGGATCTCGTTAGTCTAGATATAGAGGACGGTTGTACAGACGGATCTCGTTAGTCTAGATATAGAAGAAGGTTGTACAGACGGGTCTCGTTAGTCTAGATATAGAAGACGGTTGTACAGACGGATCTCGTTATTCTAGATATAGAAGACGGTTGTACAGACGGATCCCGTTAGTCTAGATATAGAAGACGGTTGTATAACGAGAGATCTCGTTAGTCTAGATATAGAAGACGATTATACAGACGGATCTCGTTAGTCTAGATATAGAAGACGGTTGTACAGACGGATCTCGTTAGTCTAGATATAGAAGACGGTTGTACAGACGGATCTCGTTAGTCTAGATATAGAAGAAGGTTGTACAGACGGATCTCGTTAGTCTAGATATAGAGGACGGTTGTACAGACGGATCTCGTTAGTCTAGATATAGAAGAAGGTTGTACAGACGGGTCTCGTTAGTCTAGATATAGAAGACGGTTGTACAGACGGATCTCGTTATTCTAGATATAGAAGACGGTTGTACAGACGGATCCCGTTAGTCTAGATATAGAAGACGGTTGTATAACGAGAGATCTCGTTAGTCTAGATATAGAAGACGATTATACAGACGGATCTCGTTAGTCTAGATATAGAAGACGGTTGTACAGACGGATCTCGTTAGTCTAGATATAGAAGACGGTTGTACAGACGGATCTCGTTAGTCTAGATATAGAAGAAGGTTGTACAGACGGATCTCGTTAGTCTAGATATAGAAGAAGGTTGTACAGACGGGTCTCGTGAGTCTAGATAGAGAAGACGGTTGTACAGACGGGTCTCGTTAGTCTAGATATAGAAGACGGTTGTACAGACGGATCTCGTTAGTCTAGATATAGAGGACGGTTGTACAGACGGATCTCGTTAGTCTAGATATAGAAGAAGGTTGTACAGACGGGTCTCGTGAGTCTAGATAGAGAAGACGGTTGTACAGACGGATCTCGTTAGTCTAGATATAGAAGACGGTTGTACAGACGGATCTCGTTAGTCTAGATATAGAAGACGGTTGTACAGACGGATCTCGTTAGTCTAGATATAGAAGACGGTTGTACAGACGGATCCCGTTAGTCTAGATATTGAAGACGGTTGTACAGACGGATCTCGTTAGTCTAGATATAGAAGACGGTTGTATAACGAGAGATCTCGTTAGTCTAGATATAGAAGACGGTTGTACAGACGGATCTCGTTAGTCTAGATATAGAAGACGGTTGTACAGCCGGATCTCGTTAGTCTAGATATAGAAGACGGTTGTACAGACGGATCTCGTTAATATAGATATAGAAGACGGTTGTACAGACGGATCTCGTTAGTCTAGATATAGAAGACGGTTGTACAGACGGATCTCGTTAGTCTAGATATAGAAGACGTTTGTCCAACGACGTATCTCGTTAGTCTAGATATAGAAGACGGTTGTACAGACGGATCTCGTTAGTCTAGATATAGAAGACGGTTGTACAGACGGATCCCGTTAGTCTAGATATAGAAGACGGTTGTACAGACGGATCTCGTTAGTCTAGATATTGATGACGGTTGTACAGACGGGTCTCGTTAGTCTAGATATAGAAGACGTTTGTACAACGACGTATCTCGTTCGTCTAGATATAGAAGGCGGTTGTACAGACGGATCTCGTTAGTCTAGATATAGAAGACGGTTGTACAGACGGATCTCGTTAGTCTAGATATTGAAGACGTTTGTCCAACGACGTACCTCGTTAGTCTAGATATAGAAAACGGTTGTACAGACGGATCTCGTTAGTCTAGATATAGAAGACGGTTGTACAACGACGGATCTCGTTAGTCTAGATATAGAAGACGGTTGTGCAGACGGATCTCGTTAGTCTAGATATAAAAGACGGTTGTACAGACGGATCTCGTTAGTCTAGATATAGAGGACGGTTGTACAGACGGATCTCGTTAGTCTAGATATAGAAGAAGGTTGTACAGACGGGTCTCGTGAGTCTAGATAGAGAAGACGGTTGTACAGACGGATCTCGTTAGTCTAGATATAGAAGACGGTTGTACAGACGGATCTCGTTAGTCTAGATATAGAAGACGGTTGTACAGACGGATCTCGTTAGTCTAGATATTGAAGACGTTTGTCCAACGACGTACCTCGTTAGTCTAGATATAGAAAACGGTTGTACAGACAGATCTCGTTAGTCTAGATATAGAAGACGGTTGTACAACGACGGATCTCGTTAGTCTAGATATAGAAGACGGTTGTGCAGACGGATCTCGTTAGTCTAGATATAGAAGACGGTTGTACAGACGGATCTCGTTAGTCTAGATATAGAAGAAGGTTGTACAGACGGATCTCGTTAGTCTAGATATAGAAGAAGGTTGTACAGACGGATCTCGTTAGTCTAGATATAGAAGAAGGTTGTACAGACGGGTCTCGTGAGTCTAGATAGAGAAGACGGTTGTACAGACGGGTCTCGTTAGTCTAGATACAGAAGACGGTTGTATAGACGGATCTCATTAGTCTAGATATAGAAGACGGTTGTACAGACGGATCCCGTTAGTCTAGATATAGAAGACGGTTGTATAACGAGAGATCTCGTTAGTCTAGATATAGAAGACGATTATACAGACGGATCTCGTTAGTCTAGATATAGAAGACGGTTGTACAGACGGATCTCGTTATTCTAGATATAGAAGACGGTTGTACAGACGGATCCCGTTAGTCTAGATATAGAAGACGGTTGTACAGACGGATCTCGTTAGTCTAGATATAGAAGACGGTTGTACAGACGGATCTCGTTAGTCTAGATATAGAAGACGGTTGTACAGACGGATCTCGTTAGTCTAGATATAGAAGAAGGTTGTACAGACGGATCTCGTTAGTCTAGATATAGAAGAAGGTTGTACAGACGGGTCTCGTGAGTCTAGATAGAGAAGACGGTTGTACAGACGGGTCTCGTTAGTCTAGATACAGAAGACGGTTGTATAGACGGATCTCATTAGTCTAGATATAGAAGACGGTTGTACAGACGGATCTCGTTATTCTAGATATAGAAGACAGTTGTACAGACGGATCCCGTTAGTCTAGATATAGAAGACGGTTGTATAACGAGAGATCTCGTTAGTCTAGATATAGAAGACGATTATACAGACGGATCTCGTTAGTCTAGATATAGAAGACGGTTGTACAGACGGATCTCGTTAGTCTAGATATAGAAGACGGTTGTACAGACGGATCTCGTTAGTCTAGATAGAGAAGACGGTTGTACAGACGGATCTCGTTAGTCTAGATATAGAAGACGGTTGTACAGACGGATCTCGTTAGTCTAGATATAGAAGACGGTTGTACAGACGGATCTCGTTATTCTAGATATAGAAGACAGTTGTACAGACGGATCCCGTTAGTCTAGATATAGAAGACGGTTGTACAACGACGGATCTCGTTAGTCTAGATATAGAAGACGGTTGTGCAGACGGATCTCGTTAGTCTAGATTTAAAAGACGGTTGTACAGACGGATCTCGTTAGTCTAGATATAGAGGACGGTTGTACAGACGGATCTCGTTAGTCTAGATATAGAAGAAGGTTGTACAGACGGGTCTCGTGAGTCTAGATAGAGAAGACGGTTGTACAGACGGATCTCGTTAGTCTAGATATAGAAGACGGTTGTACAGACGGGTCTCGTGAGTCTAGATAGAGAAGACGGTTGTACAGACGGATCCCGTTAGTCTAGATATAGAAGACGGTTGTACAGACGGATCTCGTTAGTCTAGATATAGAAGACGGTTGTACAGACGGATCTCGTTAGTCTAGATATAGAAGACGGTTGTACAGACGGATCTCGTTAGTCTAGATATAGAAGAAGGTTGTACAGACGGATCTCGTTAGTCTAGATATAGAAGAAGGTTGTACAGACGGGTCTCGTGAGTCTAGATAGAGAAGACGGTTGTACAGACGGGTCTCGTTAGTCTAGATACAGAAGACGGTTGTATAGACGGATCTCATTAGTCTAGATATAGAAGACGGTTGTACAGACGGATCTCGTTATTCTAGATATAGAAGACAGTTGTACAGACGGATCCCGTTAGTCTAGATATAGAAGACGGTTGTATAACGAGAGATCTCGTTAGTCTAGATATAGAAGACGATTATACAGACGGGTCTCGTGAGTCTAGATAGAGAAGACGGTTGTATAGACGGGTCTCGTTAGTCTAGATACAGAAGACGGTTGTATAGACGGATCTCATTAGTCTAGATATAGAAGACGGTTGTACAGACGGATCTCGTTATTCTAGATATAGAAGACGGTTGTACACACGGATCCCGTTAGTCTAGATATAGAAGACGGTTGTATAACGAGAGATCTCGTTAGTCTAGATATAGAAGACGGTTGTACAGACGGATCTCGTTAGTCTAGATATAGAAGACGGTTGTACAGACGGATGTCGTTAGTCTAGATATAGAAGACAGTGGTACAGACGGATCTCGTTAGTCTAGATATAGAAAACGGTTGTACAGACGGATCGCGTTAGTCTAGATATAGAAGATGGTTGTACAACGACGTATCTCGTTAGTCTAGATATAGAAGGCGGTTGTACAGACGGATCTCGTTAGTCTAGATATAAAAGACGGTTGTACAGACGGATCTCGTTAGTCTAGATATAGAGGACGGTTGTACAGACGGATCTCGTTAGTCTAGATATAGAAGAAGGTTGTACAGACGGGTCTCGTGAGTCTAGATAGAGAAGACGGTTGTACAGACGGATCTCGTTAGTCTAGATATAGAAGACGGTTGTACAGACGGGTCTCGTGAGTCTAGATAGAGAAGACGGTTGTACAGACGGGTCTCGTTAGTCTAGATACAGAAGACGGTTGTATAGACGGATCTCATTAGTCTAGATATAGAAGACGGTTGTACAGACGGATCTCGTTATTCTAGATATAGAAGACGGTTGTACAGACGGATCCCGTTAGTCTAGATATAGAAGACGGTTGTATAACGAGAGATCTCGTTAGTCTAGATATAGAAGACGATTATACAGACGGATCTCGTTAGTCTAGATATAGAAGAAGGTTGTACAGACGGGTCTCGTGAGTCTAGATAGAGAAGACGGTTGTACAGACGGATCTCGTTAGTCTAGATATAGAAGACGGTTGTACAGACGGATCTCGTTAGTCTAGATATAGAAGACGGTTGTACAGACGGATCTCGTTAGTCTAGATATAGAAGACGGTTGTACAGACGGATCTCGTTAGTCTAGATATAGAAGAAGGTTGTACAGACGGATCTCGTTAGTCTAGATATAGAAGAAGGTTGTACAGACGGGTCTCGTGAGTCTAGATAGAGAAGACGGTTGTACAGACGGGTCTCGTTAGTCTAGATACAGAAGACGGTTGTATAGACGGATCTCATTAGTCTAGATATAGAAGACGGTTGTACAGACGGATCTCGTTATTCTAGATATAGAAGACAGTTGTACAGACGGATCCCGTTAGTCTAGATATAGAAGACGGTTGTATAACGAGAGATCTCGTTAGTCTAGATATAGAAGACGATTATACAGACGGGTCTCGTGAGTCTAGATAGAGAAGACGGTTGTATAGACGGGTCTCGTTAGTCTAGATACAGAAGACGGTTGTATAGACGGATCTCATTAGTCTAGATATAGAAGACGGTTGTACAGACGGATCTCGTTATTCTAGATATAGAAGACGGTTGTACACACGGATCCCGTTAGTCTAGATATAGAAGACGGTTGTATAACGAGAGATCTCGTTAGTCTAGATATAGAAGACGGTTGTACAGACGGATCTCGTTAGTCTAGATATAGAAGACGGTTGTACAGACGGATGTCGTTAGTCTAGATATAGAAGACAGTGGTACAGACGGATCTCGTTAGTCTAGATATAGAAAACGGTTGTACAGACGGATCGCGTTAGTCTAGATATAGAAGATGGTTGTACAACGACGTATCTCGTTAGTCTAGATATAGAAGGCGGTTGTACAGACGGATCTCGTTAGTCTAGATATAAAAGACGGTTGTACAGACGGATCTCGTTAGTCTAGATATAGAGGACGGTTGTACAGACGGATCTCGTTAGTCTAGATATAGAAGAAGGTTGTACAGACGGGTCTCGTGAGTCTAGATAGAGAAGACGGTTGTACAGACGGATCTCGTTAGTCTAGATATAGAAGACGGTTGTACAGACGGGTCTCGTGAGTCTAGATAGAGAAGACGGTTGTACAGACGGGTCTCGTTAGTCTAGATACAGAAGACGGTTGTATAGACGGATCTCATTAGTCTAGATATAGAAGACGGTTGTACAGACGGATCTCGTTATTCTAGATATAGAAGACGGTTGTACAGACGGATCCCGTTAGTCTAGATATAGAAGACGGTTGTATAACGAGAGATCTCGTTAGTCTAGATATAGAAGACGATTATACAGACGGATCTCGTTAGTCTAGATATAGAAGAAGGTTGTACAGACGGGTCTCGTGAGTCTAGATAGAGAAGACGGTTGTACAGACGGATCTCGTTAGTCTAGATATAGAAGACGGTTGTACAGACGGATCTCGTTAGTCTAGATATAGAAGACGGTTGTACAGACGGATCTCGTTAGTCTAGATATTGAAGACGTTTGTCCAACGACGTACCTCGTTAGTCTAGATATAGAAAACGGTTGTACAGACAGATCTCGTTAGTCTAGATATAGAAGACGGTTGTACAACGACGGATCTCGTTAGTCTAGATATAGAAGACGGTTGTGCAGACGGATCTCGTTAGTCTAGATTTAAAAGACGGTTGTACAGACGGATCTCGTTAGTCTAGATATAGAGGACGGTTGTACAGACGGATCTCGTTAGTCTAGATATAGAAGAAGGTTGTACAGACGGGTCTCGTGAGTCTAGATAGAGAAGACGGTTGTACAGACGGATCTCGTTAGTCTAGATATAGAAGACGGTTGTACAGACGGGTCTCGTGAGTCTAGATAGAGAAGACGGTTGTACAGACGGATCCCGTTAGTCTAGATATAGAAGACGGTTGTACAGACGGATCTCGTTATTCTAGATATAGAAGACGGTTGTACAGACGGATCCCGTTAGTCTAGATATAGAAGACGGTTGTACAGACGGATCTCGTTAGTCTAGATATAGAAGACGGTTGTACAGACGGATCTCGTTAGTCTAGATATAGAAGACGGTTGTACAGACGGATCTCGTTAGTCTAGATATAGAAGAAGGTTGTACAGACGGATCTCGTTAGTCTAGATATAGAAGAAGGTTGTACAGACGGGTCTCGTGAGTCTAGATAGAGAAGACGGTTGTACAGACGGGTCTCGTTAGTCTAGATACAGAAGACGGTTGTATAGACGGATCTCATTAGTCTAGATATAGAAGACGGTTGTACAGACGGATCTCGTTATTCTAGATATAGAAGACAGTTGTACAGACGGATCCCGTTAGTCTAGATATAGAAGACGGTTGTATAACGAGAGATCTCGTTAGTCTAGATATAGAAGACGATTATACAGACGGATCTCGTTAGTCTAGATATAGAAGACGGTTGTACAGACGGATCTCGTTAGTCTAGATATAGAAGACGGTTGTACAGACGGATCTCGTTAGTCTAGATAGAGAAGACGGTTGTACAGACGGATCTCGTTAGTCTAGATATAGAAGACGGTTGTACAGACGGATCTCGTTAGTCTAGATATAGAAGACGGTTGTACAGACGGATCTCGTTAGTCTAGATATTGAAGACGTTTGTCCAACGACGTACCTCGTTAGTCTAGATATAGAAAACGGTTGTACAGACAGATCTCGTTAGTCTAGATATAGAAGACGGTTGTACAACGACGGATCTCGTTAGTCTAGATATAGAAGACGGTTGTGCAGACGGATCTCGTTAGTCTAGATTTAAAAGACGGTTGTACAGACGGATCTCGTTAGTCTAGATATAGAGGACGGTTGTACAGACGGATCTCGTTAGTCTAGATATAGAAGAAGGTTGTACAGACGGGTCTCGTGAGTCTAGATAGAGAAGACGGTTGTACAGACGGATCTCGTTAGTCTAGATATAGAAGACGGTTGTACAGACGGGTCTCGTGAGTCTAGATAGAGAAGACGGTTGTACAGACGGATCCCGTTAGTCTAGATATAGAAGACGGTTGTACAGACGGATCTCGTTAGTCTAGATATAGAAGACGGTTGTACAGACGGATCTCGTTAGTCTAGATATAGAAGACGGTTGTACAGACGGATCTCGTTAGTCTAGATATAGAAGAAGGTTGTACAGACGGATCTCGTTAGTCTAGATATAGAAGAAGGTTGTACAGACGGGTCTCGTGAGTCTAGATAGAGAAGACGGTTGTACAGACGGGTCTCGTTAGTCTAGATACAGAAGACGGTTGTATAGACGGATCTCATTAGTCTAGATATAGAAGACGGTTGTACAGACGGATCTCGTTATTCTAGATATAGAAGACAGTTGTACAGACGGATCCCGTTAGTCTAGATATAGAAGACGGTTGTATAACGAGAGATCTCGTTAGTCTAGATATAGAAGACGATTATACAGACGGGTCTCGTGAGTCTAGATAGAGAAGACGGTTGTATAGACGGGTCTCGTTAGTCTAGATACAGAAGACGGTTGTATAGACGGATCTCATTAGTCTAGATATAGAAGACGGTTGTACAGACGGATCTCGTTATTCTAGATATAGAAGACGGTTGTACACACGGATCCCGTTAGTCTAGATATAGAAGACGGTTGTATAACGAGAGATCTCGTTAGTCTAGATATAGAAGACGGTTGTACAGACGGATCTCGTTAGTCTAGATATAGAAGACGGTTGTACAGACGGATGTCGTTAGTCTAGATATAGAAGACAGTGGTACAGACGGATCTCGTTAGTCTAGATATAGAAAACGGTTGTACAGACGGATCGCGTTAGTCTAGATATAGAAGATGGTTGTACAACGACGTATCTCGTTAGTCTAGATATAGAAGGCGGTTGTACAGACGGATCTCGTTAGTCTAGATATAAAAGACGGTTGTACAGACGGATCTCGTTAGTCTAGATATAGAGGACGGTTGTACAGACGGATCTCGTTAGTCTAGATATAGAAGAAGGTTGTACAGACGGGTCTCGTGAGTCTAGATAGAGAAGACGGTTGTACAGACGGATCTCGTTAGTCTAGATATAGAAGACGGTTGTACAGACGGGTCTCGTGAGTCTAGATAGAGAAGACGGTTGTACAGACGGGTCTCGTTAGTCTAGATACAGAAGACGGTTGTATAGACGGATCTCATTAGTCTAGATATAGAAGACGGTTGTACAGACGGATCTCGTTATTCTAGATATAGAAGACGGTTGTACAGACGGATCCCGTTAGTCTAGATATAGAAGACGGTTGTATAACGAGAGATCTCGTTAGTCTAGATATAGAAGACGATTATACAGACGGATCTCGTTAGTCTAGATATAGAAGACGGTTGTACAGACGGATCTCGTTAGTCTAGATATAGAAGACGGTTGTACAGACGGATCTCGTTAGTCTAAATATAGAAGAAGGTTGTACAGACGGATCTCGTTAGTCTAGATATAGAAGAAGGTTGTACAGACGGGTCTTGTGAGTCTAGATAGAGAAGACGGTTGTACAGACGGGTCTCGTTAGTCTAGATACAGAAGACGGTTGTATAGACGGATCTAATTAGTCTAGATATAGAAGACGGTTGTACAGACGGATCTCGTTATTCTAGATATAGAAGACAGTTGTACAGACGGATCCCGTTAGTCTAGATATAGAAGACGGTTGTATAACGAGAGATCTCGTTAGTCTAGATATAGAAGACGATTATACAGACGGATCTCGTTAGTCTAGATATAGAAGACGGTTGTACAGACGGATCTCGTTAGTCTAGATATAGAAGACGGTTGTACAGACGGATCTCGTTAGTCTAGATATAGAAGAAGGCTGTACAGACGGATCTCGTTAGTCTAGATATAGAAGAAGGTTGTACAGACGGGTCTCGTGAGACTAGATAGAGAAGACGGTTGTATAGACGGGTCTCGTTAGTCTAGATACAGAAGACGGTTGTATAGACGGATCTCATTAGTCTAGATATAGAAGACGGTTGTACAGACGGATCTCGTTATTCTAGATATAGAAGACGGTTGTACAGACGGATCCCGTTAGTCTAGATATAGAAGACGGTTGTATAACGAGAGATCTCGTTAGTCTAGATATAGAAGACGATTATACAGACGGATCTCGTTAGTCTAGATATAGAAGACGGTTGTACAGACGGATCTCGTTAGTCTAGATATAGAAGACGATTGTACAGACGGATCTCGTTAGTCTAGATATAGAAGACAGTGGTACAGACGGATCTCGTTAGTCTAGATATAGAAGAAGGTTGTACAGACGGGTCTCGTGAGTCTAGATAGAGAAGACGGTTGTACAGACGGGTCTCGTTAGTCTAGATACAGAAGACGGTTGTATAGACGGATCTCATTAGTCTAGATATAGAAGACGGTTGTACAGACGGATCTCGTTATTCTAGATATAGAAGACGGTTGTACAGACGGATCCCGTTAGTCTAGATATAGAAGACGGTTGTATAACGAGAGATCTCGTTAGTCTAGATATAGAAGACGATTATACAGACGGATCTCGTTAGTCTAGATATAGAAGACGGTTGTACAGACGGATCTCGTTAGTCTAGATATAGAAGACGGTTGTACAGACGGATCTCGTTAGTCTAGATATAGAAGAAGGTTGTACAGACGGATCTCGTTAGTCTAGATATAGAAGAAGGTTGTACAGACGGGTCTCGTGAGTCTAGATAGAGAAGACGGTTGTACAGACGGGTCTCGTTAGTCTAGATACAGAAGACGGTTGTATAGACGGATCTCATTAGTCTAGATATAGAAGACGGTTGTACAGACGGATCTCGTTATTCTAGATATAGAAGACGGTTGTACAGACGGATCCCGTTAGTCTAGATATAGAAGACGGTTGTATAACGAGAGATCTCGTTAGTCTAGATATAGAAGACGATTATACAGACGGATCTCGTTAGTCTAGATATAGAAGACGGTTGTACAGACGGATCTCGTTAGTCTAGATATAGAAGACGGTTGTACAGACGGATCTCGTTAGTCTAGATATAGAAGAAGGTTGTACAGACGGATCTCGTTAGTCTAGATATAGAGGACGGTTGTACAGACGGATCTCGTTAGTCTAGATATAGAAGAAGGTTGTACAGACGGGTCTCGTTAGTCTAGATATAGAAGACGGTTGTACAGACGGATCCCGTTAGTCTAGATATAGAAGACGGTTGTATAACGAGAGATCTCGTTAGTCTAGATATAGAAAACGGTTGTACAGACGGATCGCGTTAGTCTAGATATAGAAGATGGTTGTACAACGACGTATCTCGTTAGTCTAGATATAGAAGGCGGTTGTACAGACGGATCTCGTTAGTCTAGATATAGAAGACGGTTGTACAGACGGATCTCGTTAGTCTAGATATAGAAGACGGTTGTACAGACGGATCTCGTTAGTCTAGATATTGATGACGTTTGTCCAACGACGTATCTCGTTTGTCTAGGTATAGAAGACGGTTGTACAGACGGATCTCGTTAGTCTAGATATAGAAGACGGTTGTACAGACGGATCTCGTTAGTCTAGATGTAGAAGACGGTTGTACAGACGGATCTCGTTAGTCTAGATATAGAAGATGGTTGTACAACGACGTATCTCGTTCGTCTAGATATAGAAGGCGGTTGTGCAGACGGATCTCGTTAGTCTAGATATAGAAGACGGTTGTACAACGACGGATCTCGTTAGTCTAGATATAGAAGACGGTTGTGCAGACGGATCTCGTTAGTCTAGATATAAAAGACGGTTGTACAACGACGGATCTCGTTAGTCTAGATATAGAAGACGGTTGTGCAGACGGATCTCGTTAGTCTAGATATAAAATACGGTTGTACAGACGGATCTCGTTAGTCTAGATATAGAGGACGGTTGTACAGACGGATCTCGTTAGTCTAGATATAGAAGAAGGTTGTACAGACGGGTCTCGTGAGTCTAGATAGAGAAGACGGTTGTACAGACGGATCTCGTTAGTCTAGATATAGAAGACGGTTGTACAGACGGATCTCGTTAGTCTAGATATAGAAGACGGTTGTACAGACGGATCTCGTTAGTCTAGATATAGAAGACGGTTGTACAGACGGATCCCGTTAGTCTAGATATTGAAGACGGTTGTACAGACGGATCTCGTTAGTCTAGATATAGAAGACGGTTGTATAACGAGAGATCTCGTTAGTCTAGATATAGAAGACGGTTGTACAGACGGATCTCGTTAGTCTAGATATAGAAGACGGTTGTACAGCCGGATCTCGTTAGTCTAGATATAGAAGACGGTTGTACAGACGGATCTCGTTAATATAGATATAGAAGACGGTTGTACAGACGGATCTCATTAGTCTAGATATAGAAGACGGTTGTACAGACGGATCTCGTTAGTCTAGATATAGAAGACGTTTGTCCAACGACGTATCTCGTTAGTCTAGATATAGAAGACGGTTGTACAGACGGATCTCGTTAGTCTAGATATAGAAGACGGTTGTACAGACGGATCCCGTTAGTCTAGATATAGAAGACGGTTGTACAGACGGATCTCGTTAGTCTAGATATTGATGACGGTTGTACAGACGGGTCTCGTTAGTCTAGATATAGAAGACGGTTGTACAGACGGATCCCGTTAGTCTAGATATAGAAGACGGTTGTACAGACGGATCTCGTTAGTCTAGATATTGATGACGGTTGTACAGACGGGTCTCGTTAGTCTAGATATAGAAGACGGTTGTACAACGACGTATCTCGTTCGTCTAGATATAGAAGGCGGTTGTACAGACGGATCTCGTTAGTCTAGATATAGAAGACGGTTGTACAGACGGATCTCGTTAGTCTAGATATTGAAGACGTTTGTCCAACGACGTACCTCGTTAGTCTAGATATAGAAAACGGTTGTACAGACGGATCTCGTTAGTCTAGATATAGAAGAAGGTTGTACAGACGGGTCTCGTGAGTCTAGATAGAGAAGACGGTTGTACAGACGGATCTCGTTAGTCTAGATATAGAAGACGGTTGTACAGACGGATCTCGTTAGTCTAGATATAGAAGACGGTTGTACAGACGGATCTCGTTAGTCTAGATATTGAAGACGTTTGTCCAACGACGTACCTCGTTAGTCTAGATATAGAAAACGGTTGTACAGACAGATCTCGTTAGTCTAGATATAGAAGACGGTTGTACAACGACGGATCTCGTTAGTCTAGATATAGAAGACGGTTGTGCAGACGGATCTCGTTAGTCTAGATTTAAAAGACGGTTGTACAGACGGATCTCGTTAGTCTAGATATAGAGGACGGTTGTACAGACGGATCTCGTTAGTCTAGATATAGAAGAAGGTTGTACAGACGGGTCTCGTGAGTCTAGATAGAGAAGACGGTTGTACAGACGGATCTCGTTAGTCTAGATATAGAAGACGGTTGTACAGACGGGTCTCGTGAGTCTAGATAGAGAAGACGGTTGTACAGACGGGTCTCGTTAGTCTAGATACAGAAGACGGTTGTATAGACGGATCTCATTAGTCTAGATATAGAAGACGGTTGTACAGACGGATCTCGTTATTCTAGATATAGAAGACGGTTGTACAGACGGATCCCGTTAGTCTAGATATAGAAGACGGTTGTATAACGAGAGATCTCGTTAGTCTAGATATAGAAGACGATTATACAGACGGATCTCGTTAGTCTAGATATAGAAGACGGTTGTACAGACGGATCTCGTTAGTCTAGATATAGAAGACGGTTGTACAGACGGATCTCGTTAGTCTAGATATAGAAGAAGGTTGTACAGACGGATCTCGTTAGTCTAGATATAGAAGAAGGTTGTACAGACGGGTCTCGTGAGTCTAGATAGAGAAGACGGTTGTACAGACGGGTCTCGTTAGTCTAGATACAGAAGACGGTTGTACAGACGGATCTCGTTATTCTAGATATAGAAGACGGTTGTACAGACGGATCCCGTTAGTCTAGATATAGAAGACGGTTGTATAACGAGAGATCTCGTTAGTCTAGATATAGAAGACGATTATACAGACGGATCTCGTTAGTCTAGATATAGAAGACGGTTGTACAGACGGATCTCGTTAGTCTAGATATAGAAGACGGTTGTACAGACGGATCTCGTTAGTCTAGATATAGAAGAAGGTTGTACAGACGGATCTCGTTAGTCTAGATATAGAAGAAGGTTGTACAGACGGGTCTCGTGAGTCTAGATAGAGAAGACGGTTGTACAGACGGGTCTCGTTAGTCTAGATACAGAAGACGGTTGTATAGACGGATCTCATTAGTCTAGATATAGAAGACGGTTGTACAGACGGATCTCGTTATTCTAGATATAGAAGACAGTTGTACAGACGGATCCCGTTAGTCTAGATATAGAAGACGGTTGTATAACGAGAGATCTCGTTAGTCTAGATATAGAAGACGATTATACAGACGGATCTCGTTAGTCTAGATATAGAAGACGGTTGTACAGACGGATCTCGTTAGTCTAGATATAGAAGACGGTTGTACAGACGGATCTCGTTAGTCTAGATATAGAAGAAGGTTGTACAGACGGATCTCGTTAGTCTAGATATAGAAGAAGGTTGTACAGACGGGTCTCGTGAGTCTAGATAGAGAAGACGGTTGTATAGACGGATCTCGTTAGTCTAGATATAGAAGAAGGTTGTACAGACGGGTCTCGTGAGTCTAGATAGAGAAGACGGTTGTATAGACGGATCTCGTTAGTCTGGATATAGAAGACGGTTGTACAGACGGATCTCGTTAGTCTAGATATAGAAGACGGTTGTACAGACGGATCTCGTTAGTCTAGATATAGAAGACAGTGGTACAGACGGATCTCGTTAGTCTAGATATAGAAGAAGGTTGTACAGACGGGTCTCGTGAGTCTAGATAGAGAAGACGGTTGTACAGACGGGTCTCGTTAGTCTAGATACAGAAGACGGTTGTATAGACGGATCTCATTTGTCTAGATATAGAAGACGGTTGTACAGACGGATCTCGTTATTCTAGATATAGAAGACGGTTGTACAGACGGATCCCGTTAGTCTAGATATAGAAGACGGTTGTATAACGAGAGATCTCGTTAGTCTAGATATAGAAGACGATTATACAGACGGATCTCGTTAGTCTAGATATAGAAGACGGTTGTACAGACGGATCTCGTTAGTCTAGATATAGAAGACGGTTGTACAGACGGATCTCGTTAGTCTAGATATAGAAGAAGGTTGTACAGACGGATCTCGTTAGTCTAGATATAGAAGAAGGTTGTACAGACGGGTCTCGTGAGTCTAGATAGAGAAGACGGTTGTACAGACGGGTCTCGTTAGTCTAGATACAGAAGACGGTTGTATAGACGGATCTCATTAGTCTAGATATAGAATACGGTTGTACAGACGGATCTCGTTATTCTAGATATAGAAGACGGTTGTACAGACGGATCCCGTTAGTCTAGATATAGAAGACGGTTGTATAACGAGAGATCTCGTTAGTCTAGATATAGAAGACGATTATACAGACGGATCTCGTTAGTCTAGATATAGAAGACGGTTGTACAGACGGATCTCGTTAGTCTAGATATAGAAGACGGTTGTACAGACGGATCTCGTTAGTCTAGATATAGAAGAAGGTTGTACAGACGGATCTCGTTAGTCTAGATATAGAAGAAGGTTGTACAGACGGGTCTCGTTAGTCTAGATATAGAAGACGGTTGTACAGACGGATCCCGTTAGTCTAGATATAGAAGACGGTTGTATAACGAGAGATCTCGTTAGTCTAGATATAGAAAACGGTTGTACAGACGGATCGCGTTAGTCTAGATATAGAAGATGGTTGTACAACGACGTATCTCGTTAGTCTAGATATAGAAGGCGGTTGTACAGACGGATCTCGTTATTCTAGATATAGAAGACGGTTGTACAGACGGATCCCGTTAGTCTAGATATAGAAGACGGTTGTATAACGAGAGATCTCGTTAGTCTAGATATAGAAGACGATTATACAGACGTATCTCGTTAGTCTAGATATAGAAGACGGTTGTACAGACGGATCTCGTTAGTCGAGATATAGAAGACGGTTGTACAGACGGATGTCGTTAGTCTAGATATAGAAGACAGTGGTACAGACGGATTTCGTTAGTCTAGATATAGAAAACGGTTGTACAGACGGATCGCGTTAGTCTAGATATAGAAGATGGTTGTACAACGACGTATCTCGTTAGTCTAGATATAGAAGGCGGGTGTACAGACGGATCTCGTTAGTCTAGATATAAAAGACGGTTGTACAGACGGATCTCGTTAGTCTAGATATAGAGGACGGTTGTACAGACGGATCTCGTTAGTCTAGATATAGAAGAAGGTTGTACAGACGGGTCTCGTGAGTCTAGATAGAGAAGACGGTTGTACAGACGGATCTCGTTAGTCTAGATATAGAAGACGGTTGTACAGACGGGTCTCGTGAGTCTAGATAGAGAAGACGGTTGTACAGACGGGTCTCGTTAGTCTAGATACAGAAGACGGTTGTATAGACGGATCTCATTAGTCTAGATATAGAAGACGGTTGTACAGACGGATCTCGTTATTCTAGATATAGAAGACGGTTGTACAGACGGATCCCGTTAGTCTAGATATAGAAGACGGTTGTATAACGAGAGATCTCGTTAGTCTAGATATAGAAGACGATTATACAGACGGATCTCGTTAGTCTAGATATAGAAGACGGTTGTACAGACGGATCTCGTTAGTCTAGATATAGAAGACGGTTGTACAGACGGATCTCGTTAGTCTAGATATAGAAGAAGGTTGTACAGACGGATCTCGTTAGTCTAGATATAGAAGAAGGTTGTACAGACGGGTCTCGTGAGTCTAGATAGAGAAGACGGTTGTACAGACGGGTCTCGTTAGTCTAGATACAGAAGACGGTTGTATAGACGGATCTCATTAGTCTAGATATAGAAGACGGTTGTACAGACGGATCTCGTTATTCTAGATATAGAAGACAGTTGTACAGACGGATCCCGTTAGTCTAGATATAGAAGACGGTTGTATAACGAGAGATCTCGTTAGTCTAGATATAGAAGACGATTATACAGACGGATCTCGTTAGTCTAGATATAGAAGACGGTTGTACAGACGGATCTCGTTAGTCTAGATATAGAAGACGGTTGTACAGACGGATCTCGTTAGTCTAGATATAGAAGAAGGTTGTACAGACGGATCTCGTTAGTCTAGATATAGAAGAAGGTTGTACAGACGGGTCTCGTGAGTCTAGATAGAGAAGACGGTTGTATAGACGGGTCTCGTTAGTCTAGATACAGAAGACGGTTGTATAGACGGATCTCATTAGTCTAGATATAGAAGACGGTTGTACAGACGGATCTCGTTATTCTAGATATAGAAGACGGTTGTACAGACGGATCCCGTTAGTCTAGATATAGAAGACGGTTGTATAACGAGAGATCTCGTTAGTCTAGATATAGAAGACGATTATACAGACGGATCTCGTTAGTCTGGATATAGAAGACGGTTGTACAGACGGTTCTCGTTAGTCTAGATATAGAAGACGGTTGTACAGACGGATCTCGTTAGTCTAGATATAGAAGACAGTGGTACAGACGGATCTCGTTAGTCTAGATATAGAAGAAGGTTGTACAGACGGGTCTCGTGAGTCTAGATAGAGAAGACGGTTGTACAGACGGGTCTCGTTAGTCTAGATACAGAAGACGGTTGTATAGACGGATCTCATTTGTCTAGATATAGAAGACGGTTGTACAGACGGATCTCGTTATTCTAGATATAGAAGACGGTTGTACAGACGGATCCCGTTAGTCTAGATATAGAAGACGGTTGTATAACGAGAGATCTCGTTAGTCTAGATATAGAAGACGATTATACAGACGGATCTCGTTAGTCTAGATATAGAAGACGGTTGTACAGACGGATCTCGTTAGTCTAGATATAGAAGACGGTTGTACAGACGGATCTCGTTAGTCTAGATATAGAAGAAGGTTGTACAGACGGATCTCGTTAGTCTAGATATAGAAGAAGGTTGTACAGACGGGTCTCGTGAGTCTAGATAGAGAAGACGGTTGTACAGACGGGTCTCGTTAGTCTAGATACAGAAGACGGTTGTATAGACGGATCTCATTAGTCTAGATATAGAAGACGGTTGTACAGACGGATCTCGTTATTCTAGATATAGAAGACGGTTGTACAGACGGATCCCGTTAGTCTAGATATAGAAGACGGTTGTATAACGAGAGATCTCGTTAGTCTAGATATAGAAGACGATTATACAGACGGATCTCGTTAGTCTAGATATAGAAGACGGTTGTACAGACGGATCTCGTTAGTCTAGATATAGAAGACGGTTGTACAGACGGATCTCGTTAGTCTAGATATAGAAGAAGGTTGTACAGACGGATCTCGTTAGTCTAGATATAGAAGAAGGTTGTACAGACGGGTCTCGTTAGTCTAGATATAGAAGACGGTTGTACAGACGGATCCCGTTAGTCTAGATATAGAAGACGGTTGTATAACGAGAGATCTCGTTAGTCTAGATATAGAAAACGGTTGTACAGACGGATCGCGTTAGTCTAGATATAGAAGATGGTTGTACAACGACGTATCTCGTTAGTCTAGATATAGAAGGCGGTTGTACAGACGGATCTCGTTAGTCTAGATATAGAAGACGGTTGTACAGACGGATCTCGTTAGTCTAGATATAGAAGACGGTTGTACAGACGGATCTCGTTAGTCTAGATATTGATGACGTTTGTCCAACGACGTATCTCGTTTGTCTAGGTATAGAAGACGGTTGTACAGACGGATCTCGTTAGTCTAGTTATAGAAGACGGTTGTACAGACGGATCTCGTTAGTCTAGATGTAGAAGACGGTTGTACAGACGGATCTCGTTAGTCTAGATATAGAAGATGGTTGTACAACGACGTATCTCGTTCGTCTAGATATAGAAGGCGGTTGTACAGACGGATCTCGTTAGTCTAGATATAGAAGACGGTTGTACAACGACGGATCTCGTTAGTCTAGATATAGAAGACGGTTGTGCAGACGGATCTCGTTAGTCTAGATATAGAAGACGGTTGTACAGACGGATCTCGTTAGTCTAGATGTAGAAGACGGTTGTACAGACGGATCTCGTTAGTCTAGATATAGAAGATGGTTGTACAACGACGTATCTCGTTCGTCTAGATATAGAAGGCGGTTGTACAGACGGATCTCGTTAGTCTAGATATAGAAGACGGTTGTACAACGACGGATCTCGTTAGTCTAGATATAGAAGACGGTTGTGCAGACGGATCTCGTTAGTCTAGATATAAAATACGGTTGTACAGACGGATCCCGTTAGTCTAGATATAGAAGACGGTTGTATAACGAGAGATCTCGTTAGTCTAGATATAGAAGACGGTTGTACAGACGGATCTCGTTAGTCTAGATATAGAAGATGGTTGTACAGACGGATTTCGTTGGTCTAGATATAGAAGACGGTTGTACAGACGGATCTCGTTAGTCTAGATATAGAAGACGGTTGTACAGACGGATCCCGTTAGTCTAGATATTGAAGACGGTTGTACAGCCGGATCTCGTTAGTCTAGATATAGAAGACGGTTGTACAGACGGATCTCGTTAGTCTAGATATAGAAGACGGTTGTACAGACGGATCTCGTTAGTCTAGATATAGAAGACGGTTGTACAGACGGATTTCGTTAGTCTAGATATAGAAGACGTTTGTCCAACGACGTATCTCGTTAGTCTAGATATAGAAGACGGTTGTACAGACGGATCTCGTTAGTCTAGATATAGAAGACGGTTGTACAGACGGATCCCGTTAGTCTAGATATAGAAGACGGTTGTACAGACGGATCTCGTTAGTCTAGATATTGAAGACGTTTGTCCAGCGACGTACCTCGTTAGTCTAGATATAGAAAACGGTTGTACAGACGGATCTCGTTAGTCTAGATATAGAAGACGGTTGTACAACGACGGATCTCGTTAGTCTAGATATAGAAGAAGGTTGTACAGACGGATCTCGTGAGCCTAGATATAGAAGACGGTTGTACAGACGGATCTCGTTAGTCTAGATATTGAAGACGTTTGTCCAACGACGTACCTCGTTAGTCTAGATATAGAAAACGGTTGTACAGACGGATCTCGTTAGTCTAGATATAGAGGACGGTTGTACAGACGGATCTCGTTAGTCTAGATATAGAAGAAGGTTGTACAGACGGGTCTCGTGAGTCTAGATAGAGAAGACGGTTGTACAGACGGATCTCGTTAGTCTAGATATAGAGGACGGTTGTACAGACGGATCTCGTTAGTCTAGATATAGAAGAAGGTTGTACAGACGGGTCTCGTGAGTCTAGATAGAGAAGACGGTTGTACAGACGGATCTCGTTAGTCTAGATATAGAAGAAGGTTGTACAGACGGATCTCATTAGTCTAGATATAGAAGACGGTTGTACAGGCGGATCCCGTTAGTCTAGATATAGAAGACGGTTGTACAGACGGATCTCGTTAGTCTAGATATAGAAGACGGTTGTACAGACGGATCCCGTTAGTCTAGATATTGAAGACGGTTGTACAGACGGGTCTCGTGAGTCTAGATAGAGAAGACGGTTGTACAGACGGATCTCGTTAGTCTAGATATAGAAGACGGTTGTACAGACGGATCTCGTTAGTCTAGATATAGAAGACGGTTGTACAGACGGATCTCGTTAGTCTAGATATAGAAGACGGTTGTACAACGATGGATCTCGTTAGTCTAGATATAGAGGACGGTTGTACAGACGGATCTCGTTAGTCTAGATATAGAAGAAGGTTGTACAGACGGGTCTCGTGAGTCTAGATAGAGAAGACGGTTGTACAGACGGATCTCGTTAGTCTAGATATAGAAGAAGGTTGTACAGACGGATCTCATTAGTCTAGATATAGAAGACGGTTGTACAGACGGATCCCGTTAGTCTAGATATAGAAGACGGTTGTACAGACGGATCTCGTTAGTCTAGATATAGAAGACGGTTGTACAGACGGATCCCGTTAGTCTAGATATTGAAGACGGTTGTACAGACGGATCTCGTTAGTCTAGATATAGAAGACGGTTGTATAACGAGAGATCTCGTTAGTGTAGATATAGAAGACGGTTGTACAGACGGATCTCGTTAGTCTAGATATAGAAGACGGTTGTACAGCCGGATCTCGTTAGTCTAGATATAGAAGACGGTTGTACAGACGGATCTCGTTAATATAGATATAGAAGACGGTTGTACAGACGGATCTCGTTAGTCTAGATATAGAAGACGGTTGTACAGACGGATCTCGTTAGTCTAGATATAGAAGACGTTTGTCCAACGACGTATCTCGTTAGTCTAGATATTGAAGACGGTTGTACAGACGGATCTCGTTAGTCTAGATATAGAAGACGGTTGTACAGACGGATCCCGTTAGTCTAGATATAGAAGACGGTTGTACAGACGGATCTCGTTAGTCTAGATATTGATGACGGTTGTACAGACGGGTCTCGTTAGTCTAGATATAGAAGACGGTTGTACAACGACGTATCTCGTTCGTCTAGATATAGAAGGCGGTTGTACAGACGGATCTCGTTAGTCTAGATATAGAAGACGGTTGTACAGACGGATCTCGTTAGTCTAGATATTGAAGACGTTTGTCCAACGACGTACCTCGTTAGTCTAGATATAGAAAACGGTTGTACAGACGGATCTCGTTAGTCTAGATATAGAAGACGGTTGTACAACGACGGATCTCGTTAGTCTAGATATAGAAGACGGTTGTGCAGACGGATCTCGTTAGTCTAGATATAGAAGAAGGTTGTACAGACGGATCTCATTAGTCTAGATATAGAAGACGGTTGTACAGACGGATCTCGTTAGTCTAGATATAGAAGACGTTTGTCCAACGACGTATCTCGTTAGTCTAGATATAGAAGACGGTTGTACAGACGGATCTCGTTAGTCTAGATATAGAAGACGGTTGTACAGACGGATCCCGTTAGTCTAGATATAGAAGACGGTTGTACAGACGGATCTCGTTAGTCTAGATATTGATGACGGTTGTACAGACGGGTCTCGTTAGTCTAGATATAGAAGACGGTTGTACAGACGGATCCCGTTAGTCTAGATATAGAAGACGGTTGTACAGACGGATCTCGTTAGTCTAGATATTGATGACGGTTGTACAGACGGGTCTCGTTAGTCTAGATATAGAAGACGGTTGTACAACGACGTATCTCGTTCGTCTAGATATAGAAGGCGGTTGTACAGACGGATCTCGTTAGTCTAGATATAGAAGACGGTTGTACAGACGGATCTCGTTAGTCTAGATATTGAAGACGTTTGTCCAACGACGTACCTCGTTAGTCTAGATATAGAAAACGGTTGTACAGACGGATCTCGTTAGTCTAGATATAGAAGAAGGTTGTACAGACGGGTCTCGTGAGTCTAGATAGAGAAGACGGTTGTACAGACGGATCTCGTTAGTCTAGATATAGAAGACGGTTGTACAGACGGATCTCGTTAGTCTAGATATAGAAGACGGTTGTACAGACGGATCTCGTTAGTCTAGATATTGAAGACGTTTGTCCAACGACGTACCTCGTTAGTCTAGATATAGAAAACGGTTGTACAGACAGATCTCGTTAGTCTAGATATAGAAGACGGTTGTACAACGACGGATCTCGTTAGTCTAGATATAGAAGACGGTTGTGCAGACGGATCTCGTTAGTCTAGATTTAAAAGACGGTTGTACAGACGGATCTCGTTAGTCTAGATATAGAGGACGGTTGTACAGACGGATCTCGTTAGTCTAGATATAGAAGAAGGTTGTACAGACGGGTCTCGTGAGTCTAGATAGAGAAGACGGTTGTACAGACGGATCTCGTTAGTCTAGATATAGAAGACGGTTGTACAGACGGGTCTCGTGAGTCTAGATAGAGAAGACGGTTGTACAGACGGGTCTCGTTAGTCTAGATACAGAAGACGGTTGTATAGACGGATCTCATTAGTCTAGATATAGAAGACGGTTGTACAGACGGATCTCGTTATTCTAGATATAGAAGACGGTTGTACAGACGGATCCCGTTAGTCTAGATATAGAAGACGGTTGTATAACGAGAGATCTCGTTAGTCTAGATATAGAAGACGATTATACAGACGGATCTCGTTAGTCTAGATATAGAAGACGGTTGTACAGACGGATCTCGTTAGTCTAGATATAGAAGACGGATGTACAGACGGATCTCGTTAGTCTAGATATAGAAGAAGGTTGTACAGACGGATCTCGTTAGTCTAGATATAGAAGAAGGTTGTACAGACGGGTCTCGTGAGTCTAGATAGAGAAGACGGTTGTACAGACGGGTCTCGTTAGTCTAGATACAGAAGACGGTTGTACAGACGGATCTCGTTATTCTAGATATAGAAGACGGTTGTACAGACGGATCCCGTTAGTCTAGATATAGAAGACGGTTGTATAACGAGAGATCTCGTTAGTCTAGATATAGAAGACGATTATACAGACGGATCTCGTTAGTCTAGATATAGAAGACGGTTGTACAGACGGATCTCGTTAGTCTAGATATAGAAGACGGTTGTACAGACGGATCTCGTTAGTCTAGATATAGAAGAAGGTTGTACAGACGGATCTCGTTAGTCTAGATATAGAAGAAGGTTGTACAGACGGGTCTCGTGAGTCTAGATAGAGAAGACGGTTGTACAGACGGGTCTCGTTAGTCTAGATACAGAAGACGGTTGTATAGACGGATCTCATTAGTCTAGATATAGAAGACGGTTGTACAGACGGATCTCGTTATTCTAGATATAGAAGACAGTTGTACAGACGGATCCCGTTAGTCTAGATATAGAAGACGGTTGTATAACGAGAGATCTCGTTAGTCTAGATATAGAAGACGATTATACAGACGGATCTCGTTAGTCTAGATATAGAAGACGGTTGTACAGACGGATCTCGTTAGTCTAGATATAGAAGACGGTTGTACAGACGGATCTCGTTAGTCTAGATATAGAAGAAGGTTGTACAGACGGATCTCGTTAGTCTAGATATAGAAGAAGGTTGTACAGACGGGTCTCGTGAGTCTAGATAGAGAAGACGGTTGTATAGACGGATCTCGTTAGTCTAGATATAGAAGAAGGTTGTACAGACGGGTCTCGTGAGTCTAGATAGAGAAGACGGTTGTATAGACGGATCTCGTTAGTCTGGATATAGAAGACGGTTGTACAGACGGATCTCGTTAGTCTAGATATAGAAGACGGTTGTACAGACGGATCTCGTTAGTCTAGATATAGAAGACAGTGGTACAGACGGATCTCGTTAGTCTAGATATAGAAGAAGGTTGTACAGACGGGTCTCGTGAGTCTAGATAGAGAAGACGGTTGTACAGACGGGTCTCGTTAGTCTAGATACAGAAGACGGTTGTATAGACGGATCTCATTTGTCTAGATATAGAAGACGGTTGTACAGACGGATCTCGTTATTCTAGATATAGAAGACGGTTGTACAGACGGATCCCGTTAGTCTAGATATAGAAGACGGTTGTATAACGAGAGATCTCGTTAGTCTAGATATAGAAGACGATTATACAGACGGATCTCGTTAGTCTAGATATAGAAGACGGTTGTACAGACGGATCTCGTTAGTCTAGATATAGAAGACGGTTGTACAGACGGATCTCGTTAGTCTAGATATAGAAGAAGGTTGTACAGACGGATCTCGTTAGTCTAGATATAGAAGAAGGTTGTACAGACGGGTCTCGTGAGTCTAGATAGAGAAGACGGTTGTACAGACGGGTCTCGTTAGTCTAGATACAGAAGACGGTTGTATAGACGGATCTCATTAGTCTAGATATAGAAGACGGTTGTACAGACGGATCTCGTTATTCTAGATATAGAAGACGGTTGTACAGACGGATCCCGTTAGTCTAGATATAGAAGACGGTTGTATAACGAGAGATCTCGTTAGTCTAGATATAGAAGACGATTATACAGACGGATCTCGTTAGTCTAGATATAGAAGACGGTTGTACAGACGGATCTCGTTAGTCTAGATATAGAAGACGGTTGTACAGACGGATCTCGTTAGTCTAGATATAGAAGAAGGTTGTACAGACGGATCTCGTTAGTCTAGATATAGAAGAAGGTTGTACAGACGGGTCTCGTTAGTCTAGATATAGAAGACGGTTGTACAGACGGATCCCGTTAGTCTAGATATAGAAGACGGTTGTATAACGAGAGATCTCGTTAGTCTAGATATAGAAAACGGTTGTACAGACGGATCGCGTTAGTCTAGATATAGAAGATGGTTGTACAACGACGTATCTCGTTAGTCTAGATATAGAAGGCGGTTGTACAGACGGATCTCGTTATTCTAGATATAGAAGACGGTTGTACAGACGGATCCCGTTAGTCTAGATATAGAAGACGGTTGTATAACGAGAGATCTCGTTAGTCTAGATATAGAAGACGATTATACAGACGTATCTCGTTAGTCTAGATATAGAAGACGGTTGTACAGACGGATCTCGTTAGTCGAGATATAGAAGACGGTTGTACAGACGGATGTCGTTAGTCTAGATATAGAAGACAGTGGTACAGACGGATTTCGTTAGTCTAGATATAGAAAACGGTTGTACAGACGGATCGCGTTAGTCTAGATATAGAAGATGGTTGTACAACGACGTATCTCGTTAGTCTAGATATAGAAGGCGGTTGTACAGACGGATCTCGTTAGTCTAGATATAAAAGACGGTTGTACAGACGGATCTCGTTAGTCTAGATATAGAGGACGGTTGTACAGACGGATCTCGTTAGTCTAGATATAGAAGAAGGTTGTACAGACGGGTCTCGTGAGTCTAGATAGAGAAGACGGTTGTACAGACGGATCTCGTTAGTCTAGATATAGAAGACGGTTGTACAGACGGGTCTCGTGAGTCTAGATAGAGAAGACGGTTGTACAGACGGGTCTCGTTAGTCTAGATACAGAAGACGGTTGTATAGACGGATCTCATTAGTCTAGATATAGAAGACGGTTGTACAGACGGATCTCGTTATTCTAGATATAGAAGACGGTTGTACAGACGGATCCCGTTAGTCTAGATATAGAAGACGGTTGTATAACGAGAGATCTCGTTAGTCTAGATATAGAAGACGATTATACAGACGGATCTCGTTAGTCTAGATATAGAAGACGGTTGTACAGACGGATCTCGTTAGTCTAGATATAGAAGACGGTTGTACAGACGGATCTCGTTAGTCTAGATATAGAAGAAGGTTGTACAGACGGATCTCGTTAGTCTAGATATAGAAGAAGGTTGTACAGACGGGTCTCGTGAGTCTATATAGAGAAGACGGTTGTACAGACGGGTCTCGTTAGTCTAGATACAGAAGACGGTTGTATAGACGGATCTCATTAGTCTAGATATAGAAGACGGTTGTACAGACGGATCTCGTTATTCTAGATATAGAAGACAGTTGTACAGACGGATCCCGTTAGTCTAGATATAGAAGACGGTTGTATAACGAGAGATCTCGTTAGTCTAGATATAGAAGACGATTATACAGACGGATCTCGTTAGTCTAGATATAGAAGACGGTTGTACAGACGGATCTCGTTAGTCTAGATATAGAAGACGGTTGTACAGACGGATCTCGTTAGTCTAGATATAGAAGAAGGTTGTACAGACGGATCTCGTTAGTCTAGATATAGAAGAAGGTTGTACAGACGGGTCTCGTGAGTCTAGATAGAGAAGACGGTTGTATAGACGGGTCTCGTTAGTCTAGATACAGAAGACGGTTGTATAGACGGATCTCATTAGTCTAGATATAGAAGACGGTTGTACAGACGGATCTCGTTATTCTAGATATAGAAGACGGTTGTACAGACGGATCCCGTTAGTCTAGATATAGAAGACGGTTGTATAACGAGAGATCTCGTTAGTCTAGATATAGAAGACGATTATACAGACGGATCTCGTTAGTCTGGATATAGAAGACGGTTGTACAGACGGTTCTCGTTAGTCTAGATATAGAAGACGGTTGTACAGACGGATCTCGTTAGTCTAGATATAGAAGACAGTGGTACAGACGGATCTCGTTAGTCTAGATATAGAAGAAGGTTGTACAGACGGGTCTCGTGAGTCTAGATAGAGAAGACGGTTGTACAGACGGGTCTCGTTAGTCTAGATACAGAAGACGGTTGTATAGACGGATCTCATTTGTCTAGATATAGAAGACGGTTGTACAGACGGATCTCGTTATTCTAGATATAGAAGACGGTTGTACAGACGGATCCCGTTAGTCTAGATATAGAAGACGGTTGTATAACGAGAGATCTCGTTAGTCTAGATATAGAAGACGATTATACAGACGGATCTCGTTAGTCTAGATATAGAAGACGGTTGTACAGACGGATCTCGTTAGTCTAGATATAGAAGACGGTTGTACAGACGGATCTCGTTAGTCTAGATATAGAAGAAGGTTGTACAGACGGATCTCGTTAGTCTAGATATAGAAGAAGGTTGTACAGACGGGTCTCGTGAGTCTAGATAGAGAAGACGGTTGTACAGACGGGTCTCGTTAGTCTAGATACAGAAGACGGTTGTATAGACGGATCTCATTAGTCTAGATATAGAAGACGGTTGTACAGACGGATCTCGTTATTCTAGATATAGAAGACGGTTGTACAGACGGATCCCGTTAGTCTAGATATAGAAGACGGTTGTATAACGAGAGATCTCGTTAGTCTAGATATAGAAGACGATTATACAGACGGATCTCGTTAGTCTAGATATAGAAGACGGTTGTACAGACGGATCTCGTTAGTCTAGATATAGAAGACGGTTGTACAGACGGATCTCGTTAGTCTAGATATAGAAGAAGGTTGTACAGACGGATCTCGTTAGTCTAGATATAGAAGAAGGTTGTACAGACGGGTCTCGTTAGTCTAGATATAGAAGACGGTTGTACAGACGGATCCCGTTAGTCTAGATATAGAAGACGGTTGTATAACGAGAGATCTCGTTAGTCTAGATATAGAAAACGGTTGTACAGACGGATCGCGTTAGTCTAGATATAGAAGATGGTTGTACAACGACGTATCTCGTTAGTCTAGATATAGAAGGCGGTTGTACAGACGGATCTCGTTAGTCTAGATATAGAAGACGGTTGTACAGACGGATCTCGTTAGTCTAGATATAGAAGACGGTTGTACAGACGGATCTCGTTAGTCTAGATATTGATGACGTTTGTCCAACGACGTATCTCGTTTGTCTAGGTATAGAAGACGGTTGTACAGACGGATCTCGTTAGTCTAGATATAGAAGACGGTTGTACAGACGGATCTCGTTAGTCTAGATGTAGAAGACGGTTGTACAGACGGATCTCGTTAGTCTAGATATAGAAGATGGTTGTACAACGACGTATCTCGTTCGTCTAGATATAGAAGGCGGTTGTACAGACGGATCTCGTTAGTCTAGATATAGAAGACGGTTGTACAACGACGGATCTCGTTAGTCTAGATATAGAAGACGGTTGTGCAGACGGATCTCGTTAGTCTAGATATAGAAGACGGTTGTACAGACGGATCTCGTTAGTCTAGATGTAGAAGACGGTTGTACAGACGGATCTCGTTAGTCTAGATATAGAAGATGGTTGTACAACGACGTATCTCGTTCGTCTAGATATAGAAGGCGGTTGTACAGACGGATCTCGTTAGTCTAGATATAGAAGACGGTTGTACAACGACGGATCTCGTTAGTCTAGATATAGAAGACGGTTGTGCAGACGGATCTCGTTAGTCTAGATATAAAATACGGTTGTACAGACGGATCCCGTTAGTCTAGATATAGAAGACGGTTGTATAACGAGAGATCTCGTTAGTCTAGATATAGAAGACGGTTGTACAGACGGATCTCGTTAGTCTAGATATAGAAGATGGTTGTACAGACGGATTTCGTTGGTCTAGATATAGAAGACGGTTGTACAGACGGATCACGTTAGTCTAGATATAGAAGACGGTTGTACAGACGGATCCCGTTAGTCTAGATATTGAAGACGGTTGTACAGCCGGATCTCGTTAGTCTAGATATAGAAGACGGTTGTACAGACGGATCTCGTTAGTCTAGATATAGAAGACGGTTGTACAGACGGATCTCGTTAGTCTAGATATAGAAGACGGTTGTACAGACGGATTTCGTTAGTCTAGATATAGAAGACGTTTGTCCAACGACGTATCTCGTTAGTCTAGATATAGAAGACGGTTGTACAGACGGATCTCGTTAGTCTAGATATAGAAGACGGTTGTACAGACGGATCCCGTTAGTCTAGATATAGAAGACGGTTGTACAGACGGATCTCGTTAGTCTAGATATTGAAGACGTTTGTCCAGCGACGTACCTCGTTAGTCTAGATATAGAAAACGGTTGTACAGACGGATCTCGTTAGTCTAGATATAGAAGACGGTTGTACAACGACGGATCTCGTTAGTCTAGATATAGAAGAAGGTTGTACAGACGGATCTCGTGAGCCTAGATATAGAAGACGGTTGTACAGACGGGTCTCGTTAGTCTAGATATAGAAGACGGTTGTACAACGACGTATCTCGTTCGTCTAGATATAGAAGGCGGTTGTACAGACGGATCTCGTTAGTCTAGATATAGAAGACGGTTGTACAGACGGATCTCGTTAGTCTAGATATTGAAGACGTTTGTCCAACGACGTACCTCGTTAGTCTAGATATAGAAAACGGTTGTACAGACGGATCTCGTTAGTCTAGATATAGAGGACGGTTGTACAGACGGATCTCGTTAGTCTAGATATAGAAGAAGGTTGTACAGACGGGTCTCGTGAGTCTAGATAGAGAAGACGGTTGTACAGACGGATCTCGTTAGTCTAGATATAGAAGAAGGTTGTACAGACGGATCTCATTAGTCTAGATATAGAAGACGGTTGTACAGACGGATCCCGTTAGTCTAGATATAGAAGACGGTTGTACAGACGGATCTCGTTAGTCTAGATATAGAAGACGGTTGTACAGACGGATCCCGTTAGTCTAGATATTGAAGACGGTTGTACAGACGGGTCTCGTGAGTCTAGATAGAGAAGACGGTTGTACAGACGGATCTCGTTAGTCTAGATATAGAAGACGGTTGTACAGACGGATCTCGTTAGTCTAGATATAGAAGACGGTTGTACAGACGGATCTCGTTAGTCTAGATATAGAAGACGGTTGTACAACGATGGATCTCGTTAGTCTAGATATAGAGGACGGTTGTACAGACGGATCTCGTTAGTCTAGATATAGAAGAAGGTTGTACAGACGGGTCTCGTGAGTCTAGATAGAGAAGACGGTTGTACAGACGGATCTCGTTAGTCTAGATATAGAAGAAGGTTGTACAGACGGATCTCATTAGTCTAGATATAGAAGACGGTTGTACAGACGGATCCCGTTAGTCTAGATATAGAAGACGGTTGTACAGACGGATCTCGTTAGTCTAGATATAGAAGACGGTTGTACAGACGGATCCCGTTAGTCTAGATATTGAAGACGGTTGTACAGACGGATCTCGTTAGTCTAGATATAGAAGACGGTTGTATAACGAGAGATCTCGTTAGTCTAGATATAGAAGACGGTTGTACAGACGGATCTCGTTAGTCTAGATATAGAAGACGGTTGTACAGCCGGATCTCGTTAGTCTAGATATAGAAGACGGTTGTACAGACGGATCTCGTTAATATAGATATAGAAGACGGTTGTACAGACGGATCTCGTTAGTCTAGATATAGAAGACGGTTGTACAGACGGATCTCGTTAGTCTAGATATAGAAGACGTTTGTCCAACGACGTATCTCGTTAGTCTAGATATTGAAGACGGTTGTACAGACGGATCTCGTTAGTCTAGATATAGAAGACGGTTGTACAGACGGATCCCGTTAGTCTAGATATAGAAGACGGTTGTACAGACGGATCTCGTTAGTCTAGATATTGATGACGGTTGTACAGACGGGTCTCGTTAGTCTAGATATAGAAGACGGTTGTACAACGACGTATCTCGTTCGTCTAGATATAGAAGGCGGTTGTACAGACGGATCTCGTTAGTCTAGATATAGAAGACGGTTGTACAGACGGATCTCGTTAGTCTAGATATTGAAGACGTTTGTCCAACGACGTACCTCGTTAGTCTAGATATAGAAAACGGTTGTACAGACGGATCTCGTTAGTCTAGATATAGAAGACGGTTGTACAACGACGGATCTCGTTAGTCTAGATATAGAAGACGGTTGTGCAGACGGATCTCGTTAGTCTAGATATAGAAGAAGGTTGTACAGACGGGTCTCGTGAGTCTAGATAGAGAAGACGGTTGTACAGACGGGTCTCGTTAGTCTAGATACAGAAGACGGTTGTATAGACGGATCTCATTAGTCTAGATATAGAAGACGGTTGTACAGACGGATCTCGTTATTCTAGATATAGAAGACGGTTGTACAGACGGATCCCGTTAGTCTAGATATAGAAGACGGTTGTATAACGAGAGATCTCGTTAGTCTAGATATAGAAGACGATTATACAGACGGATCTCGTTAGTCTAGATATAGAAGACGGTTGTACAGACGGATCTCGTTAGTCTAGATATAGAAGACGGTTGTACAGACGGATCTCGTTAGTCTAGATATAGAAGAAGGTTGTACAGACGGATCTCGTTAGTCTAGATATAGAGGACGGTTGTACAGACGGATCTCGTTAGTCTAGATATAGAAGAAGGTTGTACAGACGGGTCTCGTTAGTCTAGATATAGAAGACGGTTGTACAGACGGATCCCGTTAGTCTAGATATAGAAGACGGTTGTATAACGAGAGATCTCGTTAGTCTAGATATAGAAAACGGTTGTACAGACGGATCGCGTTAGTCTAGATATAGAAGATGGTTGTACAACGACGTATCTCGTTAGTCTAGATATAGAAGGCGGTTGTACAGACGGATCTCGTTAGTCTAGATATAGAAGACGGTTGTACAGACGGATCTCGTTAGTCTAGATATAGAAGACGGTTGTACAGACGGATCTCGTTAGTCTAGATATTGATGACGTTTGTCCAACGACGTATCTCGTTTGTCTAGGTATAGAAGACGGTTGTACAGACGGATCTCGTTAGTCTAGATATAGAAGACGGTTGTACAGACGGATCTCGTTAGTCTAGATGTAGAAGACGGTTGTACAGACGGATCTCGTTAGTCTAGATATAGAAGATGGTTGTACAACGACGTATCTCGTTCGTCTAGATATAGAAGGCGGTTGTACAGACGGATCTCGTTAGTCTAGATATAGAAGACGGTTGTACAACGACGGATCTCGTTAGTCTAGATATAGAAGACGGTTGTGCAGACGGATCTCGTTAGTCTAGATATAGAAGACGGTTGTACAGACGGATCTCGTTAGTCTAGATGTAGAAGACGGTTGTACAGACGGATCTCGTTAGTCTAGATATAGAAGATGGTTGTACAACGACGTATCTCGTTCGTCTAGATATAGAAGGCGGTTGTACAGACGGATCTCGTTAGTCTAGATATAGAAGACGGTTGTACAACGACGGATCTCGTTAGTCTAGATATAGAAGACGGTTGTGCAGACGGATCTCGTTAGTCTAGATATAAAATACGGTTGTACAGACGGATCCCGTTAGTCTAGATATAGAAGACGGTTGTATAACGAGAGATCTCGTTAGTCTAGATATAGAAGACGGTTGTACAGACGGATCTCGTTAGTCTAGATATAGAAGATGGTTGTACAGACGGATTTCGTTGGTCTAGATATAGAAGACGGTTGTACAGACGGATCTCGTTAGTCTAGATATAGAAGACGGTTGTACAGACGGATCCCGTTAGTCTAGATATTGAAGACGGTTGTACAGCCGGATCTCGTTAGTCTAGATATAGAAGACGGTTGTACAGACGGATCTCGTTAGTCTAGATATAGAAGACGGTTGTACAGACGGATCTCGTTAGTCTAGATATAGAAGACGGTTGTACAGACGGATTTCGTTAGTCTAGATATAGAAGACGTTTGTCCAACGACGTATCTCGTTAGTCTAGATATAGAAGACGGTTGTACAGACGGATCTCGTTAGTCTAGATATAGAAGACGGTTGTACAGACGGATCCCGTTAGTCTAGATATAGAAGACGGTTGTACAGACGGATCTCGTTAGTCTAGATATTGAAGACGTTTGTCCAGCGACGTACCTCGTTACTCTAGATATAGAAAACGGTTGTACAGACGGATCTCGTTAGTCTAGATATAGAAGACGGTTGTACAACGACGGATCTCGTTAGTCTAGATATAGAAGAAGGTTGTACAGACGGATCTCGTGAGCCTAGATATAGAAGACGGTTGTACAGACGGGTCTCGTTAGTCTAGATATAGAAGACGGTTGTACAACGACGTATCTCGTTCGTCTAGATATAGAAGGCGGTTGTACAGACGGATCTCGTTAGTCTAGATATAGAAGACGGTTGTACAGACGGATCTCGTTAGTCTAGATATTGAAGACGTTTGTCCAACGACGTACCTCGTTAGTCTAGATATAGAAAACGGTTGTACAGACGGATCTCGTTAGTCTAGATATAGAGGACGGTTGTACAGACGGATCTCGTTAGTCTAGATATAGAAGAAGGTTGTACAGACGGGTCTCGTGAGTCTAGATAGAGAAGACGGTTGTACAGACGGATCTCGTTAGTCTAGATATAGAAGAAGGTTGTACAGACGGATCTCATTAGTCTAGATATAGAAGACGGTTGTACAGACGGATCCCGTTAGTCTAGATATAGAAGACGGTTGTACAGACGGATCTCGTTAGTCTAGATATAGAAGACGGTTGTACAGACGGATCCCGTTAGTCTAGATATTGAAGACGGTTGTACAGACGGGTCTCGTGAGTCTAGATAGAGAAGACGGTTGTACAGACGGATCTCGTTAGTCTAGATATAGAAGACGGTTGTACAGACGGATCTCGTTAGTCTAGATATAGAAGACGGTTGTACAGACGGATCTCGTTAGTCTAGATATAGAAGACGGTTGTACAACGATGGATCTCGTTAGTCTAGATATAGAGGACGGTTGTACAGACGGATCTCGTTAGTCTAGATATAGAAGAAGGTTGTACAGACGGGTCTCGTGAGTCTAGATAGAGAAGACGGTTGTACAGACGGATCTCGTTAGTCTAGATATAGAAGAAGGTTGTACAGACGGATCTCATTAGTCTAGATATAGAAGACGGTTGTACAGACGGATCCCGTTAGTCTAGATATAGAAGACGGTTGTACAGACGGATCTCGTTAGTCTAGATATAGAAGACGGTTGTACAGACGGATCCCGTTAGTCTAGATATTGAAGACGGTTGTACAGACGGATCTCGTTAGTCTAGATATAGAAGACGGTTGTATAACGAGAGATCTCGTTAGTCTAGATATAGAAGACGGTTGTACAGACGGATCTCGTTAGTCTAGATATAGAAGACGGTTGTACAGCCGGATCTCGTTAGTCTAGATATAGAAGACGGTTGTACAGACGGATCTCGTTAATATAGATATAGAAGACGGTTGTACAGACGGATCTCGTTAGTCTAGATATAGAAGACGGTTGTACAGACGGATCTCGTTAGTCTAGATATAGAAGACGTTTGTCCAACGACGTATCTCGTTAGTCTAGATATAGAAGACGATTATACAGACGGATCTCGTTAGTCTAGATGTAGAAGACGGTTGTACAGACGGATCTCGTTAGTCTAGATATAGAACACGGTTGTACAGACGGATCTCGTTAGTCTAGATATAGAAGACAGTGGTACAGACGGATCTCGTTAGTCTAGATATAGAAGAAGGTTGTACAGACGGGTCTCGTGAGTCTAGATAGAGAAGACGGTTGTACAGACGGGTCTCGTTAGTCTAGATACAGAAGACGGTTGTATAGACGGATCTCATTAGTCTAGATATAGAAGACGGTTGTACAGACGGATCTCGTTATTCTAGATATAGAAGACGGTTGTACAGACGGATCCCGTTAGTCTAGATATAGAAGACGGTTGTATAACGAGAGATCTCGTTAGTCTAGATATAGAAGACGATTATACAGACGGATCTCGTTAGTCTAGATATAGAAGACGGTTGTACAGACGGATCTCGTTAGTCTAGATATAGAAGACGGTTGTACAGACGGATCTCGTTAGTCTAGATATAGAAGAAGGTTGTACAGACGGATCTCGTTAGTCTAGATATAGAAGAAGGTTGTACAGACGGGTCTCGTGAGTCTAGATAGAGAAGACGGTTGTACAGACGGGTCTCGTTAGTCTAGATACAGAAGACGGTTGTATAGACGGATCTCATTAGTCTAGATATAGAAGACGGTTGTACAGACGGATCTCGTTATTCTAGATATAGAAGACGGTTGTACAGACGGATCCCGTTAGTCTAGATATAGAAGACGGTTGTATAACGAGAGATCTCGTTAGTCTAGATATAGAAGACGATTATACAGACGGATCTCGTTAGTCTAGATATAGAAGACGGTTGTACAGACGGATCTCGTTAGTCTAGATATAGAAGACGGTTGTACAGACGGATCTCGTTAGTCTAGATATAGAAGAAGGTTGTACAGACGGATCTCGTTAGTCTAGATATAGAGGACGGTTGTACAGACGGATCTCGTTAGTCTAGATATAGAAGAAGGTTGTACAGACGGGTCTCGTTAGTCTAGATATAGAAGACGGTTGTACAGACGGATCTCGTTATTCTAGATATAGAAGACGGTTGTACAGACGGATCCCGTTAGTCTAGATATAGAAGACGGTTGTATAACGAGAGATCTCGTTTGTCTAGATATAGAAGACGATTATACAGACGGATCTCGTTAGTCTAGATATAGAAGACGGTTGTACAGACGGGTCTCGTTAGTCTAGATATAGAAGACGGTTGTACAGACGGATCTCGTTAGTCTAGATATAGAAGAAGGTTGTACAGACGGATCTCGTTAGTCTAGATATAGAAGAAGGTTGTACAGACGGGTCTCGTGAGTCTAGATAGAGAAGACGGTTGTACAGACGGGTCTCGTTAGTCTAGATATAGAAGACGGTTGTACAGACGGATCTCGTTAGTCTAGATATAGAAGACGGTTGTACAGACGGATCTCGTTAGTCTAGATATAGAAGAAGGTTGTACAGACGGATCTCGTTAGTCTAGATATAGAGGACGGTTGTACAAACGGATCTCGTTAGTCTAGATATAGAAGAAGGTTGTACAGACGGGTCTCGTTAGTCTAGATATAGAAGACGGTTGTACAGACGGATCCCGTTAGTCTAGATATAGAAGACGGTTGTATAACGAGAGATCTCGTTAGTCTAGTTATAGAAAACGGTTGTACAGACGGATCGCGTTAGTCTAGATATAGAAGATGGTTGTACAACGACGTATCTCGTTAGTCTAGATATAGAAGGCGGTTGTACAGACGGATCTCGTTAGTCTAGATATAGAAGACGGTTGTACAGACGGATCTCGTTAGTCTAGATATAGAAGACGGTTGTACAGACGGATCTCGTTAGTCTAGATATTGATGACGTTTGTCCAACGACGTATCTCGTTTGTCTAGGTATAGAAGACGGTTGTACAGACGGATCTCGTTAGTCTAGATATAGAAGACGGTTGTACGGACGGATCTCGTTAGTCTAGATGTAGAAGACGGTTGTACAGACGGATCTCGTTAGTCTTGATATAGAAGATGGTTGTACAACGACGTATCTCGTTCGTCTAGATATAGAAGGCGGTTGTACAGACGGATCTCGTTAGTCTAGATATAGAAGACGGTTGTACAACGACGGATCTCGTTAGTCTAGATATAGAAGACGGTTGTGCAGACGGATCTCGTTAGTCTAGATATAAAAGACGGTTGTACAACGACGGATCTCGTTAGTCTAGATATAGAAGACGGTTGTGCAGACGGATCTCGTTAGTCTAGATATAAAATACGGTTGTACAGACGGATCTCGTTAGTCTAGATATAGAGGACGGTTGTACAGACGGATCTCGTTAGTCTAGATATAGAAGAAGGTTGTACAGACGGGTCTTGTGAGTCTAGATAGAGAAGACGGTTGTACAGACGGATCTCGTTAGTCTAGATATAGAAGACGGTTGTACAGACGGATCCCGTTAGTCTAGATATTGAAGACGGTTGTACAGACGGATCTCGTTAGTCTAGATATAGAAGACGGTTGTATAACGAGAGATCTCGTTAGTCTAGATATAGAAGACGGTTGTACAGACGGATCTCGTTAGTCTAGATATAGAAGACGGTTGTACAGCCGGATCTCGTTAGTCTAGATATAGAAGACGGTTGTACAGACGGATCTCGTTAATATAGATATAGAAGACGGTTGTACAGACGGATCTCGTTAGTCTAGATATAGAAGACGGTTGTACAGACGGATCTCGTTAGTCTAGATATAGAAGACGTTTGTCCAACGACGTATCCCGTTAGTCTAGATATTGAAGACGGTTGTACAGACGGATCTCGTTAGTCTAGATATAGAAGACGGTTGTATAACGAGAGATCTCGTTAGTCTAGATATAGAAGACGGTTGTACAGACGGATCTCGTTAGTCTAGATATAGAAGACGGTTGTACAACGACGGATCTCGTTAGTCTAGATATAGAAGACGGTTGTGCAGACGGATCTCGTTAGTCTAGATATAAAAGACGGTTGTACAGACGGATCTCGTTAGTCTAGATATAGAGGACGGTTGTACAGACGGATCTCGTTAGTCTAGATATAGAAGAAGGTTGTACAGACGGGTCTCGTGAGTCTAGATAGAGAAGACGGTTGTACAGACGGATCTCGTTAGTCTAGATATAGAAGACGGTTGTACAGACGGATCTCGTTAGTCTAGATATAGAAGACGGTTGTACAGACGGATCTCGTTAGTCTAGATATTGAAGACGTTTGTCCAACGACGTACCTCGTTAGTCTAGATATAGAGGACGGTTGTACAGACGGATCTCGTTAGTCTAGATATAGAAGAAGGTTGTACAGACGGGTCTCGTGAGTCTAGATACAGAAGACGGTTGTACAGACGGATCTCGTTAGTCTAGATATAGAAGACGGTTGTACAGACGGGTCTCGTGAGTCTAGATAGAGAAGACGGTTGTACAGACGGATCCCGTTAGTCTAGATATAGAAGACGGTTGTATAACGAGAGATCTCGTTAGTCTAGATATAGAAGACGATTATACAGACGGATCTCGTTAGTCTAGATATAGAAGACGGTTGTACAGACGGATCTCGTTAGTCTAGATATAGAAGACGGTTGTACAGACGGATCTCGTTATTCTAGATATAGAAGACAGTTGTACAGACGGATCCCGTTAGTCTAGATATAGAAGACGGTTGTATAACGAGAGATCTCGTTAGTCTAGATATAGAAGACGATTATACAGACGGATCTCGTTAGTCTAGATATAGAAGACGGTTGTACAGACGGATCTCGTTAGTCTAGATATAGAAGACGGTTGTACAGACGGATCTCGTTAGTCTAGATATAGAAGAAGGTTGTACAGACGGATCTCGTTAGTCTAGATATAGAAGAAGGTTGTACAGACGGGTCTCGTGAGTCTAGATAGAGAAGACGGTTGTATAGACGGGTCTCGTTAGTCTAGATACAGAAGACGGTTGTATAGACGGATCTCATTAGTCTAGATATAGAAGACGGTTGTACAGACGGATCTCGTTATTCTAGATATAGAAGACGGTTGTACAGACAGATCCCGTTAGTCTAGATATAGAAGACGGTTGTATAACGAGAGATCTCGTTAGTCTAGATATAGAAGACGATTATACAGACGGATCTCGTTAGTCTAGATATAGAAGACGGTTGTACAGACGGATCTCGTTAGTCTAGATATAGAAGACGGTTGAACAGACGGATCTCGTTAGTCTAGATATAGAAGACAGTGGTACAGACGGATCTCGTTAGTCTAGATATAGAAGACGATTATACAGACGGATCTCGTTAGTCTAGATATAGAAGACGGTTGTACAGACGGATCTCGTTAGTCTAGATATAGAAGACGGTTGTACAGACGGATGTCGTTAGTCTAGATATAGAAGACAGTGGTACAGACGGATCTCGTTAGTCTAGATATAGAAGACGGTTGTACAGACGGATCCCGTTAGTCTAGATATTGAAGACGGTTGTACAGACGGATCTCGTTAGTCTAGATATAGAAGACGGTTGTATAACGAGAGATCTCGTTAGTCTAGATATAGAAGACGGTTGTACAGACGGATCTCGTTAGTCTAGATATAGAAGACGGTTGTACAGACGGATCTCGTTAGTCTAGATATAGAAGACGGTTGTACAGACGGATCCCGTTAGTCTAGATATAGAAGACGGTTGTACAGACGGATCTCGTTAGTCTAGATATTGATGACGGTTGTACAGACGGGTCTCGTTAGTCTAGATATAGAAGACGGTTGTACAACGACGTATCTCGTTCGTCTAGATATAGAAGGCGGTTGTACAGACGGATCTCGTTAGTCTAGATATAGAAGACGGTTGTACAGACGGATCTCGTTAGTCTAGATATTGAAGACGTTTGTCCAACGACGTACCTCGTTAGTCTAGATATAGAAAACGGTTGTACAGACGGATCCCGTTAGTCTAGATATAGAAGACGGTTGTATAACGAGAGATCTCGTTAGTCTAGATATAGAAAACGGTTGTACAGACGGATCGCGTTAGTCTAGATATAGAAGATGGTTGTACAACGACGTATCTCGTTAGTCTAGATATAGAAGGCGGTTGTACAGACGGATCTCGTTAGTCTAGATATAGAAGACGGTTGTACAGACGGATCTCGTTAGTCTAGATATAGAAGACGGTTGTACAGACGGATCTCGTTAGTCTAGATATTGATGACGTTTGTCCAACGACGTATCTCGTTTGTCTAGGTATAGAAGACGGTTGTACAGACGGATCTCGTTAGTCTAGTTATAGAAGACGGTTGTACAGACGGATCTCGTTAGTCTAGATGTAGAAGACGGTTGTACAGACGGATCTCGTTAGTCTAGATATAGAAGATGGTTGTACAACGACGTATCTCGTTCGTCTAGATATAGAAGGCGGTTGTACAGACGGATCTCGTTAGTCTAGATATAGAAGACGGTTGTACAACGACGGATCTCGTTAGTCTAGATATAGAAGACGGTTGTGCAGACGGATCTCGTTAGTCTAGATATAGAAGACGGTTGTACAGACGGATCTCGTTAGTCTAGATGTAGAAGACGGTTGTACAGACGGATCTCGTTAGTCTAGATATAGAAGATGGTTGTACAACGACGTATCTCGTTCGTCTAGATATAGAAGGCGGTTGTACAGACGGATCTCGTTAGTCTAGATATAGAAGAAGGTTGTACAGACGGGTCTCGTGAGTCTAGATAGAGAAGACGGTTGTACAGACGGATCTCGTTAGTCTAGATATAGAAGACGGTTGTACAGACGGATCTCGTTAGTCTAGATATAGAAGACGGTTGTACAGACGGATCTCGTTAGTCTAGATATTGAAGACGTTTGTCCAACGACGTACCTCGTTAGTCTAGATATAGAAAACGGTTGTACAGACAGATCTCGTTAGTCTAGATATAGAAGACGGTTGTACAGACGGATCTCGTTAGTCTAGATATAGAAGACGGTTGTACAGACGGATCTCGTTAGTCTAGATATAGAAGAAGGTTGTACAGACGGATCTCGTTAGTCTAGATATTGAAGAAGGTTGTACAGACGGGTCTCGTGAGTCTAGATAGAGAAGACGGTTGTACAGACGGGTCTCGTTAGTCTAGATACAGAAGACGGTTGTATAGACGGATCTCATTAGTCTAGATATAGAAGACGGTTGTACAGACGGATCTCGTTATTCTAGATATAGAAGACAGTTGTACAGACGGATCCCGTTAGTCTAGATATAGAAGACGGTTGTATAACGAGAGATCTCGTTAGTCTAGATATAGAAGACGATTATACAGACGGATCTCGTTAGTCTAGATATAGAAGACGGTTGTACAGACGGATCTCGTTAGTCTAGATATAGAAGACGGTTGTACAGACGGATCTCGTTAGTCTAGATATAGAAGAAGGTTGTACAGACGGATCTCGTTAGTCTAGATATAGAAGAAGGTTGTACAGACGGGTCTCGTGAGTCTAGATAGAGAAGACGGTTGTATAGACGGGTCTCGTTAGTCTAGATACAGAAGACGGTTGTATAGACGGATCTCATTAGTCTAGATATAGAAGACGGTTGTACAGACGGATCTCGTTATTCTAGATATAGAAGACGGTTGTACAGACGGATCCCGTTAGTCTAGATATAGAAGACGGTTGTATAACGAGAGATCTCGTTAGTCTAGATATAGAAGACGATTATACAGACGGATCTCGTTAGTCTAGATGTAGAAGACGGTTGTACAGACGGATCTCGTTAGTCTAGATATAGAAGACGGTTGTACAGACGGATCTCGTTAGTCTAGATATAGAAGACAGTGGTACAGACGGATCTCGTTAGTCTAGATATAGAAGAAGGTTGTACAGACGGGTCTCGTGAGTCTAGATAGAGAAGACGGTTGTACAGACGGGTCTCGTTAGTCTAGATACAGAAGACGGTTGTATAGACGGATCTCATTAGTCTAGATATAGAAGACGGTTGTACAGACGGATCTCGTTATTCTAGATATAGAAGACGGTTGTACAGACGGATCCCGTTAGTCTAGATATAGAAGACGGTTGTATAACGAGAGATCTCGTTAGTCTAGATATAGAAGACGATTATACAGACGGATCTCGTTAGTCTAGATATAGAAGACGGTTGTACAGACGGATCTCGTTAGTCTAGATATAGAAGACGGTTGTACAGACGGATCTCGTTAGTCTAGATATAGAAGAAGGTTGTACAGACGGATCTCGTTAGTCTAGATATAGAAGAAGGTTGTACAGACGGGTCTCGTGAGTCTAGATAGAGAAGACGGTTGTACAGACGGGTCTCGTTAGTCTAGATACAGAAGACGGTTGTATAGACGGATCTCATTAGTCTAGATATAGAAGACGGTTGTACAGACGGATCTCGTTATTCTAGATATAGAAGACGGTTGTACAGACGGATCCCGTTAGTCTAGATATAGAAGACGGTTGTATAACGAGAGATCTCGTTAGTCTAGATATAGAAGACGATTATACAGACGGATCTCGTTAGTCTAGATATAGAAGACGGTTGTACAGACGGATCTCGTTAGTCTAGATATAGAAGACGGTTGTACAGACGGATCTCGTTAGTCTAGATATAGAAGAAGGTTGTACAGACGGATCTCGTTAGTCTAGATATAGAGGACGGTTGTACAGACGGATCTCGTTAGTCTAGATATAGAAGAAGGTTGTACAGACGGGTCTCGTTAGTCTAGATATAGAAGACGGTTGTACAGACGGATCTCGTTATTCTAGATATAGAAGACGGTTGTACAGACGGATCCCGTTAGTCTAGATATAGAAGACGGTTGTATAACGAGAGATCTCGTTAGTCTAGATATAGAAGACGATTATACAGACGGATCTCGTTAGTCTAGATATAGAAGACGGTTGTACAGACGGATCTCGTTAGTCTAGATATAGAAGACGGTTGTACAGACGGATCTCGTTAGTCTAGATATAGAAGAAGGTTGTACAGACGGATCTCGTTAGTCTAGATATAGAAGAAGGTTGTACAGACGGGTCTCGTGAGTCTAGATAGAGAAGACGGTTGTACAGACGGGTCTCGTTAGTCTAGATATAGAAGACGGTTGTACAGACGGATCTCGTTAGTCTAGATATAGAGGACGGTTGTACAGACGGATCTCGTTAGTCTAGATATAGAAGAAGGTTGTACAGACGGGTCTCGTGAGTCTAGATAGAGAAGACGGTTGTACAGACGGATCTCGTTAGTCTAGATATAGAAGACGGTTGTACAGACGGATCTCGTTAGTCTAGATATAGAAGACGGTTGTACAGACGGATCTCGTTAGTCTAGATATAGAAGACGGTTGTACAGACGGATCCCGTTAGTCTAGATATTGAAGACGGTTGTACAGACGGATCTCGTTAGTCTAGATATAGAAGACGGTTGTATAACGAGAGATCTCGTTAGTCTAGATATAGAAGACGGTTGTACAGACGGATCTCGTTAGTCTAGATATAGAAGACGGTTGTACAGCCGGATCTCGTTAGTCTAGATATAGAAGACGGTTGTACAGACGGATCTCGTTAATATAGATATAGAAGACGGTTGTACAGACGGATCTCGTTAGTCTAGATATAGAAGACGGTTGTACAGACGGATCTCGTTAGTCTAGATATAGAAGACGTTTGTCCAACGACGTATCTCGTTAGTCTAGATATAGAAGACGGTTGTACAGACGGATCTCGTTAGTCTAGATATAGAAGACGGTTGTACAGACGGATCCCGTTAGTCTAGATATAGAAGACGGTTGTACAGACGGATCTCGTTAGTCTAGATATTGATGACGGTTGTACAGACGGGTCTCGTTAGTCTAGATATAGAAGACGTTTGTACAACGACGTATCTCGTTCGTCTAGATATAGAAGGCGGTTGTACAGACGGATCTCGTTAGTCTAGATATAGAAGACGGTTGTACAGACGGATCTCGTTAGTCTAGATATTGAAGACGTTTGTCCAACGACGTACCTCGTTAGTCTAGATATAGAAAACGGTTGTACAGACGGATCTCGTTAGTCTAGATATAGAAGACGGTTGTACAACGACGGATCTCGTTAGTCTAGATATAGAAGACGGTTGTGCAGACGGATCTCGTTAGTCTAGATATAAAAGACGGTTGTACAGACGGATCTCGTTAGTCTAGATATAGAGGACGGTTGTACAGACGGATCTCGTTAGTCTAGATATAGAAGAAGGTTGTACAGACGGGTCTCGTGAGTCTAGATAGAGAAGACGGTTGTACAGACGGATCTCGTTAGTCTAGATATAGAAGACGGTTGTACAGACGGATCTCGTTAGTCTAGATATAGAAGACGGTTGTACAGACGGATCTCGTTAGTCTAGATATTGAAGACGTTTGTCCAACGACGTACCTCGTTAGTCTAGATATAGAAAACGGTTGTACAGACAGATCTCGTTAGTCTAGATATAGAAGACGGTTGTACAACGACGGATCTCGTTAGTCTAGATATAGAAGACGGTTGTGCAGACGGATCTCGTTAGTCTAGATTTAAAAGACGGTTGTACAGACGGATCTCGTTAGTCTAGATATAGAGGACGGTTGTACAGACGGATCTCGTTAGTCTAGATATAGAAGAAGGTTGTACAGACGGGTCTCGTGAGTCTAGATAGAGAAGACGGTTGTACAGACGGATCTCGTTAGTCTAGATATAGAAGACGGTTGTACAGACGGGTCTCGTGAGTCTAGATAGAGAAGACGGTTGTACAGACGGATCCCGTTAGTCTAGATATAGAAGACGGTTGTACAGACGGATCTCGTTATTCTAGATATAGAAGACGGTTGTACAGACGGATCCCGTTAGTCTAGATATAGAAGACGGTTGTACAGACGGATCTCGTTAGTCTAGATATAGAAGACGGTTGTACAGACGGATGTCGTTAGTCTAGATATAGAAGACAGTGGTACAGACGGATCTCGTTAGTCTAGATATAGAAAACGGTTGTACAGACGGATCGCGTTAGTCTAGATATAGAAGATGGTTGTACAACGACGTATCTCGTTAGTCTAGATATAGAAGGCGGTTGTACAGACGGGTCTCGTGAGTCTAGATAGAGAAGACGGTTGTACAGACGGGTCTCGTTAGTCTAGATACAGAAGACGGTTGTATAGACGGATCTCATTAGTCTAGATATAGAAGACGGTTGTACAGACGGATCTCGTTATTCTAGATATAGAAGACGGTTGTACAGACGGATCCCGTTAGTCTAGATATAGAAGACGGTTGTATAACGAGAGATCTCGTTAGTCTAGATATAGAAGACGATTATACAGACGGATCTCGTTAGTCTAGATATAGAAGACGGTTGTACAGACGGATCTCGTTAGTCTAGATATAGAAGACGGTTGTACAGACGGATCTCGTTAGTCTAAATATAGAAGAAGGTTGTACAGACGGATCTCGTTAGTCTAGATATAGAAGAAGGTTGTACAGACGGGTCTTGTGAGTCTAGATAGAGAAGACGGTTGTACAGACGGGTCTCGTTAGTCTAGATACAGAAGACGGTTGTATAGACGGATCTAATTAGTCTAGATATAGAAGACGGTTGTACAGACGGATCTCGTTATTCTAGATATAGAAGACAGTTGTACAGACGGATCCCGTTAGTCTAGATATAGAAGACGGTTGTATAACGAGAGATCTCGTTAGTCTAGATATAGAAGACGATTATACAGACGGATCTCGTTAGTCTAGATATAGAAGACGGTTGTACAGACGGATCTCGTTAGTCTAGATATAGAAGACGGTTGTACAGACGGATCTCGTTAGTCTAGATATAGAAGAAGGTTGTACAGACGGATCTCGTTAGTCTAGATATGGAAGAAGGTTGTACAGACGGGTCTCGTGAGTCTAGATAGAGAAGACGGTTGTATAGACGGGTCTCGTTAGTCTAGATACAGAAGACGGTTGTATAGACGGATCTCATTAGTCTAGATATAGAAGACGGTTGTACAGACGGATCTCGTTATTCTAGATATAGAAGACGGTTGTACAGACGGATCCCGTTAGTCTAGATATAGAAGACGGTTGTATAACGAGAGATCTCGTTAGTCTAGATATAGAAGACGATTATACAGACGGATCTCGTTAGTCTAGATATAGAAGACGGTTGTACAGACGGATCTCGTTAGTCTAGATATAGAAGACGGTTGTACAGACGGATCTCGTTAGTCTAGATATAGAAGACAGTGGTACAGACGGATCTCGTTAGTCTAGATATAGAAGAAGGTTGTACAGACGGGTCTCGTGAGTCTAGATAGAGAAGACGGTTGTACAGACGGGTCTCGTTAGTCTAGATACAGAAGACGGTTGTATAGACGGATCTCATTAGTCTAGATATAGAAGACGGTTGTACAGACGGATCTCGTTATTCTAGATATAGAAGACGGTTGTACAGACGGATCCCGTTAGTCTAGATATAGAAGACGGTTGTATAACGAGAGATCTCGTTAGTCTAGATATAGAAGACGATTATACAGACGGATCTCGTTAGTCTAGATATAGAAGACGGTTGTACAGACGGATCTCGTTAGTCTAGATATAGAGGACGGTTGTACAGACGGATCTCGTTAGTCTAGATATAGAAGAAGGTTGTACAGACGGGTCTCGTGAGTCTAGATAGAGAAGACGGTTGTACAGACGGATCTCGTTAGTCTAGATATAGAAGACGGTTGTACAGACGGATCTCGTTAGTCTAGATATAGAAGACGGTTGTACAGACGGATCTCGTTAGTCTAGATATTGAAGACGTTTGTCCAACGACGTACCTCGTTAGTCTAGATATAGAAAACGGTTGTACAGACAGATCTCGATAGTCTAGATATAGAAGACGGTTGTACAACGACGGATCTCGTTAGTCTAGATATAGAAGACGGTTGTGCAGACGGATCTCGTTAGTCTAGATTTAAAAGACGGTTGTACAGACGGATCTCGTTAGTCTAGATATAGAGGACGGTTGTACAGACGGATCTCGTTAGTCTAGATATAGAAGAAGGTTGTACAGACGGGTCTCGTGAGTCTAGATAGAGAAGACGGTTGTACAGACGGATCTCGTTAGTCTAGATATAGAAGACGGTTGTACAGACGGGTCTCGTGAGTCTAGATAGAGAAGACGGTTGTACAGACGGATCCCGTTAGTCTAGATATAGAAGACGGTTGTATAACGAGAGATCTCGTTAGTCTAGATATAGAAGACGATTATACAGACGGATCTCGTTAGTCTAGATATAGAAGACGGTTGTACAGACGGATCTCGTTAGTCTAGATATAGAAGACGGTTGTACAGACGGATCTCGTTAGTCTAGATATAGAAGAAGGTTGTACAGACGGATCTCGTTAGTCTAGATATAGAAGAAGGTTGTACAGACGGGTCTCGTGAGTCTAGATAGACAAGACGGTTGTATAGACGGGTCTCGTTAGTCTAGATACAGAAGACGGTTGTATAGACGGATCTCATTAGTCTAGATATAGAAGACGGTTGTACAGACGGATCTCGTTATTCTAGATATAGAAGACGGTTGTACAGACGGATCCCGTTAGTCTAGATATAGAAGACGGTTGTATAACGAGAGATCTCGTTAGTCTAGATATAGAAGACGATTATACAGACGGATCTCGTTAGTCTAGATATAGAAGACGGTTGTACAGACGGATCTCGTTAGTCTAGATATAGAAGACGGTTGTACAGACGGATGTCGTTAGTCTAGATATAGAAGACAGTGGTACAGACGGATCTCGTTAGTCTAGATATAGAAAACGGTTGTACAGACGGATCGCGTTAGTCTAGATATAGAAGATGGTTGTACAACGACGTATCTCGTTAGTCTAGATATAGAAGGTGGTTGTACAGACGGATCTCGTGAGTCTAGATAGAGAAGACGGTTGTACAGACGGATCTCGTTAGTCTAGATATAGAAGACGGTTGTACAGACGGGTCTCGTGAGTCTAGATAGAGAAGACGGTTGTACAGACGGGTCTCGTTAGTCTAGATACAGAAGACGGTTGTATAGACGGATCTCATTAGTCTAGATATAGAAGACGGTTGTACAGACGGATCTCGTTATTCTAGATATAGAAGACGGTTGTACAGACGGATCCCGTTAGTCTAGATATAGAAGACGGTTGTATAACGAGAGATCTCGTTAGTCTAGATATAGAAGACGATTATACAGACGGATCTCGTTAGTCTAGATATAGAAGACGGTTGTACAGACGGATCTCGTTAGTCTAGATATAGAAGACGGTTGTACAGACGGATCTCGTTAGTCTAGATATAGAAGAAGGTTGTACAGACGGATCTCGTTAGTCTAGATATAGAAGAAGGTTGTACAGACGGGTCTCGTGAGTCTAGATAGAGAAGACGGTTGTACAGACGGGTCTCGTTAGTCTAGATACAGAAGACGGTTGTATAGACGGATCTCATTAGTCTAGATATAGAAGACGGTTGTACAGACGGATCTCGTTATTCTAGATATAGAAGACAGTTGTACAGACGGATCCCGTTAGTCTAGATATAGAAGACGGTTGTATAACGAGAGATCTCGTTAGTCTAGATATAGAAGACGATTATACAGACGGATCTCGTTAGTCTAGATATAGAAGACGGTTGTACAGACGGATCTCGTTAGTCTAGATATAGAAGACGGTTGTACAGACGGATCTCGTTAGTCTAGATATAGAAGAAGGTTGTACAGACGGATCTCGTTAGTCTAGATATAGAAGAAGGTTGTACAGACGGGTCTCGTGAGTCTAGATAGAGAAGACGGTTGTATAGACGGGTCTCGTTAGTCTAGATACAGAAGACGGTTGTATAGACGGATCTCATTAGTCTAGATATAGAAGACGGTTGTACAGACGGATCTCGTTATTCTAGATATAGAAGACGGTTGTACAGACGGATCCCGTTAGTCTAGATATAGAAGACGGTTGTATAACGAGAGATCTCGTTAGTCTAGATATAGAAGACGATTATACAGACGGATCTCGTTAGTCTAGATATAGAAGACGGTTGTACAGACGGATCTCGTTAGTCTAGATATAGAAGACGGTTGTACAGACGGATCTCGTTAGTCTAGATATAGAAGACAGTGGTACAGACGGATCTCGTTAGTCTAGATATAGAAGACGATTATACAGACGGATCTCGTTAGTCTAGATATAGAAGACGGTTGTACAGACGGATCTCGTTAGTCTAGATATAGAAGACGGTTGTACAGACGGATGTCGTTAGTCTAGATATAGAAGACAGTGGTACAGACGGATCTCGTTAGTCTAGATATAGAAGACGGTTGTACAGACGGATCCCGTTAGTCTAGATATTGAAGACGGTTGTACAGACGGATCTCGTTAGTCTAGATATAGAAGACGGTTGTATAACGAGAGATCTCGTTAGTCTAGATATAGAAGACGGTTGTACAGACGGATCTCGTTAGTCTAGATATAGAAGACGGTTGTACAGACGGATCTCGTTAGTCTAGATATAGAAGACGGTTGTACAGACGGATCCCGTTAGTCTAGATATAGAAGACGGTTGTACAGACGGATCTCGTTAGTCTAGATATTGATGACGGTTGTACAGACGGGTCTCGTTAGTCTAGATATAGAAGACGGTTGTACAACGACGTATCTCGTTCGTCTAGATATAGAAGGCGGTTGTACAGACGGATCTCGTTAGTCTAGATATAGAAGACGGTTGTACAGACGGATCTCGTTAGTCTAGATATTGAAGACGTTTGTCCAACGACGTACCTCGTTAGTCTAGATATAGAAAACGGTTGTACAGACGGATCTCGTTAGTCTAGATATAGAAGACGGTTGTACAACGACGGATCTCGTTAGTCTAGATATAGAAGACGGTTGTGCAGACGGATCTCGTTAGTCTAGATATAGAAGAAGGTTGTACAGACGGGTCTCGTGAGTCTAGATAGAGAAGACGGTTGTACAGACGGATCTCGTTAGTCTAGATATAGAAGACGGTTGTACAGACGGATCTCGTTAGTCTAGATATAGAAGACGGTTGTACAGACGGATCTCGTTAGTCTAGATATTGAAGACGTTTGTCCAACGACGTACCTCGTTAGTCTAGATATAGAAAACGGTTGTACAGACAGATCTCGTTAGTCTAGATATAGAAGACGGTTGTACAGACGGATCTCGTTAGTCTAGATATAGAAGACGGTTGTACAGACGGATCTCGTTAGTCTAGATATAGAAGAAGGTTGTACAGACGGATCTCGTTAGTCTAGATATTGAAGAAGGTTGTACAGACGGGTCTCGTGAGTCTAGATAGAGAAGACGGTTGTACAGACGGGTCTCGTTAGTCTAGATACAGAAGACGGTTGTATAGACGGATCTCATTAGTCTAGATATAGAAGACGGTTGTACAGACGGATCTCGTTATTCTAGATATAGAAGACAGTTGTACAGACGGATCCCGTTAGTCTAGATATAGAAGACGGTTGTATAACGAGAGATCTCGTTAGTCTAGATATAGAAGACGATTATACAGACGGATCTCGTTAGTCTAGATATAGAAGACGGTTGTACAGACGGATCTCGTTAGTCTAGATATAGAAGACGGTTGTACAGACGGATCTCGTTAGTCTAGATATAGAAGAAGGTTGTACAGACGGATCTCGTTAGTCTAGATATAGAAGAAGGTTGTACAGACGGGTCTCGTGAGTCTAGATAGAGAAGACGGTTGTATAGACGGGTCTCGTTAGTCTAGATACAGAAGACGGTTGTATAGACGGATCTCATTAGTCTAGATATAGAAGACGGTTGTACAGACGGATCTCGTTATTCTAGATATAGAAGACGGTTGTACAGACGGATCCCGTTAGTCTAGATATAGAAGACGGTTGTATAACGAGAGATCTCGTTAGTCTAGATATAGAAGACGATTATACAGACGGATCTCGTTAGTCTAGATGTAGAAGACGGTTGTACAGACGGATCTCGTTAGTCTAGATATAGAAGACGGTTGTACAGACGGATCTCGTTAGTCTAGATATAGAAGACAGTGGTACAGACGGATCTCGTTAGTCTAGATATAGAAGAAGGTTGTACAGACGGGTCTCGTGAGTCTAGATAGAGAAGACGGTTGTACAGACGGGTCTCGTTAGTCTAGATACAGAAGACGGTTGTATAGACGGATCTCATTAGTCTAGATATAGAAGACGGTTGTACAGACGGATCTCGTTATTCTAGATATAGAAGACGGTTGTACAGACGGATCCCGTTAGTCTAGATATAGAAGACGGTTGTATAACGAGAGATTTCGTTAGTCTAGATATAGAAGACGATTATACAGACGGATCTCGTTAGTCTAGATATAGAAGACGGTTGTACAGACGGATCTCGTTAGTCTAGATATAGAAGACGGTTGTACAGACGGATCTCGTTAGTCTAGATATAGAAGAAGGTTGTACAGACGGATCTCGTTAGTCTAGATATAGAAGAAGGTTGTACAGACGGGTCTCGTGAGTCTAGATAGAGAAGACGGTTGTACAGACGGGTCTCGTTAGTCTAGATACAGAAGACGGTTGTATAGACGGATCTCATTAGTCTAGATATAGAAGACGGTTGTACAGACGGATCTCGTTATTCTAGATATAGAAGACGGTTGTACAGACGGATCCCGTTAGTCTAGATATAGAAGACGGTTGTATAACGAGAGATCTCGTTAGTCTAGATATAGAAGACGATTATACAGACGGATCTCGTTAGTCTAGATATAGAAGACGGTTGTACAGACGGATCTCGTTAGTCTAGATATAGAAGACGGTTGTACAGACGGATCTCGTTAGTCTAGATATAGAAGAAGGTTGTACAGACGGATCTCGTTAGTCTAGATATAGAGGACGGTTGTACAGACGGATCTCGTTAGTCTAGATATAGAAGAAGGTTGTACAGACGGGTCTCGTTAGTCTAGATATAGAAGACGGTTGTACAGACGGATCTCGTTATTCTAGATATAGAAGACGGTTGTACAGACGGATCCCGTTAGTCTAGATATAGAAGACGGTTGTATAACGAGAGATCTCGTTAGTCTAGATATAGAAGACGATTATACAGACGGATCTCGTTAGTCTAGATATAGAAGACGGTTGTACAGACGGATCTCGTTAGTCTAGATATAGAAGACGGTTGTACAGACGGATCTCGTTAGTCTAGATATAGAAGAAGGTTGTACAGACGGATCTCGTTAGTCTAGATATAGAAGAAGGTTGTACAGACGGGTCTCGTGAGTCTAGATAGAGAAGACGGTTGTACAGACGGGTCTCGTTAGTCTAGATATAGAAGACGGTTGTACAGACGGATCTCGTTAGTCTAGATATAGAGGACGGTTGTACAGACGGATCTCGTTAGTCTAGATATAGAAGAAGGTTGTAGAGACGGGTCTCGTGAGTCTAGATAGAGAAGACGGTTGTACAGACGGATCTCGTTAGTCTAGATATAGAAGACGGTTGTACAGACGGATCTCGTTAGTCTAGATATAGAAGACGGTTGTACAGACGGATCTCGTTAGTCTAGATATAGAAGACGGTTGTACAGACGGATCCCGTTAGTCTAGATATTGAAGACGGTTGTACAGACGGATCTCGTTAGTCTAGATATAGAAGACGGTTGTATAACGAGAGATCTCGTTAGTCTAGATATAGAAGACGGTTGTACAGACGGATCTCGTTAGTCTAGATATAGAAGACGGTTGTACAGCCGGATCTCGTTAGTCTAGATATAGAAGACGGTTGTACAGACGGATCTCGTTAATATAGATATAGAAGACGGTTGTACAGACGGATCTCGTTAGTCTAGATATAGAAGACGGTTGTACAGACGGATCTCGTTAGTCTAGATATAGAAGACGTTTGTCCAACGACGTATCTCGTTAGTCTAGATATAGAAGACGGTTGTACAGACGGATCTCGTTAGTCTAGATATAGAAGACGGTTGTACAGACGGATCCCGTTAGTCTAGATATAGAAGACGGTTGTACAGACGGATCTCGTTAGTCTAGATATTGATGACGGTTGTACAGACGGGTCTCGTTAGTCTAGATATAGAAGACGTTTGTACAACGACGTATCTCGTTCGTCTAGATATAGAAGGCGGTTGTACAGACGGATCTCGTTAGTCTAGATATAGAAGACGGTTGTACAGACGGATCTCGTTAGTCTAGATATTGAAGACGTTTGTCCAACGACGTACCTCGTTAGTCTAGATATAGAAAACGGTTGTACAGACGGATCTCGTTAGTCTAGATATAGAAGACGGTTGTACAACGACGGATCTCGTTAGTCTAGATATAGAAGACGGTTGTGCAGACGGATCTCGTTAGTCTAGATATAAAAGACGGTTGTACAGACGGATCTCGTTAGTCTAGATATAGAGGACGGTTGTACAGACGGATCTCGTTAGTCTAGATATAGAAGAAGGTTGTACAGACGGGTCTCGTGAGTCTAGATAGAGAAGACGGTTGTACAGACGGATCTCGTTAGTCTAGATATAGAAGACGGTTGTACAGACGGATCTCGTTAGTCTAGATATAGAAGACGGTTGTACAGACGGATCTCGTTAGTCTAGATATTGAAGACGTTTGTCCAACGACGTACCTCGTTAGTCTAGATATAGAAAACGGTTGTACAGACAGATCTCGTTAGTCTAGATATAGAAGACGGTTGTACAACGACGGATCTCGTTAGTCTAGATATAGAAGACGGTTGTGCAGACGGATCTCGTTAGTCTAGATTTAAAAGACGGTTGTACAGACGGATCTCGTTAGTCTAGATATAGAGGACGGTTGTACAGACGGATCTCGTTAGTCTAGATATAGAAGAAGGTTGTACAGACGGGTCTCGTGAGTCTAGATAGAGAAGACGGTTGTACAGACGGATCTCGTTAGTCTAGATATAGAAGACGGTTGTACAGACGGGTCTCGTGAGTCTAGATAGAGAAGACGGTTGTACAGACGGATCCCGTTAGTCTAGATATAGAAGACGGTTGTACAGACGGATCTCGTTATTCTAGATATAGAAGACGGTTGTACAGACGGATCCCGTTAGTCTAGATATAGAAGACGGTTGTACAGACGGATCTCGTTAGTCTAGATATAGAAGACGGTTGTACAGACGGATCTCGTTAGTCTAGATATAGAAGACGGTTGTACAGACGGATCTCGTTAGTCTAGATATAGAAGAAGGTTGTACAGACGGATCTCGTTAGTCTAGATATAGAAGAAGGTTGTACAGACGGGTCTCGTGAGTCTAGATAGAGAAGACGGTTGTACAGACGGGTCTCGTTAGTCTAGATACAGAAGACGGTTGTATAGACGGATCTCATTAGTCTAGATATAGAAGACGGTTGTACAGACGGATCTCGTTATTCTAGATATAGAAGACAGTTGTACAGACGGATCCCGTTAGTCTAGATATAGAAGACGGTTGTATAACGAGAGATCTCGTTAGTCTAGATATAGAAGACGATTATACAGACGGATCTCGTTAGTCTAGATATAGAAGACGGTTGTACAGACGGATCTCGTTAGTCTAGATATAGAAGACGGTTGTACAGACGGATCTCGTTAGTCTAGATAGAGAAGACGGTTGTACAGACGGATCTCGTTAGTCTAGATATAGAAGACGGTTGTACAGACGGATCTCGTTAGTCTAGATATAGAAGACGGTTGTACAGACGGATCTCGTTAGTCTAGATATTGAAGACGTTTGTCCAACGACGTACCTCGTTAGTCTAGATATAGAAAACGGTTGTACAGACAGATCTCGTTAGTCTAGATATAGAAGACGGTTGTACAACGACGGATCTCGTTAGTCTAGATATAGAAGACGGTTGTGCAGACGGATCTCGTTAGTCTAGATTTAAAAGACGGTTGTACAGACGGATCTCGTTAGTCTAGATATAGAGGACGGTTGTACAGACGGATCTCGTTAGTCTAGATATAGAAGAAGGTTGTACAGACGGGTCTCGTGAGTCTAGATAGAGAAGACGGTTGTACAGACGGATCTCGTTAGTCTAGATATAGAAGACGGTTGTACAGACGGGTCTCGTGAGTCTAGATAGAGAAGACGGTTGTACAGACGGATCCCGTTAGTCTAGATATAGAAGACGGTTGTACAGACGGATCTCGTTAGTCTAGATATAGAAGACGGTTGTACAGACGGATCTCGTTAGTCTAGATATAGAAGACGGTTGTACAGACGGATCTCGTTAGTCTAGATATAGAAGAAGGTTGTACAGACGGATCTCGTTAGTCTAGATATAGAAGAAGGTTGTACAGACGGGTCTCGTGAGTCTAGATAGAGAAGACGGTTGTACAGACGGGTCTCGTTAGTCTAGATACAGAAGACGGTTGTATAGACGGATCTCATTAGTCTAGATATAGAAGACGGTTGTACAGACGGATCTCGTTATTCTAGATATAGAAGACAGTTGTACAGACGGATCCCGTTAGTCTAGATATAGAAGACGGTTGTATAACGAGAGATCTCGTTAGTCTAGATATAGAAGACGATTATACAGACGGATCTCGTTAGTCTAGATATAGAAGACGGTTGTACAGACGGATCTCGTTAGTCTAGATATAGAAGACGGTTGTACAGACGGATCTCGTTAGTCTAGATATAGAAGAAGGTTGTACAGACGGATCTCGTTAGTCTAGATATAGAAGAAGGTTGTACAGACGGGTCTCGTGAGTCTAGATAGAGAAGACGGTTGTATAGACGGGTCTCGTTAGTCTAGATACAGAAGACGGTTGTATAGACGGATCTCATTAGTCTAGATATAGAAGACGGTTGTACAGACGGATCTCGTTATTCTAGATATAGAAGACGGTTGTACAGACGGATCCCGTTAGTCTAGATATAGAAGACGGTTGTATAACGAGAGATCTCGTTAGTCTAGATATAGAAGACGATTATACAGACGGATCTCGTTAGTCTAGATATAGAAGACGGTTGTACAGACGGATCTCGTTAGTCTAGATATAGAAGACGGTTGTACAGACGGATGTCGTTAGTCTAGATATAGAAGACAGTGGTACAGACGGATCTCGTTAGTCTAGATATAGAAAACGGTTGTACAGACGGATCGCGTTAGTCTAGATATAGAAGATGGTTGTACAACGACGTATCTCGTTAGTCTAGATATAGAAGGCGGTTGTACAGACGGGTCTCGTGAGTCTAGATAGAGAAGACGGTTGTACAGACGGGTCTCGTTAGTCTAGATACAGAAGACGGTTGTATAGACGGATCTCATTAGTCTAGATATAGAAGACGGTTGTACAGACGGATCTCGTTATTCTAGATATAGAAGACGGTTGTACAGACGGATCCCGTTAGTCTAGATATAGAAGACGGTTGTATAACGAGAGATCTCGTTAGTCTAGATATAGAAGACGATTATACAGACGGATCTCGTTAGTCTAGATATAGAAGACGGTTGTACAGACGGATCTCGTTAGTCTAGATATAGAAGACGGTTGTACAGACGGATCTCGTTAGTCTAAATATAGAAGAAGGTTGTACAGACGGATCTCGTTAGTCTAGATATAGAAGAAGGTTGTACAGACGGGTCTTGTGAGTCTAGATAGAGAAGACGGTTGTACAGACGGGTCTCGTTAGTCTAGATACAGAAGACGGTTGTATAGACGGATCTAATTAGTCTAGATATAGAAGACGGTTGTACAGACGGATCTCGTTATTCTAGATATAGAAGACAGTTGTACAGACGGATCCCGTTAGTCTAGATATAGAAGACGGTTGTATAACGAGAGATCTCGTTAGTCTAGATATAGAAGACGATTATACAGACGGATCTCGTTAGTCTAGATATAGAAGACGGTTGTACAGACGGATCTCGTTAGTCTAGATATAGAAGACGGTTGTACAGACGGATCTCGTTAGTCTAGATATAGAAGAAGGTTGTACAGACGGATCTCGTTAGTCTAGATATAGAAGAAGGTTGTACAGACGGGTCTCGTGAGTCTAGATAGAGAAGACGGTTGTATAGACGGGTCTCGTTAGTCTAGATACAGAAGACGGTTGTATAGACGGATCTCATTAGTCTAGATATAGAAGACGGTTGTACAGACGGATCTCGTTATTCTAGATATAGAAGACGGTTGTACAGACGGATCCCGTTAGTCTAGATATAGAAGACGGTTGTATAACGAGAGATCTCGTTAGTCTAGATATAGAAGACGATTATACAGACGGATCTCGTTAGTCTAGATATAGAAGACGGTTGTACAGACGGATCTCGTTAGTCTAGATATAGAAGACGGTTGTACAGACGGATCTCGTTAGTCTAGATATAGAAGACAGTGGTACAGACGGATCTCGTTAGTCTAGATATAGAAGAAGGTTGTACAGACGGGTCTCGTGAGTCTAGATAGAGAAGACGGTTGTACAGACGGGTCTCGTTAGTCTAGATACAGAAGACGGTTGTATAGACGGATCTCATTAGTCTAGATATAGAAGACGGTTGTACAGACGGATCTCGTTATTCTAGATATAGAAGACGGTTGTACAGACGGATCCCGTTAGTCTAGATATAGAAGACGGTTGTATAACGAGAGATCTCGTTAGTCTAGATATAGAAGACGATTATACAGACGGATCTCGTTAGTCTAGATATAGAAGACGGTTGTACAGACGGATCTCGTTAGTCTAGATATAGAAGACGGTTGTACAGACGGATCTCGTTAGTCTAGATATAGAAGAAGGTTGTACAGACGGATCTCGTTAGTCTAGATATAGAAGAAGGTTGTACAGACGGGTCTCGTTAGTCTAGATATAGAAGACGGTTGTACAGACGGATCCCGTTAGTCTAGATATAGAAGACGGTTGTATAACGAGAGATCTCGTTAGTCTAGATATAGAAAACGGTTGTACAGACGGATCGCGTTAGTCTAGATATAGAAGATGGTTGTACAACGACGTATCTCGTTAGTCTAGATATAGAAGGCGGTTGTACAGACGGATCTCGTTATTCTAGATATAGAAGACGGTTGTACAGACGGATCCCGTTAGTCTAGATATAGAAGACGGTTGTATAACGAGAGATCTCGTTAGTCTAGATATAGAAGACGATTATACAGACGGATCTCGTTAGTCTAGATATAGAAGACGGTTGTACAGACGGATCTCGTTAGTCGAGATATAGAAGACGGTTGTACAGACGGATGTCGTTAGTCTAGATATAGAAGACAGTGGTACAGACGGATTTCGTTAGTCTAGATATAGAAAACGGTTGTACAGACGGATCGCGTTAGTCTAGATATAGAAGATGGTTGTACAACGACGTATCTCGTTAGTCTAGATATAGAAGACGGTTGTACAGACGGGTCTCGTGAGTCTAGATAGAGAAGACGGTTGTACAGACGGGTCTCGTTAGTCTAGATACAGAAGACGGTTGTATAGACGGATCTCATTAGTCTAGATATAGAAGACGGTTGTACAGACGGATCTCGTTATTCTAGATATAGAAGACGGTTGTACAGACGGATCCCGTTAGTCTAGATATAGAAGACGGTTGTATAACGAGAGATCTCGTTAGTCTAGATATAGAAGACGATTATACAGACGGATCTCGTTAGTCTAGATATAGAAGACGGTTGTACAGACGGATCTCGTTAGTCTAGATATAGAAGACGGTTGTACAGACGGATCTCGTTAGTCTAGATATAGAAGAAGGTTGTACAGACGGATCTCGTTAGTCTAGATATAGAAGAAGGTTGTACAGACGGGTCTCGTGAGTCTAGATAGAGAAGACGGTTGTACAGACGGGTCTCGTTAGTCTAGATACAGAAGACGGTTGTATAGACGGATCTCATTAGTCTAGATATAGAAGACGGTTGTACAGACGGATCTCGTTATTCTAGATATAGAAGACAGTTGTACAGACGGATCCCGTTAGTCTAGATATAGAAGACGGTTGTATAACGAGAGATCTCGTTAGTCTAGATATAGAAGACGATTATACAGACGGATCTCGTTAGTCTAGATATAGAAGACGGTTGTACAGACGGATCTCGTTAGTCTAGATATAGAAGACGGTTGTACAGACGGATCTCGTTAGTCTAGATATAGAAGAAGGTTGTACAGACGGATCTCGTTAGTCTAGATATAGAAGAAGGTTGTACAGACGGGTCTCGTGAGTCTAGATAGAGAAGACGGTTGTATAGACGGGTCTCGTTAGTCTAGATACAGAAGACGGTTGTATAGACGGATCTCATTAGTCTAGATATAGAAGACGGTTGTACAGACGGATCTCGTTATTCTAGATATAGAAGACGGTTGTACAGACGGATCCCGTTAGTCTAGATATAGAAGACGGTTGTATAACGAGAGATCTCGTTAGTCTAGATATAGAAGACGATTATACAGACGGATCTCGTTAGTCTGGATATAGAAGACGGTTGTACAGACGGATCTCGTTAGTCTAGATATAGAAGACGGTTGTACAGACGGATCTCGTTAGTCTAGATATAGAAGACAGTGGTACAGACGGATCTCGTTAGTCTAGATATAGAAGAAGGTTGTACAGACGGGTCTCGTGAGTCTAGATAGAGAAGACGGTTGTACAGACGGGTCTCGTTAGTCTAGATACAGAAGACGGTTGTATAGACGGATCTCATTTGTCTAGATATAGAAGACGGTTGTACAGACGGATCTCGTTATTCTAGATATAGAAGACGGTTGTACAGACGGATCCCGTTAGTCTAGATATAGAAGACGGTTGTATAACGAGAGATCTCGTTAGTCTAGATATAGAAGACGATTATACAGACGGATCTCGTTAGTCTAGATATAGAAGACGGTTGTACAGACGGATCTCGTTAGTCTAGATATAGAAGACGGTTGTACAGACGGATCTCGTTAGTCTAGATATAGAAGAAGGTTGTACAGACGGATCTCGTTAGTCTAGATATAGAAGAAGGTTGTACAGACGGGTCTCGTGAGTCTAGATAGAGAAGACGGTTGTACAGACGGGTCTCGTTAGTCTAGATACAGAAGACGGTTGTATAGACGGATCTCATTAGTCTAGATATAGAAGACGGTTGTACAGACGGATCTCGTTATTCTAGATATAGAAGACGGTTGTACAGACGGATCCCGTTAGTCTAGATATAGAAGACGGTTGTATAACGAGAGATCTCGTTAGTCTAGATATAGAAGACGATTATACAGACGGATCTCGTTAGTCTAGATATAGAAGACGGTTGTACAGACGGATCTCGTTAGTCTAGATATAGAAGACGGTTGTACAGACGGATCTCGTTAGTCTAGATATAGAAGAAGGTTGTACAGACGGATCTCGTTAGTCTAGATATAGAAGAAGGTTGTACAGACGGGTCTCGTTAGTCTAGATATAGAAGACGGTTGTACAGACGGATCCCGTTAGTCTAGATATAGAAGACGGTTGTATAACGAGAGATCTCGTTAGTCTAGATATAGAAAACGGTTGTACAGACGGATCGCGTTAGTCTAGATATAGAAGATGGTTGTACAACGACGTATCTCGTTAGTCTAGATATAGAAGGCGGTTGTACAGACGGATCTCGTTAGTCTAGATATAGAAGATGGTTGTACAGACGGATCTCGTTAGTCTAGATATTGATGACGTTTGTCCAACGACGTATCTCGTTTGTCTAGGTATAGAAGACGGTTGTACAGACGGATCTCGTTAGTCTAGATATAGAAGACGGTTGTACAGACGGATCTCGTTAGTCTAGATGTAGAAGACGGTTGTACAGACGGATCTCGTTAGTCTAGATATAGAAGATGGTTGTACAACGACGTATCTCGTTCGTCTAGATATAGAAGGCGGTTGTACAGACGGATCTCGTTAGTCTAGATATAGAAGACGGTTGTACAACGACGGATCTCGTTAGTCTAGATATAGAAGACGGTTGTGCAGACGGATCTCGTTAGTCTAGATATAGAAGACGGTTGTACAGACGGATCTCGTTAGTCTAGATGTAGAAGACGGTTGTACAGACGGATCTCGTTAGTCTAGATATAGAAGATGGTTGTACAACGACGTATCTCGTTCGTCTAGATATAGAAGGCGGTTGTACAGACGGATCTCGTTAGTCTAGATATAGAAGACGGTTGTACAACGACGGATCTCGTTAGTCTAGATATAGAAGACGGTTGTGCAGACGGATCTCGTTAGTCTAGATATAAAATACGGTTGTACAGACGGATCCCGTTAGTCTAGATATAGAAGACGGTTGTATAACGAGAGATCTCGTTAGTCTAGATATAGAAGACGGTTGTACAGACGGATCTCGTTAGTCTAGATATAGAAGATGGTTGTACAGACGGATTTCGTTGGTCTAGATATAGAAGACGGTTGTACAGACGGATCTCGTTAGTCTAGATATAGAAGACGGTTGTACAGACGGATCCCGTTAGTCTAGATATTGAAGACGGTTGTACAGCCGGATCTCGTTAGTCTAGATATAGAAGACGGTTGTACAGACGGATCTCGTTAGTCTAGATATAGAAGACGGTTGTACAGACGGATCTCGTTAGTCTAGATATAGAAGACGGTTGTACAGACGGATTTCGTTAGTCTAGATATAGAAGACGTTTGTCCAACGACGTATCTCGTTAGTCTAGATATAGAAGACGGTTGTACAGACGGATCTCGTTAGTCTAGATATAGAAGACGGTTGTACAGACGGATCCCGTTAGTCTAGATATAGAAGACGGTTGTACAGACGGATCTCGTTAGTCTAGATATTGAAGACGTTTGTCCAGCGACGTACCTCGTTAGTCTAGATATAGAAAACGGTTGTACAGACGGATCTCGTTAGTCTAGATATAGAAGACGGTTGTACAACGACGGATCTCGTTAGTCTAGATATAGAAGAAGGTTGTACAGACGGATCTCGTGAGCCTAGATATAGAAGACGGTTGTACAGACGGGTCTCGTTAGTCTAGATATAGAAGACGGTTGTACAACGACGTATCTCGTTCGTCTAGATATAGAAGGCGGTTGTACAGACGGATCTCGTTAGTCTAGATATAGAAGACGGTTGTACAGACGGATCTCGTTAGTCTAGATATTGAAGACGTTTGTCCAACGACGTACCTCGTTAGTCTAGATATAGAAAACGGTTGTACAGACGGATCTCGTTAGTCTAGATATAGAGGACGGTTGTACAGACGGATCTCGTTAGTCTAGATATAGAAGAAGGTTGTACAGACGGGTCTCGTGAGTCTAGATAGAGAAGACGGTTGTACAGACGGATCTCGTTAGTCTAGATATAGAAGAAGGTTGTACAGACGGATCTCATTAGTCTAGATATAGAAGACGGTTGTACAGACGGATCCCGTTAGTCTAGATATAGAAGACGGTTGTACAGACGGATCTCGTTAGTCTAGATATAGAAGACGGTTGTACAGACGGATCCCGTTAGTCTAGATATTGAAGACGGTTGTACAGACGGGTCTCGTGAGTCTAGATAGAGAAGACGGTTGTACAGACGGATCTCGTTAGTCTAGATATAGAAGACGGTTGTACAGACGGATCTCGTTAGTCTAGATATAGAAGACGGTTGTACAGACGGATCTCGTTAGTCTAGATATAGAAGACGGTTGTACAACGATGGATCTCGTTAGTCTAGATATAGAGGACGGTTGTACAGACGGATCTCGTTAGTCTAGATATAGAAGAAGGTTGTACAGACGGGTCTCGTGAGTCTAGATAGAGAAGACGGTTGTACAGACGGATCTCGTTAGTCTAGATATAGAAGAAGGTTGTACAGACGGATCTCATTAGTCTAGATATAGAAGACGGTTGTACAGACGGATCCCGTTAGTCTAGATATAGAAGACGGTTGTACAGACGGATCTCGTTAGTCTAGATATAGAAGACGGTTGTACAGACGGATCCCGTTAGTCTAGATATTGAAGACGGTTGTACAGACGGATCTCGTTAGTCTAGATATAGAAGACGGTTGTATAACGAGAGATCTCGTTAGTCTAGATATAGAAGACGGTTGTACAGACGGATCTCGTTAGTCTAGATATAGAAGACGGTTGTACAGCCGGATCTCGTTAGTCTAGATATAGAAGACGGTTGTACAGACGGATCTCGTTAATATAGATATAGAAGACGGTTGTACAGACAGATCTCGTTAGTCTAGATATAGAAGACGGTTGTAGAGACGGATCTCGTTAGTCTAGATATAGAAGACGTTTGTCCAACGACGTATCTCGTTAGTCTAGATATTGAAGACGGTTGTACAGACGGATCTCGTTAGTCTAGATATAGAAGACGGTTGTACAGACGGATCCCGTTAGTCTAGATATAGAAGACGGTTGTACAGACGGATCTCGTTAGTCTAGATATTGATGACGGTTGTACAGACGGGTCTCGTTAGTCTAGATATAGAAGACGGTTGTACAACGACGTATCTCGTTCGTCTAGATATAGAAGGCGGTTGTACAGACGGATCTCGTTAGTCTAGATATAGAAGACGGTTGTACAGACGGATCTCGTTAGTCTAGATATTGAAGACGTTTGTCCAACGACGTACCTCGTTAGTCTAGATATAGAAAACGGTTGTACAGACGGATCTCGTTAGTCTAGATATAGAAGACGGTTGTACAACGACGGATCTCGTTAGTCTAGATATAGAAGACGGTTGTGCAGACGGATCTCGTTAGTCTAGATATAGAAGAAGGTTGTACAGACGGGTCTCGTGAGTCTAGATAGAGAAGACGGTTGTACAGACGGATCTCGTTAGTCTAGATATAGAAGACGGTTGTACAGACGGATCTCGTTAGTCTAGATATAGAAGACGGTTGTACAGACGGATCTCGTTAGTCTAGATATTGAAGACGTTTGTCCAACGACGTACCTCGTTAGTCTAGATATAGAAAACGGTTGTACAGACAGATCTCGTTAGTCTAGATATAGAAGACGGTTGTACAGACGGATCTCGTTAGTCTAGATATAGAAGACGGTTGTACAGACGGATCTCGTTAGTCTAGATATAGAAGAAGGTTGTACAGACGGATCTCGTTAGTCTAGATATTGAAGAAGGTTGTACAGACGGGTCTCGTGAGTCTAGATAGAGAAGACGGTTGTACAGACGGGTCTCGTTAGTCTAGATACAGAAGACGGTTGTATAGACGGATCTCATTAGTCTAGATATAGAAGACGGTTGTACAGACGGATCTCGTTATTCTAGATATAGAAGACAGTTGTACAGACGGATCCCGTTAGTCTAGATATAGAAGACGGTTGTATAACGAGAGATCTCGTTAGTCTAGATATAGAAGACGATTATACAGACGGATCTCGTTAGTCTAGATATAGAAGACGGTTGTACAGACGGATCTCGTTAGTCTAGATATAGAAGACGGTTGTACAGACGGATCTCGTTAGTCTAGATATAGAAGAAGGTTGTACAGACGGATCTCGTTAGTCTAGATATAGAAGAAGGTTGTACAGACGGATCTCGTTAGTCTAGATATAGAAGAAGGTTGTACAGACGGGTCTCGTGAGTCTAGATAGAGAAGACGGTTGTACAGACGGGTCTCGTTAGTCTAGATACAGAAGACGGTTGTATAGACGGATCTCATTAGTCTAGATATAGAAGACGGTTGTACAGACGGATCTCGTTATTCTAGATATAGAAGACGGTTGTACAGACGGATCCCGTTAGTCTAGATATAGAAGACGGTTGTATAACGAGAGATCTCGTTAGTCTAGATATAGAAGACGATTATACAGACGGATCTCGTTAGTCTAGATATAGAAGACGGTTGTACAGACGGATCTCGTTAGTCTAGATATAGAAGACGGTTGTACAGACGGATCTCGTTAGTCTAGATATAGAAGAAGGTTGTACAGACGGATCTCGTTAGTCTAGATATAGAGGACGGTTGTACAGACGGATCTCGTTAGTCTAGATATAGAAGAAGGTTGTACAGACGGGTCTCGTTAGTCTAGATATAGAAGACGGTTGTACAGACGGATCTCGTTATTCTAGATATAGAAGACGGTTGTACAGACGGATCCCGTTAGTCTAGATATAGAAGACGGTTGTATAACGAGAGATCTCGTTAGTCTAGATATAGAAGACGATTATACAGACGGATCCCGTTAGTCTAGATATAGAAGACGGTTGTATAACGAGAGATCTCGTTAGTCTAGATATAGAAAACGGTTGTACAGACGGATCGCGTTAGTCTAGATATAGAAGACGGTTGTATAACGAGAGATCTCGTTAGTCTAGATATAGAAGAAGGTTGTACAGACGGGTCTCGTGAGTCTAGATAGAGAAGACGGTTGTACAGACGGATCTCGTTAGTCTAGATATAGAAGACGGTTGTACAGACGGATCTCGTTAGTCTAGATATAGAAGAAGGTTGTACAGACGGATCTCGTTAGTCTAGATATAGAAGAAGGTTGTACAGACGGATCTCGTTAGTCTAGATATAGAAGACGGTTGTACAGACGGATCCCGTTAGTCTAGATATAGAAGACGGTTGTACAGACGGATCTCGTTAGTCTAGATATAGAAGAAGGTTGTACAGACGGGTCTCGTTAGTCTAGATATAGAAGACGGTTGTACAGACGGATCCCGTTAGTCTAGATATAGAAGACGGTTGTATAACGAGAGATCTCGTTAGTCTAGATATAGAAAACGGTTGTACAGACGGATCGCGTTAGTCTAGATATAGAAGATGGTTGTACAACGACGTATCTCGTTAGTCTAGATATAGAAGGCGGTTGTACAGACGGATCTCGTTAGTCTAGATATAAAAGACGGTTGTACAGACGGATCTCGTTAGTCTAGATATAGAGGACGGTTGTACAGACGGATCTCGTTAGTCTAGATATAGAAGAAGGTTGTACAGACGGGTCTCGTGAGTCAAGATAGAGAAGACGGTTGTACAGACGGATCTCGTTAGTCTAGATATAGAAGACGGTTGTACAGACGGGTCTCGTGAGTCTAGATAGAGAAGACGGTTGTACAGACGGGTCTCGTTAGTCTAGATACAGAAGACGGTTGTATAGACGGATCTCATTAGTCTAGATATAGAAGACGGTTGTACAGACGGATCTCGTTATTCTAGATATAGAAGACGGTTGTACAGACGGATCCCGTTAGTCTAGATATAGAAGACGGTTGTATAACGAGAGATCTCGTTAGTCTAGATATAGAAGACGATTATACAGACGGATCTCGTTAGTCTAGATATAGAAGACGGTTGTACAGACGGATCTCGTTAGTCTAGATATAGAAGACGGTTTTACAGACGGATCTCGTTAGTCTAGATATAGAAGAAGGTTGTACAGACGGATCTCGTTAGTCTAGATATAGAAGAAGGTTGTACAGACGGGTCTCGTGAGTCTAGATAGAGAAGACGGTTGTACAGACGGGTCTCGTTAGTCTAGATACAGAAGACGGTTGTATAGACGGATCTCATTAGTCTAGATATAGAAGACGGTTGTACAGACGGATCTCGTTATTCTAGATATAGAAGACAGTTGTACAGACGGATCCCGTTAGTCTAGATATAGAAGACGGTTGTATAACGAGAGAACTCGTTAGTCTAGATATAGAAGACGATTATACAGACGGATCTCGTTAGTCTAGATATAGGAGACGGTTGTACAGACGGATCTCGTTAGTCTAGATATAGAAGACGGTTGTACAGACGGATCTCGTTAGTCTAGATATAGAAGAAGGTTGTACAGACGGATCTCGTTAGTCTAGATATAGAAGAAGGTTGTACAGACGGGTCTCGTGAGTCTAGATAGAGAAGACGGTTGTATAGACGGGTCTCGTTAGTCTAGATACAGAAGACGGTTGTATAGACGGATCTCATTAGTCTAGATATAGAAGACGGTTGTACAGACGGATCTCGTTATTCTAGATATAGAAGACGGTTGTACAGACGGATCCCGTTAGTCTAGATATAGAAGACGGTTGTATAACGAGAGATCTCGTTAGTCTAGATATAGAAGAAGGTTGTACAGACGGGTCTCGTGAGTCTAGATAGAGAAGACGGTTGTACAGACGGGTCTCGTTAGTCTAGATACAGAAGACGGTTGTATAGACGGATCTCATTTGTCTAGATATAGAAGACGGTTGTACAGACGGATCTCGTTATTCTAGATATAGAAGACGGTTGTACAGACGGATCCCGTTAGTCTAGATATAGAAGACGGTTGTATAACGAGAGATCTCGTTAGTCTAGATATAGAAGACGATTATACAGACGGATCTCGTTAGTCTAGATATAGAAGACGGTTGTACAGACGGATCTCGTTAGTCTAGATATAGAAGACGGTTGTACAGACGGATCTCGTTAGTCTAGATATAGAAGAAGGTTGTACAGACGGATCTCGTTAGTCTAGATATAGAAGAAGGTTGTACAGACGGGTCTCGTGAGTCTAGATAGAGAAGACGGTTGTACAGACGGGTCTCGTTAGTCTAGATACAGAAGACGGTTGTATAGACGGATCTCATTAGTCTAGATATAGAAGACGGTTGTACAGACGGATCTCGTTATTCTAGATATAGAAGACGGTTGTACAGACGGATCCCGTTAGTCTAGATATAGAAGACGGTTGTATAACGAGAGATCTCGTTAGTCTAGATATAGAAGACGATTATACAGACGGATCTCGTTAGTCTAGATATAGAAGACGGTTGTACAGACGGATCTCGTTAGTCTAGATATAGAAGACGGTTGTACAGACGGATCTCGTTAGTCTAGATATAGAAGAAGGTTGTACAGACGGATCTCGTTAGTCTAGATATAGAAGAAGGTTGTACAGACGGGTCTCGTGAGTCTAGATAGAGAAGACGGTTGTACAGACGGGTCTCGTTAGTCTAGATACAGAAGACGGTTGTATAGACGGATCTCATTAGTCTAGATATAGAAGACGGTTGTACAGACGGATCTCGTTATTCTAGATATAGAAGACAGTTGTACAGACGGATCCCGTTAGTCTAGATATAGAAGACGGTTGTATAACGAGAGAACTCGTTAGTCTAGATATAGAAGACGATTATACAGACGGATCTCGTTAGTCTAGATATAGGAGACGGTTGTACAGACGGATCTCGTTAGTCTAGATATAGAAGACGGTTGTACAGACGGATCTCGTTAGTCTAGATATAGAAGAAGGTTGTACAGACGGATCTCGTTAGTCTAGATATAGAAGAAGGTTGTACAGACGGGTCTCGTGAGTCTAGATAGAGAAGACGGTTGTATAGACGGGTCTCGTTAGTCTAGATACAGAAGACGGTTGTATAGACGGATCTCATTAGTCTAGATATAGAAGACGGTTGTACAGACGGATCTCGTTATTCTAGATATAGAAGACGGTTGTACAGACGGATCCCGTTAGTCTAGATATAGAAGACGGTTGTATAACGAGAGATCTCGTTAGTCTAGATATAGAAGAAGGTTGTACAGACGGGTCTCGTGAGTCTAGATAGAGAAGACGGTTGTACAGACGGGTCTCGTTAGTCTAGATACAGAAGACGGTTGTATAGACGGATCTCATTTGTCTAGATATAGAAGACGGTTGTACAGACGGATCTCGTTATTCTAGATATAGAAGACGGTTGTACAGACGGATCCCGTTAGTCTAGATATAGAAGACGGTTGTATAACGAGAGATCTCGTTAGTCTAGATATAGAAGACGATTATACAGACGGATCTCGTTAGTCTAGATATAGAAGACGGTTGTACAGACGGATCTCGTTAGTCTAGATATAGAAGACGGTTGTACAGACGGATCTCGTTAGTCTAGATATAGAAGAAGGTTGTACAGACGGATCTCGTTAGTCTAGATATAGAAGAAGGTTGTACAGACGGGTCTCGTGAGTCTAGATAGAGAAGACGGTTGTACAGACGGGTCTCGTTAGTCTAGATACAGAAGACGGTTGTATAGACGGATCTCATTAGTCTAGATATAGAAGACGGTTGTACAGACGGATCTCGTTATTCTAGATATAGAAGACGGTTGTACAGACGGATCCCGTTAGTCTAGATATAGAAGACGGTTGTATAACGAGAGATCTCGTTAGTCTAGATATAGAAGACGATTATACAGACGGATCTCGTTAGTCTAGATATAGAAGACGGTTGTACAGACGGATCTCGTTAGTCTAGATATAGAAGACGGTTGTACAGACGGATCTCGTTAGTCTAGATATAGAAGAAGGTTGTACAGACGGATCTCGTTAGTCTAGATATAGAGGACGGTTGTACAGACGGGTCTCGTTAGTCTAGATATAGAAGACGGTTGTACAGACGGATCCCGTTAGTCTAGATATAGAAGACGGTTGTATAACGAGAGATCTCGTTAGTCTAGATATAGAAAACGGTTGTACAGACGGATCGCGTTAGTCTAGATATAGAAGATGGTTGTACAACGACGTATCTCGTTAGTCTAGATATAGAAGGCGGTTGTACAGACGGATCTCGTTAGTCTAGATATAGAAGACGGTTGTACAGACGGATCTCGTTAGTCTAGATATAGAAGACGGTTGTACAGACGGATCTCGTTAGTCTAGATATTGATGACGTTTGTCCAACGACGTATCTCGTTTGTCTAGGTATAGAAGACGGTTGTACAGACGGATCTCGTTAGTCTAGATATAGAAGACGGTTGCACAGACGGATCCCGTTAGTCTAGATATAGAAGACGGTTGTATAACGAGAGATCTCGTTAGTCTAGATATAGAAGACGATTATACAGACGGATCTCGTTAGTCTAGATATAGAAGACGGTTGTACAGACGGATCTCGTTAGTCTAGATATAGAAGACGGTTGTACAGACGGATCTCGTTAGTCTAGATATAGAAGAAGGTTGTACAGACGGATCTCGTTAGTCTAGATATAGAAGAAGGTTGTACAGACGGGTCTCGTGAGTCTAGATAGAGAAGACGGTTGTACAGACGGGTCTCGTTAGTCTAGATACAGAAGACGGTTGTATAGACGGATCTCATTAGTCTAGATATAGAAGACGGTTGTACAGACGGATCTCGTTATTCTAGATATAGAAGACGGTTGTACAGACGGATCCCGTTAGTCTAGATATAGAAGACGGTTGTATAACGAGAGATCTCGTTAGTCTAGATATAGAAGACGATTATACAGACGGATCTCGTTAGTCTAGATATAGAAGACGGTTGTACAGACGGATCTCGTTAGTCTAGATATAGAAGACGGTTGTACAGACGGATCTCGTTAGTCTAGATATAGAAGAAGGTTGTACAGACGGATCTCGTTAGTCTAGATATAGAAGAAGGTTGTACAGACGGGTCTCGTTAGTCTAGATATAGAAGACGGTTGTACAGACGGATCCCGTTAGTCTAGATATAGAAGACGGTTGTATAACGAGAGATCTCGTTAGTCTAGATATAGAAAACGGTTGTACAGACGGATCGCGTTAGTCTAGATATAGAAGATGGTTGTACAACGACGTATCTCGTTAGTCTAGATATAGAAGGCGGTTGTACAGACGGATCTCGTTAGTCTAGATATAGAAGATGGTTGTACAGACGGATCTCGTTAGTCTAGATATTGATGACGTTTGTCCAACGACGTATCTCGTTTGTCTAGGTATAGAAGACGGTTGTACAGACGGATCTCGTTAGTCTAGATATAGAAGACGGTTGTACAGACGGATCTCGTTAGTCTAGATGTAGAAGACGGTTGTACAGACGGATCTCGTTAGTCTAGATATAGAAGATGGTTGTACAACGACGTATCTCGTTCGTCTAGATATAGAAGGCGGTTGTACAGACGGATCTCGTTAGTCTAGATATAGAAGACGGTTGTACAACGACGGATCTCGTTAGTCTAGATATAGAAGACGGTTGTGCAGACGGATCTCGTTAGTCTAGATATAGAAGACGGTTGTACAGACGGATCTCGTTAGTCTAGATGTAGAAGACGGTTGTACAGACGGATCTCGTTAGTCTAGATATAGAAGATGGTTGTACAACGACGTATCTCGTTCGTCTAGATATAGAAGGCGGTTGTACAGACGGATCTCGTTAGTCTAGATATAGAAGACGGTTGTACAACGACGGATCTCGTTAGTCTAGATATAGAAGACGGTTGTGCAGACGGATCTCGTTAGTCTAGATATAAAATACGGTTGTACAGACGGATCCCGTTAGTCTAGATATAGAAGACGGTTGTATAACGAGAGATCTCGTTAGTCTAGATATAGAAGACGGTTGTACAGACGGATCTCGTTAGTCTAGATATAGAAGATGGTTGTACAGACGGATTTCGTTGGTCTAGATATAGAAGACGGTTGTACAGACGGATCTCGTTAGTCTAGATATAGAAGACGGTTGTACAGACGGATCCCGTTAGTCTAGATATTGAAGACGGTTGTACAGCCGGATCTCGTTAGTCTAGATATAGAAGACGGTTGTACAGACGGATCTCGTTAGTCTAGATATAGAAGACGGTTGTACAGACGGATCTCGTTAGTCTAGATATAGAAGACGGTTGTACAGACGGATTTCGTTAGTCTAGATATAGAAGACGTTTGTCCAACGACGTATCTCGTTAGTCTAGATATAGAAGACGGTTGTACAGACGGATCTCGTTAGTCTAGATATAGAAGACGGTTGTACAGACGGATCCCGTTAGTCTAGATATAGAAGACGGTTGTACAGACGGATCTCGTTAGTCTAGATATTGAAGACGTTTGTCCAGCGACGTACCTCGTTAGTCTAGATATAGAAAACGGTTGTACAGACGGATCTCGTTAGTCTAGATATAGAAGACGGTTGTACAACGACGGATCTCGTTAGTCTAGATATAGAAGAAGGTTGTACAGACGGATCTCGTGAGCCTAGATATAGAAGACGGTTGTACAGACGGGTCTCGTTAGTCTAGATATAGAAGACGGTTGTACAACGACGTATCTCGTTCGTCTAGATATAGAAGGCGGTTGTACAGACGGATCTCGTTAGTCTAGATATAGAAGACGGTTGTACAGACGGATCTCGTTAGTCTAGATATTGAAGACGTTTGTCCAACGACGTACCTCGTTAGTCTAGATATAGAAAACGGTTGTACAGACGGATCTCGTTAGTCTAGATATAGAGGACGGTTGTACAGACGGATCTCGTTAGTCTAGATATAGAAGAAGGTTGTACAGACGGGTCTCGTGAGTCTAGATAGAGAAGACGGTTGTACAGACGGATCTCGTTAGTCTAGATATAGAAGAAGGTTGTACAGACGGATCTCATTAGTCTAGATATAGAAGACGGTTGTACAGACGGATCCCGTTAGTCTAGATATAGAAGACGGTTGTACAGACGGATCTCGTTAGTCTAGATATAGAAGACGGTTGTACAGACGGATCCCGTTAGTCTAGATATTGAAGACGGTTGTACAGACGGGTCTCGTGAGTCTAGATAGAGAAGACGGTTGTACAGACGGATCTCGTTAGTCTAGATATAGAAGACGGTTGTACAGACGGATCTCGTTAGTCTAGATATAGAAGACGGTTGTACAGACGGATCTCGTTAGTCTAGATATAGAAGACGGTTGTACAACGATGGATCTCGTTAGTCTAGATATAGAGGACGGTTGTACAGACGGATCTCGTTAGTCTAGATATAGAAGAAGGTTGTACAGACGGGTCTCGTGAGTCTAGATAGAGAAGACGGTTGTACAGACGGATCTCGTTAGTCTAGATATAGAAGAAGGTTGTACAGACGGATCTCATTAGTCTAGATATAGAAGACGGTTGTACAGACGGATCCCGTTAGTCTAGATATAGAAGACGGTTGTACAGACGGATCTCGTTAGTCTAGATATAGAAGACGGTTGTACAGACGGATCCCGTTAGTCTAGATATTGAAGACGGTTGTACAGACGGATCTCGTTAGTCTAGATATAGAAGACGGTTGTATAACGAGAGATCTCGTTAGTCTAGATATAGAAGACGGTTGTACAGACGGATCTCGTTAGTCTAGATATAGAAGACGGTTGTACAGCCGGATCTCGTTAGTCTAGATATAGAAGACGGTTGTACAGACGGATCTCGTTAATATAGATATAGAAGACGGTTGTACAGACAGATCTCGTTAGTCTAGATATAGAAGACGGTTGTAGAGACGGATCTCGTTAGTCTAGATATAGAAGACGTTTGTCCAACGACGTATCTCGTTAGTCTAGATATTGAAGACGGTTGTACAGACGGATCTCGTTAGTCTAGATATAGAAGACGGTTGTACAGACGGATCCCGTTAGTCTAGATATAGAAGACGGTTGTACAGACGGATCTCGTTAGTCTAGATATTGATGACGGTTGTACAGACGGGTCTCGTTAGTCTAGATATAGAAGACGGTTGTACAACGACGTATCTCGTTCGTCTAGATATAGAAGGCGGTTGTACAGACGGATCTCGTTAGTCTAGATATAGAAGACGGTTGTACAGACGGATCTCGTTAGTCTAGATATTGAAGACGTTTGTCCAACGACGTACCTCGTTAGTCTAGATATAGAAAACGGTTGTACAGACGGATCTCGTTAGTCTAGATATAGAAGACGGTTGTACAACGACGGATCTCGTTAGTCTAGATATAGAAGACGGTTGTGCAGACGGATCTCGTTAGTCTAGATATAGAAGAAGGTTGTACAGACGGGTCTCGTGAGTCTAGATAGAGAAGACGGTTGTACAGACGGATCTCGTTAGTCTAGATATAGAAGACGGTTGTACAGACGGATCTCGTTAGTCTAGATATAGAAGACGGTTGTACAGACGGATCTCGTTAGTCTAGATATTGAAGACGTTTGTCCAACGACGTACCTCGTTAGTCTAGATATAGAAAACGGTTGTACAGACAGATCTCGTTAGTCTAGATATAGAAGACGGTTGTACAGACGGATCTCGTTAGTCTAGATATAGAAGACGGTTGTACAGACGGATCTCGTTAGTCTAGATATAGAAGAAGGTTGTACAGACGGATCTCGTTAGTCTAGATATTGAAGAAGGTTGTACAGACGGGTCTCGTGAGTCTAGATAGAGAAGACGGTTGTACAGACGGGTCTCGTTAGTCTAGATACAGAAGACGGTTGTATAGACGGATCTCATTAGTCTAGATATAGAAGACGGTTGTACAGACGGATCTCGTTATTCTAGATATAGAAGACAGTTGTACAGACGGATCCCGTTAGTCTAGATATAGAAGACGGTTGTATAACGAGAGATCTCGTTAGTCTAGATATAGAAGACGATTATACAGACGGATCTCGTTAGTCTAGATATAGAAGACGGTTGTACAGACGGATCTCGTTAGTCTAGATATAGAAGACGGTTGTACAGACGGATCTCGTTAGTCTAGATATAGAAGAAGGTTGTACAGACGGATCTCGTTAGTCTAGATATTGAAGAAGGTTGTACAGACGGGTCTCGTGAGTCTAGATAGAGAAGACGGTTGTACAGACGGGTCTCGTTAGTCTAGATACAGAAGACGGTTGTATAGACGGATCTCATTAGTCTAGATATAGAAGACGGTTGTACAGACGGATCTCGTTATTCTAGATATAGAAGACAGTTGTACAGACGGATCCCGTTAGTCTAGATATAGAAGACGGTTGTATAACGAGAGATCTCGTTAGTCTAGATATAGAAGACGATTATACAGACGGATCTCGTTAGTCTAGATATAGAAGACGGTTGTACAGACGGATCTCGTTAGTCTAGATATAGAAGACGGTTGTACAGACGGATCTCGTTAGTCTAGATATAGAAGAAGGTTGTACAGACGGATCTCGTTAGTCTAGATATAGAAGAAGGTTGTACAGACGGATCTCGTTAGTCTAGATATAGAAGAAGGTTGTACAGACGGGTCTCGTGAGTCTAGATAGAGAAGACGGTTGTACAGACGGGTCTCGTTAGTCTAGATACAGAAGACGGTTGTATAGACGGATCTCATTAGTCTAGATATAGAAGACGGTTGTACAGACGGATCCCGTTAGTCTAGATATAGAAGACGGTTGTATAACGAGAGATCTCGTTAGTCTAGATATAGAAGACGATTATACAGACGGATCTCGTTAGTCTAGATATAGAAGACGGTTGTACAGACGGATCTCGTTAGTCTAGATATAGAAGACGGTTGTACAGACGGATCTCGTTAGTCTAGATATAGAAGAAGGTTGTACAGACGGATCTCGTTAGTCTAGATATAGAGGACGGTTGTACAGACGGATCTCGTTAGTCTAGATATAGAAGAAGGTTGTACAGACGGGTCTCGTTAGTCTAGATATAGAAGACGGTTGTACAGACGGATCTCGTTATTCTAGATATAGAAGACGGTTGTACAGACGGATCCCGTTAGTCTAGATATAGAAGACGGTTGTATAACGAGAGATCTCGTTAGTCTAGATATAGAAGACGATTATACAGACGGATCCCGTTAGTCTAGATATAGAAGACGGTTGTATAACGAGAGATCTCGTTAGTCTAGATATAGAAAACGGTTGTACAGACGGATCGCGTTAGTCTAGATATAGAAGACGGTTGTATAACGAGAGATCTCGTTAGTCTAGATATAGAAGAAGGTTGTACAGACGGGTCTCGTGAGTCTAGATAGAGAAGACGGTTGTACAGACGGATCTCGTTAGTCTAGATATAGAAGACGGTTGTACAGACGGATCTCGTTAGTCTAGATATAGAAGAAGGTTGTACAGACGGATCTCGTTAGTCTAGATATAGAAGAAGGTTGTACAGACGGATCTCGTTAGTCTAGATATAGAAGACGGTTGTACAGACGGATCCCGTTAGTCTAGATATAGAAGACGGTTGTACAGACGGATCTCGTTAGTCTAGATATAGAAGAAGGTTGTACAGACGGGTCTCGTTAGTCTAGATATAGAAGACGGTTGTACAGACGGATCCCGTTAGTCTAGATATAGAAGACGGTTGTATAACGAGAGATCTCGTTAGTCTAGATATAGAAAACGGTTGTACAGACGGATCGCGTTAGTCTAGATATAGAAGATGGTTGTACAACGACGTATCTCGTTAGTCTAGATATAGAAGGCGGTTGTACAGACGGATCTCGTTAGTCTAGATATAAAAGACGGTTGTACAGACGGATCTCGTTAGTCTAGATATAGAGGACGGTTGTACAGACGGATCTCGTTAGTCTAGATATAGAAGAAGGTTGTACAGACGGGTCTCGTTAGTCTAGATATAGAAGAAGGTTGTACAGACGGGTCTCGTGAGTCAAGATAGAGAAGACGGTTGTACAGACGGATCTCGTTAGTCTAGATATAGAAGACGGTTGTACAGACGGGTCTCGTGAGTCTAGATAGAGAAGACGGTTGTACAGACGGGTCTCGTTAGTCTAGATACAGAAGACGGTTGTATAGACGGATCTCATTAGTCTAGATATAGAAGACGGTTGTACAGACGGATCTCGTTATTCTAGATATAGAAGACGGTTGTACAGACGGATCCCGTTAGTCTAGATATAGAAGACGGTTGTATAACGAGAGATCTCGTTAGTCTAGATATAGAAGACGATTATACAGACGGATCTCGTTAGTCTAGATATAGAAGACGGTTGTACAGACGGATCTCGTTAGTCTAGATATAGAAGACGGTTGTACAGACGGATCTCGTTAGTCTAGATATAGAAGAAGGTTGTACAGACGGATCTCGTTAGTCTAGATATAGAAGAAGGTTGTACAGACGGGTCTCGTGAGTCTAGATAGAGAAGACGGTTGTACAGACGGGTCTCGTTAGTCTAGATACAGAAGACGGTTGTATAGACGGATCTCATTAGTCTAGATATAGAAGACGGTTGTACAGACGGATCTCGTTATTCTAGATATAGAAGACAGTTGTACAGACGGATCCCGTTAGTCTAGATATAGAAGACGGTTGTATAACGAGAGAACTCGTTAGTCTAGATATAGAAGACGATTATACAGACGGATCTCGTTAGTCTAGATATAGGAGACGGTTGTACAGACGGATCTCGTTAGTCTAGATATAGAAGACGGTTGTACAGACGGATCTCGTTAGTCTAGATATAGAAGAAGGTTGTACAGACGGATCTCGTTAGTCTAGATATAGAAGAAGGTTGTACAGACGGGTCTCGTGAGTCTAGATAGAGAAGACGGTTGTATAGACGGGTCTCGTTAGTCTAGATACAGAAGACGGTTGTATAGACGGATCTCATTAGTCTAGATATAGAAGACGGTTGTACAGACGGATCTCGTTATTCTAGATATAGAAGACGGTTGTACAGACGGATCCCGTTAGTCTAGATATAGAAGACGGTTGTATAACGAGAGATCTCGTTAGTCTAGATATAGAAGAAGGTTGTACAGACGGGTCTCGTGAGTCTAGATAGAGAAGACGGTTGTACAGACGGGTCTCGTTAGTCTAGATACAGAAGACGGTTGTATAGACGGATCTCATTTGTCTAGATATAGAAGACGGTTGTACAGACGGATCTCGTTATTCTAGATATAGAAGACGGTTGTACAGACGGATCCCGTTAGTCTAGATATAGAAGACGGTTGTATAACGAGAGATCTCGTTAGTCTAGATATAGAAGACGATTATACAGACGGATCTCGTTAGTCTAGATATAGAAGACGGTTGTACAGACGGATCTCGTTAGTCTAGATATAGAAGACGGTTGTACAGACGGATCTCGTTAGTCTAGATATAGAAGAAGGTTGTACAGACGGATCTCGTTAGTCTAGATATAGAAGAAGGTTGTACAGACGGGTCTCGTGAGTCTAGATAGAGAAGACGGTTGTACAGACGGGTCTCGTTAGTCTAGATACAGAAGACGGTTGTATAGACGGATCTCATTAGTCTAGATATAGAAGACGGTTGTACAGACGGATCTCGTTATTCTAGATATAGAAGACGGTTGTACAGACGGATCCCGTTAGTCTAGATATAGAAGACGGTTGTATAACGAGAGATCTCGTTAGTCTAGATATAGAAGACGATTATACAGACGGATCTCGTTAGTCTAGATATAGAAGACGGTTGTACAGACGGATCTCGTTAGTCTAGATATAGAAGACGGTTGTACAGACGGATCTCGTTAGTCTAGATATAGAAGAAGGTTGTACAGACGGATCTCGTTAGTCTAGATATAGAAGAAGGTTGTACAGACGGGTCTCGTGAGTCTAGATAGAGAAGACGGTTGTACAGACGGGTCTCGTTAGTCTAGATACAGAAGACGGTTGTATAGACGGATCTCATTAGTCTAGATATAGAAGACGGTTGTACAGACGGATCTCGTTATTCTAGATATAGAAGACAGTTGTACAGACGGATCCCGTTAGTCTAGATATAGAAGACGGTTGTATAACGAGAGAACTCGTTAGTCTAGATATAGAAGACGATTATACAGACGGATCTCGTTAGTCTAGATATAGGAGACGGTTGTACAGACGGATCTCGTTAGTCTAGATATAGAAGACGGTTGTACAGACGGATCTCGTTAGTCTAGATATAGAAGAAGGTTGTACAGACGGATCTCGTTAGTCTAGATATAGAAGAAGGTTGTACAGACGGGTCTCGTGAGTCTAGATAGAGAAGACGGTTGTATAGACGGGTCTCGTTAGTCTAGATACAGAAGACGGTTGTATAGACGGATCTCATTAGTCTAGATATAGAAGACGGTTGTACAGACGGATCTCGTTATTCTAGATATAGAAGACGGTTGTACAGACGGATCCCGTTAGTCTAGATATAGAAGACGGTTGTATAACGAGAGATCTCGTTAGTCTAGATATAGAAGAAGGTTGTACAGACGGGTCTCGTGAGTCTAGATAGAGAAGACGGTTGTACAGACGGGTCTCGTTAGTCTAGATACAGAAGACGGTTGTATAGACGGATCTCATTTGTCTAGATATAGAAGACGGTTGTACAGACGGATCTCGTTATTCTAGATATAGAAGACGGTTGTACAGACGGATCCCGTTAGTCTAGATATAGAAGACGGTTGTATAACGAGAGATCTCGTTAGTCTAGATATAGAAGACGATTATACAGACGGATCTCGTTAGTCTAGATATAGAAGACGGTTGTACAGACGGATCTCGTTAGTCTAGATATAGAAGACGGTTGTACAGACGGATCTCGTTAGTCTAGATATAGAAGAAGGTTGTACAGACGGATCTCGTTAGTCTAGATATAGAAGAAGGTTGTACAGACGGGTCTCGTGAGTCTAGATAGAGAAGACGGTTGTACAGACGGGTCTCGTTAGTCTAGATACAGAAGACGGTTGTATAGACGGATCTCATTAGTCTAGATATAGAAGACGGTTGTACAGACGGATCTCGTTATTCTAGATATAGAAGACGGTTGTACAGACGGATCCCGTTAGTCTAGATATAGAAGACGGTTGTATAACGAGAGATCTCGTTAGTCTAGATATAGAAGACGATTATACAGACGGATCTCGTTAGTCTAGATATAGAAGACGGTTGTACAGACGGATCTCGTTAGTCTAGATATAGAAGACGGTTGTACAGACGGATCTCGTTAGTCTAGATATAGAAGAAGGTTGTACAGACGGATCTCGTTAGTCTAGATATAGAGGACGGTTGTACAGACGGGTCTCGTTAGTCTAGATATAGAAGACGGTTGTACAGACGGATCCCGTTAGTCTAGATATAGAAGACGGTTGTATAACGAGAGATCTCGTTAGTCTAGATATAGAAAACGGTTGTACAGACGGATCGCGTTAGTCTAGATATAGAAGATGGTTGTACAACGACGTATCTCGTTAGTCTAGATATAGAAGGCGGTTGTACAGACGGATCTCGTTAGTCTAGATATAGAAGACGGTTGTACAGACGGATCTCGTTAGTCTAGATATAGAAGACGGTTGTACAGACGGATCTCGTTAGTCTAGATATTGATGACGTTTGTCCAACGACGTATCTCGTTTGTCTAGGTATAGAAGACGGTTGTACAGACGGATCTCGTTAGTCTAGATATAGAAGACGGTTGCACAGACGGATCCCGTTAGTCTAGATATAGAAGACGGTTGTATAACGAGAGATCTCGTTAGTCTAGATATAGAAGACGATTATACAGACGGATCTCGTTAGTCTAGATATAGAAGACGGTTGTACAGACGGATCTCGTTAGTCTAGATATAGAAGACGGTTGTACAGACGGATCTCGTTAGTCTAGATATAGAAGAAGGTTGTACAGACGGATCTCGTTAGTCTAGATATAGAAGAAGGTTGTACAGACGGGTCTCGTGAGTCTAGATAGAGAAGACGGTTGTACAGACGGGTCTCGTTAGTCTAGATACAGAAGACGGTTGTATAGACGGATCTCATTAGTCTAGATATAGAAGACGGTTGTACAGACGGATCTCGTTATTCTAGATATAGAAGACGGTTGTACAGACGGATCCCGTTAGTCTAGATATAGAAGACGGTTGTATAACGAGAGATCTCGTTAGTCTAGATATAGAAGACGATTATACAGACGGATCTCGTTAGTCTAGATATAGAAGACGGTTGTACAGACGGATCTCGTTAGTCTAGATATAGAAGACGGTTGTACAGACGGATCTCGTTAGTCTAGATATAGAAGAAGGTTGTACAGACGGATCTCGTTAGTCTAGATATAGAAGAAGGTTGTACAGACGGGTCTCGTTAGTCTAGATATAGAAGACGGTTGTACAGACGGATCCCGTTAGTCTAGATATAGAAGACGGTTGTATAACGAGAGATCTCGTTAGTCTAGATATAGAAAACGGTTGTACAGACGGATCGCGTTAGTCTAGATATAGAAGATGGTTGTACAACGACGTATCTCGTTAGTCTAGATATAGAAGGCGGTTGTACAGACGGATCTCGTTAGTCTAGATATAGAAGACGGTTGTACAGACGGATCTCGTTAGTCTAGATATAGAAGACGGTTGTACAGACGGATCTCGTTAGTCTAGATATTGATGACGTTTGTCCAACGACGTATCTCGTTTGTCTAGGTATAGAAGACGGTTGTACAGACGGATCTCGTTAGTCTAGATATAGAAGACGGTTGCACAGACGGATCCCGTTAGTCTAGATATAGAAGACGGTTGTATAACGAGAGATCTCGTTAGTCTAGATATAGAAGACGATTATACAGACGGATCTCGTTAGTCTAGATATAGAAGACGGTTGTACAGACGGATCTCGTTAGTCTAGATATAGAAGACGGTTGTACAGACGGATCTCGTTAGTCTAGATATAGAAGAAGGTTGTACAGACGGATCTCGTTAGTCTAGATATAGAAGAAGGTTGTACAGACGGGTCTCGTGAGTCTAGATAGAGAAGACGGTTGTACAGACGGGTCTCGTTAGTCTAGATACAGAAGACGGTTGTATAGACGGATCTCATTAGTCTAGATATAGAAGACGGTTGTACAGACGGATCTCGTTATTCTAGATATAGAAGACGGTTGTACAGACGGATCCCGTTAGTCTAGATATAGAAGACGGTTGTATAACGAGAGATCTCGTTAGTCTAGATATAGAAGACGATTATACAGACGGATCTCGTTAGTCTAGATATAGAAGACGGTTGTACAGACGGATCTCGTTAGTCTAGATATTGAAGACGTTTGTCCAACGACGTACCTCGTTAGTCTAGATATAGAAAACGGTTGTACAGACAGATCTCGTTAGTCTAGATATAGAAGACGGTTGTACAGACGGATCTCGTTAGTCTAGATATAGAAGACGGTTGTACAGACGGATCTCGTTAGTCTAGATATAGAAGAAGGTTGTACAGACGGATCTCGTTAGTCTAGATATTGAAGAAGGTTGTACAGACGGGTCTCGTGAGTCTAGATAGAGAAGACGGTTGTACAGACGGGTCTCGTTAGTCTAGATACAGAAGACGGTTGTATAGACGGATCTCATTAGTCTAGATATAGAAGACGGTTGTACAGACGGATCTCGTTATTCTAGATATAGAAGACAGTTGTACAGACGGATCCCGTTAGTCTAGATATAGAAGACGGTTGTATAACGAGAGATCTCGTTAGTCTAGATATAGAAGACGATTATACAGACGGATCTCGTTAGTCTAGATATAGAAGACGGTTGTACAACGACGGATCTCGTTAGTCTAGATATAGAAGACGGTTGTGCAGACGGATCTCGTTAGTCTAGATATAGAAGACGGTTGTACAGACGGATCTCGTTAGTCTAGATGTAGAAGACGGTTGTACAGACGGATCTCGTTAGTCTAGATATAGAAGATGGTTGTACAACGACGTATCTCGTTCGTCTAGATATAGAAGGCGGTTGTACAGACGGATCTCGTTAGTCTAGATATAGAAGACGGTTGTACAACGACGGATCTCGTTAGTCTAGATATAGAAGACGGTTGTGCAGACGGATCTCGTTAGTCTAGATATAAAATACGGTTGTACAGACGGATCCCGTTAGTCTAGATATAGAAGACGGTTGTATAACGAGAGATCTCGTTAGTCTAGATATAGAAGACGGTTGTACAGACGGATCTCGTTAGTCTAGATATAGAAGATGGTTGTACAGACGGATTTCGTTGGTCTAGATATAGAAGACGGTTGTACAGACGGATCTCGTTAGTCTAGATATAGAAGACGGTTGTACAGACGGATCCCGTTAGTCTAGATATTGAAGACGGTTGTACAGCCGGATCTCGTTAGTCTAGATATAGAAGACGGTTGTACAGACGGATCTCGTTAGTCTAGATATAGAAGACGGTTGTACAGACGGATCTCGTTAGTCTAGATATAGAAGACGGTTGTACAGACGGATTTCGTTAGTCTAGATATAGAAGACGTTTGTCCAACGACGTATCTCGTTAGTCTAGATATAGAAGACGGTTGTACAGACGGATCTCGTTAGTCTAGATATAGAAGACGGTTGTACAGACGGATCCCGTTAGTCTAGATATAGAAGACGGTTGTACAGACGGATCTCGTTAGTCTAGATATTGAAGACGTTTGTCCAGCGACGTACCTCGTTAGTCTAGATATAGAAAACGGTTGTACAGACGGATCTCGTTAGTCTAGATATAGAAGACGGTTGTACAACGACGGATCTCGTTAGTCTAGATATAGAAGAAGGTTGTACAGACGGATCTCGTGAGCCTAGATATAGAAGACGGTTGTACAGACGGGTCTCGTTAGTCTAGATATAGAAGACGGTTGTACAACGACGTATCTCGTTCGTCTAGATATAGAAGGCGGTTGTACAGACGGATCTCGTTAGTCTAGATATAGAAGACGGTTGTACAGACGGATCTCGTTAGTCTAGATATTGAAGACGTTTGTCCAACGACGTACCTCGTTAGTCTAGATATAGAAAACGGTTGTACAGACGGATCTCGTTAGTCTAGATATAGAGGACGGTTGTACAGACGGATCTCGTTAGTCTAGATATAGAAGAAGGTTGTACAGACGGGTCTCGTGAGTCTAGATAGAGAAGACGGTTGTACAGACGGATCTCGTTAGTCTAGATATAGAAGAAGGTTGTACAGACGGATCTCATTAGTCTAGATATAGAAGACGGTTGTACAGACGGATCCCGTTAGTCTAGATATAGAAGACGGTTGTACAGACGGATCTCGTTAGTCTAGATATAGAAGACGGTTGTACAGACGGATCCCGTTAGTCTAGATATTGAAGACGGTTGTACAGACGGGTCTCGTGAGTCTAGATAGAGAAGACGGTTGTACAGACGGATCTCGTTAGTCTAGATATAGAAGACGGTTGTACAGACGGATCTCGTTAGTCTAGATATAGAAGACGGTTGTACAGACGGATCTCGTTAGTCTAGATATAGAAGACGGTTGTACAACGATGGATCTCGTTAGTCTAGATATAGAGGACGGTTGTACAGACGGATCTCGTTAGTCTAGATATAGAAGAAGGTTGTACAGACGGGTCTCGTGAGTCTAGATAGAGAAGACGGTTGTACAGACGGATCTCGTTAGTCTAGATATAGAAGAAGGTTGTACAGACGGATCTCATTAGTCTAGATATAGAAGACGGTTGTACAGACGGATCCCGTTAGTCTAGATATAGAAGACGGTTGTACAGACGGATCTCGTTAGTCTAGATATAGAAGACGGTTGTACAGACGGATCCCGTTAGTCTAGATATTGAAGACGGTTGTACAGACGGATCTCGTTAGTCTAGATATAGAAGACGGTTGTATAACGAGAGATCTCGTTAGTCTAGATATAGAAGACGGTTGTACAGACGGATCTCGTTAGTCTAGATATAGAAGACGGTTGTACAGCCGGATCTCGTTAGTCTAGATATAGAAGACGGTTGTACAGACGGATCTCGTTAATATAGATATAGAAGACGGTTGTACAGACAGATCTCGTTAGTCTAGATATAGAAGACGGTTGTAGAGACGGATCTCGTTAGTCTAGATATAGAAGACGTTTGTCCAACGACGTATCTCGTTAGTCTAGATATTGAAGACGGTTGTACAGACGGATCTCGTTAGTCTAGATATAGAAGACGGTTGTACAGACGGATCCCGTTAGTCTAGATATAGAAGACGGTTGTACAGACGGATCTCGTTAGTCTAGATATTGATGACGGTTGTACAGACGGGTCTCGTTAGTCTAGATATAGAAGACGGTTGTACAACGACGTATCTCGTTCGTCTAGATATAGAAGGCGGTTGTACAGACGGATCTCGTTAGTCTAGATATAGAAGACGGTTGTACAGACGGATCTCGTTAGTCTAGATATTGAAGACGTTTGTCCAACGACGTACCTCGTTAGTCTAGATATAGAAAACGGTTGTACAGACGGATCTCGTTAGTCTAGATATAGAAGACGGTTGTACAACGACGGATCTCGTTAGTCTAGATATAGAAGACGGTTGTGCAGACGGATCTCGTTAGTCTAGATATAGAAGAAGGTTGTACAGACGGGTCTCGTGAGTCTAGATAGAGAAGACGGTTGTACAGACGGATCTCGTTAGTCTAGATATAGAAGACGGTTGTACAGACGGATCTCGTTAGTCTAGATATAGAAGACGGTTGTACAGACGGATCTCGTTAGTCTAGATATTGAAGACGTTTGTCCAACGACGTACCTCGTTAGTCTAGATATAGAAAACGGTTGTACAGACAGATCTCGTTAGTCTAGATATAGAAGACGGTTGTACAGACGGATCTCGTTAGTCTAGATATAGAAGACGGTTGTACAGACGGATCTCGTTAGTCTAGATATAGAAGAAGGTTGTACAGACGGATCTCGTTAGTCTAGATATTGAAGAAGGTTGTACAGACGGGTCTCGTGAGTCTAGATAGAGAAGACGGTTGTACAGACGGGTCTCGTTAGTCTAGATACAGAAGACGGTTGTATAGACGGATCTCATTAGTCTAGATATAGAAGACGGTTGTACAGACGGATCTCGTTATTCTAGATATAGAAGACAGTTGTACAGACGGATCCCGTTAGTCTAGATATAGAAGACGGTTGTATAACGAGAGATCTCGTTAGTCTAGATATAGAAGACGATTATACAGACGGATCTCGTTAGTCTAGATATAGAAGACGGTTGTACAGACGGATCTCGTTAGTCTAGATATAGAAGACGGTTGTACAGACGGATCTCGTTAGTCTAGATATAGAAGAAGGTTGTACAGACGGATCTCGTTAGTCTAGATATTGAAGAAGGTTGTACAGACGGGTCTCGTGAGTCTAGATAGAGAAGACGGTTGTACAGACGGGTCTCGTTAGTCTAGATACAGAAGACGGTTGTATAGACGGATCTCATTAGTCTAGATATAGAAGACGGTTGTACAGACGGATCTCGTTATTCTAGATATAGAAGACAGTTGTACAGACGGATCCCGTTAGTCTAGATATAGAAGACGGTTGTATAACGAGAGATCTCGTTAGTCTAGATATAGAAGACGATTATACAGACGGATCTCGTTAGTCTAGATATAGAAGACGGTTGTACAGACGGATCTCGTTAGTCTAGATATAGAAGACGGTTGTACAGACGGATCTCGTTAGTCTAGATATAGAAGAAGGTTGTACAGACGGATCTCGTTAGTCTAGATATAGAAGAAGGTTGTACAGACGGATCTCGTTAGTCTAGATATAGAAGAAGGTTGTACAGACGGGTCTCGTGAGTCTAGATAGAGAAGACGGTTGTACAGACGGGTCTCGTTAGTCTAGATACAGAAGACGGTTGTATAGACGGATCTCATTAGTCTAGATATAGAAGACGGTTGTACAGACGGATCCCGTTAGTCTAGATATAGAAGACGGTTGTATAACGAGAGATCTCGTTAGTCTAGATATAGAAGACGATTATACAGACGGATCTCGTTAGTCTAGATATAGAAGACGGTTGTACAGACGGATCTCGTTAGTCTAGATATAGAAGACGGTTGTACAGACGGATCTCGTTAGTCTAGATATAGAAGAAGGTTGTACAGACGGATCTCGTTAGTCTAGATATAGAGGACGGTTGTACAGACGGATCTCGTTAGTCTAGATATAGAAGAAGGTTGTACAGACGGGTCTCGTTAGTCTAGATATAGAAGACGGTTGTACAGACGGATCTCGTTATTCTAGATATAGAAGACGGTTGTACAGACGGATCCCGTTAGTCTAGATATAGAAGACGGTTGTATAACGAGAGATCTCGTTAGTCTAGATATAGAAGACGGTTGTACAGACGGATCTCGTTAGTCTAGATATTGAAGACGTTTGTCCAACGACGTACCTCGTTAGTCTAGATATAGAAAACGGTTGTACAGACAGATCTCGTTAGTCTAGATATAGAAGACGGTTGTACAACGACGGATCTCGTTAGTCTAGATATAGAAGACGGTTGTACAGACGGATCTCGTTAGTCTAGATATTGAAGACGTTTGTCCAACGACGTACCTCGTTAGTCTAGATATAGAAAACGGTTGTACAGACGGATCTCGTTAGTCTAGATATAGAAGACGGTTGTACAACGACGGATCTCGTTAGTCTAGATATAGAAGACGGTTGTGCAGACGGATCTCGTTAGTCTAGATATAGAAGAAGGTTGTACAGACGGGTCTCGTGAGTCTAGATAGAGAAGACGGTTGTACAGACGGATCTCGTTAGTCTAGATATAGAAGACGGTTGTACAGACGGATCTCGTTAGTCTAGATATAGAAGACGGTTGTACAGACGGATCTCGTTAGTCTAGATATTGAAGACGTTTGTCCAACGACGTACCTCGTTAGTCTAGATATAGAAAACGGTTGTACAGACAGATCTCGTTAGTCTAGATATAGAAGACGGTTGTACAGACGGATCTCGTTAGTCTAGATATAGAAGACGGTTGTACAGACGGATCTCGTTAGTCTAGATATAGAAGAAGGTTGTACAGACGGATCTCGTTAGTCTAGATATTGAAGAAGGTTGTACAGACGGGTCTCGTGAGTCTAGATAGAGAAGACGGTTGTACAGACGGGTCTCGTTAGTCTAGATACAGAAGACGGTTGTATAGACGGATCTCATTAGTCTAGATATAGAAGACGGTTGTACAGACGGATCTCGTTATTCTAGATATAGAAGACAGTTGTACAGACGGATCCCGTTAGTCTAGATATAGAAGACGGTTGTATAACGAGAGATCTCGTTAGTCTAGATATAGAAGACGATTATACAGACGGATCTCGTTAGTCTAGATATAGAAGACGGTTGTACAGACGGATCTCGTTAGTCTAGATATAGAAGACGGTTGTACAGACGGATCTCGTTAGTCTAGATATAGAAGAAGGTTGTACAGACGGATCTCGTTAGTCTAGATATAGAAGAAGGTTGTACAGACGGATCTCGTTAGTCTAGATATAGAAGAAGGTTGTACAGACGGGTCTCGTGAGTCTAGATAGAGAAGACGGTTGTACAGACGGGTCTCGTTAGTCTAGATACAGAAGACGGTTGTATAGACGGATCTCATTAGTCTAGATATAGAAGACGGTTGTACAGACGGATCTCGTTATTCTAGATATAGAAGACGGTTGTACAGACGGATCCCGTTAGTCTAGATATAGAAGACGGTTGTATAACGAGAGATCTCGTTAGTCTAGATATAGAAGACGATTATACAGACGGATCTCGTTAGTCTAGATATAGAAGACGGTTGTACAGACGGATCTCGTTAGTCTAGATATAGAAGACGGTTGTACAGACGGATCTCGTTAGTCTAGATATAGAAGAAGGTTGTACAGACGGATCTCGTTAGTCTAGATATAGAGGACGGTTGTACAGACGGATCTCGTTAGTCTAGATATAGAAGAAGGTTGTACAGACGGGTCTCGTTAGTCTAGATATAGAAGACGGTTGTACAGACGGATCTCGTTATTCTAGATATAGAAGACGGTTGTACAGACGGATCCCGTTAGTCTAGATATAGAAGACGGTTGTATAACGAGAGATCTCGTTAGTCTAGATATAGAAGACGATTATACAGACGGATCCCGTTAGTCTAGATATAGAAGACGGTTGTATAACGAGAGATCTCGTTAGTCTAGATATAGAAAACGGTTGTACAGACGGATCGCGTTAGTCTAGATATAGAAGACGGTTGTATAACGAGAGATCTCGTTAGTCTAGATATAGAAGAAGGTTGTACAGACGGGTCTCGTGAGTCTAGATAGAGAAGACGGTTGTACAGACGGATCTCGTTAGTCTAGATATAGAAGACGGTTGTACAGACGGATCTCGTTAGTCTAGATATAGAAGAAGGTTGTACAGACGGATCTCGTTAGTCTAGATATAGAAGAAGGTTGTACAGACGGATCTCGTTAGTCTAGATATAGAAGACGGTTGTACAGACGGATCCCGTTAGTCTAGATATAGAAGACGGTTGTACAGACGGATCTCGTTAGTCTAGATATAGAAGAAGGTTGTACAGACGGGTCTCGTTAGTCTAGATATAGAAGACGGTTGTACAGACGGATCCCGTTAGTCTAGATATAGAAGACGGTTGTATAACGAGAGATCTCGTTAGTCTAGATATAGAAAACGGTTGTACAGACGGATCGCGTTAGTCTAGATATAGAAGATGGTTGTACAACGACGTATCTCGTTAGTCTAGATATAGAAGGCGGTTGTACAGACGGATCTCGTTAGTCTAGATATAAAAGACGGTTGTACAGACGGATCTCGTTAGTCTAGATATAGAGGACGGTTGTACAGACGGATCTCGTTAGTCTAGATATAGAAGAAGGTTGTACAGACGGGTCTCGTGAGTCAAGATAGAGAAGACGGTTGTACAGACGGATCTCGTTAGTCTAGATATAGAAGACGGTTGTACAGACGGGTCTCGTGAGTCTAGATAGAGAAGACGGTTGTACAGACGGGTCTCGTTAGTCTAGATACAGAAGACGGTTGTATAGACGGATCTCATTAGTCTAGATATAGAAGACGGTTGTACAGACGGATCTCGTTATTCTAGATATAGAAGACGGTTGTACAGACGGATCCCGTTAGTCTAGATATAGAAGACGGTTGTATAACGAGAGATCTCGTTAGTCTAGATATAGAAGACGATTATACAGACGGATCTCGTTAGTCTAGATATAGAAGACGGTTGTACAGACGGATCTCGTTAGTCTAGATATAGAAGACGGTTGTACAGACGGATCTCGTTAGTCTAGATATAGAAGAAGGTTGTACAGACGGATCTCGTTAGTCTAGATATAGAAGAAGGTTGTACAGACGGGTCTCGTGAGTCTAGATAGAGAAGACGGTTGTACAGACGGGTCTCGTTAGTCTAGATACAGAAGACGGTTGTATAGACGGATCTCATTAGTCTAGATATAGAAGACGGTTGTACAGACGGATCTCGTTATTCTAGATATAGAAGACAGTTGTACAGACGGATCCCGTTAGTCTAGATATAGAAGACGGTTGTATAACGAGAGAACTCGTTAGTCTAGATATAGAAGACGATTATACAGACGGATCTCGTTAGTCTAGATATAGGAGACGGTTGTACAGACGGATCTCGTTAGTCTAGATATAGAAGACGGTTGTACAGACGGATCTCGTTAGTCTAGATATAGAAGAAGGTTGTACAGACGGATCTCGTTAGTCTAGATATAGAAGAAGGTTGTACAGACGGGTCTCGTGAGTCTAGATAGAGAAGACGGTTGTATAGACGGGTCTCGTTAGTCTAGATACAGAAGACGGTTGTATAGACGGATCTCATTAGTCTAGATATAGAAGACGGTTGTACAGACGGATCTCGTTATTCTAGATATAGAAGACGGTTGTACAGACGGATCCCGTTAGTCTAGATATAGAAGACGGTTGTATAACGAGAGATCTCGTTAGTCTAGATATAGAAGAAGGTTGTACAGACGGGTCTCGTGAGTCTAGATAGAGAAGACGGTTGTACAGACGGGTCTCGTTAGTCTAGATACAGAAGACGGTTGTATAGACGGATCTCATTTGTCTAGATATAGAAGACGGTTGTACAGACGGATCTCGTTATTCTAGATATAGAAGACGGTTGTACAGACGGATCCCGTTAGTCTAGATATAGAAGACGGTTGTATAACGAGAGATCTCGTTAGTCTAGATATAGAAGACGATTATACAGACGGATCTCGTTAGTCTAGATATAGAAGACGGTTGTACAGACGGATCTCGTTAGTCTAGATATAGAAGACGGTTGTACAGACGGATCTCGTTAGTCTAGATATAGAAGAAGGTTGTACAGACGGATCTCGTTAGTCTAGATATAGAAGAAGGTTGTACAGACGGGTCTCGTGAGTCTAGATAGAGAAGACGGTTGTACAGACGGGTCTCGTTAGTCTAGATACAGAAGACGGTTGTATAGACGGATCTCATTAGTCTAGATATAGAAGACGGTTGTACAGACGGATCTCGTTATTCTAGATATAGAAGACGGTTGTACAGACGGATCCCGTTAGTCTAGATATAGAAGACGGTTGTATAACGAGAGATCTCGTTAGTCTAGATATAGAAGACGATTATACAGACGGATCTCGTTAGTCTAGATATAGAAGACGGTTGTACAGACGGATCTCGTTAGTCTAGATATAGAAGACGGTTGTACAGACGGATCTCGTTAGTCTAGATATAGAAGAAGGTTGTACAGACGGATCTCGTTAGTCTAGATATAGAAGAAGGTTGTACAGACGGGTCTCGTGAGTCTAGATAGAGAAGACGGTTGTACAGACGGGTCTCGTTAGTCTAGATACAGAAGACGGTTGTATAGACGGATCTCATTAGTCTAGATATAGAAGACGGTTGTACAGACGGATCTCGTTATTCTAGATATAGAAGACAGTTGTACAGACGGATCCCGTTAGTCTAGATATAGAAGACGGTTGTATAACGAGAGAACTCGTTAGTCTAGATATAGAAGACGATTATACAGACGGATCTCGTTAGTCTAGATATAGGAGACGGTTGTACAGACGGATCTCGTTAGTCTAGATATAGAAGACGGTTGTACAGACGGATCTCGTTAGTCTAGATATAGAAGAAGGTTGTACAGACGGATCTCGTTAGTCTAGATATAGAAGAAGGTTGTACAGACGGGTCTCGTGAGTCTAGATAGAGAAGACGGTTGTATAGACGGGTCTCGTTAGTCTAGATACAGAAGACGGTTGTATAGACGGATCTCATTAGTCTAGATATAGAAGACGGTTGTACAGACGGATCTCGTTATTCTAGATATAGAAGACGGTTGTACAGACGGATCCCGTTAGTCTAGATATAGAAGACGGTTGTATAACGAGAGATCTCGTTAGTCTAGATATAGAAGAAGGTTGTACAGACGGGTCTCGTGAGTCTAGATAGAGAAGACGGTTGTACAGACGGGTCTCGTTAGTCTAGATACAGAAGACGGTTGTATAGACGGATCTCATTTGTCTAGATATAGAAGACGGTTGTACAGACGGATCTCGTTATTCTAGATATAGAAGACGGTTGTACAGACGGATCCCGTTAGTCTAGATATAGAAGACGGTTGTATAACGAGAGATCTCGTTAGTCTAGATATAGAAGACGATTATACAGACGGATCTCGTTAGTCTAGATATAGAAGACGGTTGTACAGACGGATCTCGTTAGTCTAGATATAGAAGACGGTTGTACAGACGGATCTCGTTAGTCTAGATATAGAAGAAGGTTGTACAGACGGATCTCGTTAGTCTAGATATAGAAGAAGGTTGTACAGACGGGTCTCGTGAGTCTAGATAGAGAAGACGGTTGTACAGACGGGTCTCGTTAGTCTAGATACAGAAGACGGTTGTATAGACGGATCTCATTAGTCTAGATATAGAAGACGGTTGTACAGACGGATCTCGTTATTCTAGATATAGAAGACGGTTGTACAGACGGATCCCGTTAGTCTAGATATAGAAGACGGTTGTATAACGAGAGATCTCGTTAGTCTAGATATAGAAGACGATTATACAGACGGATCTCGTTAGTCTAGATATAGAAGACGGTTGTACAGACGGATCTCGTTAGTCTAGATATAGAAGACGGTTGTACAGACGGATCTCGTTAGTCTAGATATAGAAGAAGGTTGTACAGACGGATCTCGTTAGTCTAGATATAGAGGACGGTTGTACAGACGGGTCTCGTTAGTCTAGATATAGAAGACGGTTGTACAGACGGATCCCGTTAGTCTAGATATAGAAGACGGTTGTATAACGAGAGATCTCGTTAGTCTAGATATAGAAAACGGTTGTACAGACGGATCGCGTTAGTCTAGATATAGAAGATGGTTGTACAACGACGTATCTCGTTAGTCTAGATATAGAAGGCGGTTGTACAGACGGATCTCGTTAGTCTAGATATAGAAGACGGTTGTACAGACGGATCTCGTTAGTCTAGATATAGAAGACGGTTGTACAGACGGATCTCGTTAGTCTAGATATTGATGACGTTTGTCCAACGACGTATCTCGTTTGTCTAGGTATAGAAGACGGTTGTACAGACGGATCTCGTTAGTCTAGATATAGAAGACGGTTGCACAGACGGATCCCGTTAGTCTAGATATAGAAGACGGTTGTATAACGAGAGATCTCGTTAGTCTAGATATAGAAGACGATTATACAGACGGATCTCGTTAGTCTAGATATAGAAGACGGTTGTACAGACGGATCTCGTTAGTCTAGATATAGAAGACGGTTGTACAGACGGATCTCGTTAGTCTAGATATAGAAGAAGGTTGTACAGACGGATCTCGTTAGTCTAGATATAGAAGAAGGTTGTACAGACGGGTCTCGTGAGTCTAGATAGAGAAGACGGTTGTACAGACGGGTCTCGTTAGTCTAGATACAGAAGACGGTTGTATAGACGGATCTCATTAGTCTAGATATAGAAGACGGTTGTACAGACGGATCTCGTTATTCTAGATATAGAAGACGGTTGTACAGACGGATCCCGTTAGTCTAGATATAGAAGACGGTTGTATAACGAGAGATCTCGTTAGTCTAGATATAGAAGACGATTATACAGACGGATCTCGTTAGTCTAGATATAGAAGACGGTTGTACAGACGGATCTCGTTAGTCTAGATATAGAAGACGGTTGTACAGACGGATCTCGTTAGTCTAGATATAGAAGAAGGTTGTACAGACGGATCTCGTTAGTCTAGATATAGAAGAAGGTTGTACAGACGGGTCTCGTTAGTCTAGATATAGAAGACGGTTGTACAGACGGATCCCGTTAGTCTAGATATAGAAGACGGTTGTATAACGAGAGATCTCGTTAGTCTAGATATAGAAAACGGTTGTACAGACGGATCGCGTTAGTCTAGATATAGAAGATGGTTGTACAACGACGTATCTCGTTAGTCTAGATATAGAAGGCGGTTGTACAGACGGATCTCGTTAGTCTAGATATAGAAGATGGTTGTACAGACGGATCTCGTTAGTCTAGATATTGATGACGTTTGTCCAACGACGTATCTCGTTTGTCTAGGTATAGAAGACGGTTGTACAGACGGATCTCGTTAGTCTAGATATAGAAGACGGTTGTACAGACGGATCTCGTTAGTCTAGATGTAGAAGACGGTTGTACAGACGGATCTCGTTAGTCTAGATATAGAAGATGGTTGTACAACGACGTATCTCGTTCGTCTAGATATAGAAGGCGGTTGTACAGACGGATCTCGTTAGTCTAGATATAGAAGACGGTTGTACAACGACGGATCTCGTTAGTCTAGATATAGAAGACGGTTGTGCAGACGGATCTCGTTAGTCTAGATATAGAAGACGGTTGTACAGACGGATCTCGTTAGTCTAGATGTAGAAGACGGTTGTACAGACGGATCTCGTTAGTCTAGATATAGAAGATGGTTGTACAACGACGTATCTCGTTCGTCTAGATATAGAAGGCGGTTGTACAGACGGATCTCGTTAGTCTAGATATAGAAGACGGTTGTACAACGACGGATCTCGTTAGTCTAGATATAGAAGACGGTTGTGCAGACGGATCTCGTTAGTCTAGATATAAAATACGGTTGTACAGACGGATCCCGTTAGTCTAGATATAGAAGACGGTTGTATAACGAGAGATCTCGTTAGTCTAGATATAGAAGACGGTTGTACAGACGGATCTCGTTAGTCTAGATATAGAAGATGGTTGTACAGACGGATTTCGTTGGTCTAGATATAGAAGACGGTTGTACAGACGGATCTCGTTAGTCTAGATATAGAAGACGGTTGTACAGACGGATCCCGTTAGTCTAGATATTGAAGACGGTTGTACAGCCGGATCTCGTTAGTCTAGATATAGAAGACGGTTGTACAGACGGATCTCGTTAGTCTAGATATAGAAGACGGTTGTACAGACGGATCTCGTTAGTCTAGATATAGAAGACGGTTGTACAGACGGATTTCGTTAGTCTAGATATAGAAGACGTTTGTCCAACGACGTATCTCGTTAGTCTAGATATAGAAGACGGTTGTACAGACGGATCTCGTTAGTCTAGATATAGAAGACGGTTGTACAGACGGATCCCGTTAGTCTAGATATAGAAGACGGTTGTACAGACGGATCTCGTTAGTCTAGATATTGAAGACGTTTGTCCAGCGACGTACCTCGTTAGTCTAGATATAGAAAACGGTTGTACAGACGGATCTCGTTAGTCTAGATATAGAAGACGGTTGTACAACGACGGATCTCGTTAGTCTAGATATAGAAGAAGGTTGTACAGACGGATCTCGTGAGCCTAGATATAGAAGACGGTTGTACAGACGGGTCTCGTTAGTCTAGATATAGAAGACGGTTGTACAACGACGTATCTCGTTCGTCTAGATATAGAAGGCGGTTGTACAGACGGATCTCGTTAGTCTAGATATAGAAGACGGTTGTACAGACGGATCTCGTTAGTCTAGATATTGAAGACGTTTGTCCAACGACGTACCTCGTTAGTCTAGATATAGAAAACGGTTGTACAGACGGATCTCGTTAGTCTAGATATAGAGGACGGTTGTACAGACGGATCTCGTTAGTCTAGATATAGAAGAAGGTTGTACAGACGGGTCTCGTGAGTCTAGATAGAGAAGACGGTTGTACAGACGGATCTCGTTAGTCTAGATATAGAAGAAGGTTGTACAGACGGATCTCATTAGTCTAGATATAGAAGACGGTTGTACAGACGGATCCCGTTAGTCTAGATATAGAAGACGGTTGTACAGACGGATCTCGTTAGTCTAGATATAGAAGACGGTTGTACAGACGGATCCCGTTAGTCTAGATATTGAAGACGGTTGTACAGACGGGTCTCGTGAGTCTAGATAGAGAAGACGGTTGTACAGACGGATCTCGTTAGTCTAGATATAGAAGACGGTTGTACAGACGGATCTCGTTAGTCTAGATATAGAAGACGGTTGTACAGACGGATCTCGTTAGTCTAGATATAGAAGACGGTTGTACAACGATGGATCTCGTTAGTCTAGATATAGAGGACGGTTGTACAGACGGATCTCGTTAGTCTAGATATAGAAGAAGGTTGTACAGACGGGTCTCGTGAGTCTAGATAGAGAAGACGGTTGTACAGACGGATCTCGTTAGTCTAGATATAGAAGAAGGTTGTACAGACGGATCTCATTAGTCTAGATATAGAAGACGGTTGTACAGACGGATCCCGTTAGTCTAGATATAGAAGACGGTTGTACAGACGGATCTCGTTAGTCTAGATATAGAAGACGGTTGTACAGACGGATCCCGTTAGTCTAGATATTGAAGACGGTTGTACAGACGGATCTCGTTAGTCTAGATATAGAAGACGGTTGTATAACGAGAGATCTCGTTAGTCTAGATATAGAAGACGGTTGTACAGACGGATCTCGTTAGTCTAGATATAGAAGACGGTTGTACAGCCGGATCTCGTTAGTCTAGATATAGAAGACGGTTGTACAGACGGATCTCGTTAATATAGATATAGAAGACGGTTGTACAGACAGATCTCGTTAGTCTAGATATAGAAGACGGTTGTAGAGACGGATCTCGTTAGTCTAGATATAGAAGACGTTTGTCCAACGACGTATCTCGTTAGTCTAGATATTGAAGACGGTTGTACAGACGGATCTCGTTAGTCTAGATATAGAAGACGGTTGTACAGACGGATCCCGTTAGTCTAGATATAGAAGACGGTTGTACAGACGGATCTCGTTAGTCTAGATATTGATGACGGTTGTACAGACGGGTCTCGTTAGTCTAGATATAGAAGACGGTTGTACAACGACGTATCTCGTTCGTCTAGATATAGAAGGCGGTTGTACAGACGGATCTCGTTAGTCTAGATATAGAAGACGGTTGTACAGACGGATCTCGTTAGTCTAGATATTGAAGACGTTTGTCCAACGACGTACCTCGTTAGTCTAGATATAGAAAACGGTTGTACAGACGGATCTCGTTAGTCTAGATATAGAAGACGGTTGTACAACGACGGATCTCGTTAGTCTAGATATAGAAGACGGTTGTGCAGACGGATCTCGTTAGTCTAGATATAGAAGAAGGTTGTACAGACGGGTCTCGTGAGTCTAGATAGAGAAGACGGTTGTACAGACGGATCTCGTTAGTCTAGATATAGAAGACGGTTGTACAGACGGATCTCGTTAGTCTAGATATAGAAGACGGTTGTACAGACGGATCTCGTTAGTCTAGATATTGAAGACGTTTGTCCAACGACGTACCTCGTTAGTCTAGATATAGAAAACGGTTGTACAGACAGATCTCGTTAGTCTAGATATAGAAGACGGTTGTACAGACGGATCTCGTTAGTCTAGATATAGAAGACGGTTGTACAGACGGATCTCGTTAGTCTAGATATAGAAGAAGGTTGTACAGACGGATCTCGTTAGTCTAGATATTGAAGAAGGTTGTACAGACGGGTCTCGTGAGTCTAGATAGAGAAGACGGTTGTACAGACGGGTCTCGTTAGTCTAGATACAGAAGACGGTTGTATAGACGGATCTCATTAGTCTAGATATAGAAGACGGTTGTACAGACGGATCTCGTTATTCTAGATATAGAAGACAGTTGTACAGACGGATCCCGTTAGTCTAGATATAGAAGACGGTTGTATAACGAGAGATCTCGTTAGTCTAGATATAGAAGACGATTATACAGACGGATCTCGTTAGTCTAGATATAGAAGACGGTTGTACAGACGGATCTCGTTAGTCTAGATATAGAAGACGGTTGTACAGACGGATCTCGTTAGTCTAGATATAGAAGAAGGTTGTACAGACGGATCTCGTTAGTCTAGATATTGAAGAAGGTTGTACAGACGGGTCTCGTGAGTCTAGATAGAGAAGACGGTTGTACAGACGGGTCTCGTTAGTCTAGATACAGAAGACGGTTGTATAGACGGATCTCATTAGTCTAGATATAGAAGACGGTTGTACAGACGGATCTCGTTATTCTAGATATAGAAGACAGTTGTACAGACGGATCCCGTTAGTCTAGATATAGAAGACGGTTGTATAACGAGAGATCTCGTTAGTCTAGATATAGAAGACGATTATACAGACGGATCTCGTTAGTCTAGATATAGAAGACGGTTGTACAGACGGATCTCGTTAGTCTAGATATAGAAGACGGTTGTACAGACGGATCTCGTTAGTCTAGATATAGAAGAAGGTTGTACAGACGGATCTCGTTAGTCTAGATATAGAAGAAGGTTGTACAGACGGATCTCGTTAGTCTAGATATAGAAGAAGGTTGTACAGACGGGTCTCGTGAGTCTAGATAGAGAAGACGGTTGTACAGACGGGTCTCGTTAGTCTAGATACAGAAGACGGTTGTATAGACGGATCTCATTAGTCTAGATATAGAAGACGGTTGTACAGACGGATCCCGTTAGTCTAGATATAGAAGACGGTTGTATAACGAGAGATCTCGTTAGTCTAGATATAGAAGACGATTATACAGACGGATCTCGTTAGTCTAGATATAGAAGACGGTTGTACAGACGGATCTCGTTAGTCTAGATATAGAAGACGGTTGTACAGACGGATCTCGTTAGTCTAGATATAGAAGAAGGTTGTACAGACGGATCTCGTTAGTCTAGATATAGAGGACGGTTGTACAGACGGATCTCGTTAGTCTAGATATAGAAGAAGGTTGTACAGACGGGTCTCGTTAGTCTAGATATAGAAGACGGTTGTACAGACGGATCTCGTTATTCTAGATATAGAAGACGGTTGTACAGACGGATCCCGTTAGTCTAGATATAGAAGACGGTTGTATAACGAGAGATCTCGTTAGTCTAGATATAGAAGACGATTATACAGACGGATCCCGTTAGTCTAGATATAGAAGACGGTTGTATAACGAGAGATCTCGTTAGTCTAGATATAGAAAACGGTTGTACAGACGGATCGCGTTAGTCTAGATATAGAAGACGGTTGTATAACGAGAGATCTCGTTAGTCTAGATATAGAAGAAGGTTGTACAGACGGGTCTCGTGAGTCTAGATAGAGAAGACGGTTGTACAGACGGATCTCGTTAGTCTAGATATAGAAGACGGTTGTACAGACGGATCTCGTTAGTCTAGATATAGAAGAAGGTTGTACAGACGGATCTCGTTAGTCTAGATATAGAAGAAGGTTGTACAGACGGATCTCGTTAGTCTAGATATAGAAGACGGTTGTACAGACGGATCCCGTTAGTCTAGATATAGAAGACGGTTGTACAGACGGATCTCGTTAGTCTAGATATAGAAGAAGGTTGTACAGACGGGTCTCGTTAGTCTAGATATAGAAGACGGTTGTACAGACGGATCCCGTTAGTCTAGATATAGAAGACGGTTGTATAACGAGAGATCTCGTTAGTCTAGATATAGAAAACGGTTGTACAGACGGATCGCGTTAGTCTAGATATAGAAGATGGTTGTACAACGACGTATCTCGTTAGTCTAGATATAGAAGGCGGTTGTACAGACGGATCTCGTTAGTCTAGATATAAAAGACGGTTGTACAGACGGATCTCGTTAGTCTAGATATAGAGGACGGTTGTACAGACGGATCTCGTTAGTCTAGATATAGAAGAAGGTTGTACAGACGGGTCTCGTTAGTCTAGATATAGAAGAAGGTTGTACAGACGGGTCTCGTGAGTCAAGATAGAGAAGACGGTTGTACAGACGGATCTCGTTAGTCTAGATATAGAAGACGGTTGTACAGACGGGTCTCGTGAGTCTAGATAGAGAAGACGGTTGTACAGACGGGTCTCGTTAGTCTAGATACAGAAGACGGTTGTATAGACGGATCTCATTAGTCTAGATATAGAAGACGGTTGTACAGACGGATCTCGTTATTCTAGATATAGAAGACGGTTGTACAGACGGATCCCGTTAGTCTAGATATAGAAGACGGTTGTATAACGAGAGATCTCGTTAGTCTAGATATAGAAGACGATTATACAGACGGATCTCGTTAGTCTAGATATAGAAGACGGTTGTACAGACGGATCTCGTTAGTCTAGATATAGAAGACGGTTGTACAGACGGATCTCGTTAGTCTAGATATAGAAGAAGGTTGTACAGACGGATCTCGTTAGTCTAGATATAGAAGAAGGTTGTACAGACGGGTCTCGTGAGTCTAGATAGAGAAGACGGTTGTACAGACGGGTCTCGTTAGTCTAGATACAGAAGACGGTTGTATAGACGGATCTCATTAGTCTAGATATAGAAGACGGTTGTACAGACGGATCTCGTTATTCTAGATATAGAAGACAGTTGTACAGACGGATCCCGTTAGTCTAGATATAGAAGACGGTTGTATAACGAGAGAACTCGTTAGTCTAGATATAGAAGACGATTATACAGACGGATCTCGTTAGTCTAGATATAGGAGACGGTTGTACAGACGGATCTCGTTAGTCTAGATATAGAAGACGGTTGTACAGACGGATCTCGTTAGTCTAGATATAGAAGAAGGTTGTACAGACGGATCTCGTTAGTCTAGATATAGAAGAAGGTTGTACAGACGGGTCTCGTGAGTCTAGATAGAGAAGACGGTTGTATAGACGGGTCTCGTTAGTCTAGATACAGAAGACGGTTGTATAGACGGATCTCATTAGTCTAGATATAGAAGACGGTTGTACAGACGGATCTCGTTATTCTAGATATAGAAGACGGTTGTACAGACGGATCCCGTTAGTCTAGATATAGAAGACGGTTGTATAACGAGAGATCTCGTTAGTCTAGATATAGAAGAAGGTTGTACAGACGGGTCTCGTGAGTCTAGATAGAGAAGACGGTTGTACAGACGGGTCTCGTTAGTCTAGATACAGAAGACGGTTGTATAGACGGATCTCATTTGTCTAGATATAGAAGACGGTTGTACAGACGGATCTCGTTATTCTAGATATAGAAGACGGTTGTACAGACGGATCCCGTTAGTCTAGATATAGAAGACGGTTGTATAACGAGAGATCTCGTTAGTCTAGATATAGAAGACGATTATACAGACGGATCTCGTTAGTCTAGATATAGAAGACGGTTGTACAGACGGATCTCGTTAGTCTAGATATAGAAGACGGTTGTACAGACGGATCTCGTTAGTCTAGATATAGAAGAAGGTTGTACAGACGGATCTCGTTAGTCTAGATATAGAAGAAGGTTGTACAGACGGGTCTCGTGAGTCTAGATAGAGAAGACGGTTGTACAGACGGGTCTCGTTAGTCTAGATACAGAAGACGGTTGTATAGACGGATCTCATTAGTCTAGATATAGAAGACGGTTGTACAGACGGATCTCGTTATTCTAGATATAGAAGACGGTTGTACAGACGGATCCCGTTAGTCTAGATATAGAAGACGGTTGTATAACGAGAGATCTCGTTAGTCTAGATATAGAAGACGATTATACAGACGGATCTCGTTAGTCTAGATATAGAAGACGGTTGTACAGACGGATCTCGTTAGTCTAGATATAGAAGACGGTTGTACAGACGGATCTCGTTAGTCTAGATATAGAAGAAGGTTGTACAGACGGATCTCGTTAGTCTAGATATAGAAGAAGGTTGTACAGACGGGTCTCGTGAGTCTAGATAGAGAAGACGGTTGTACAGACGGGTCTCGTTAGTCTAGATACAGAAGACGGTTGTATAGACGGATCTCATTAGTCTAGATATAGAAGACGGTTGTACAGACGGATCTCGTTATTCTAGATATAGAAGACAGTTGTACAGACGGATCCCGTTAGTCTAGATATAGAAGACGGTTGTATAACGAGAGAACTCGTTAGTCTAGATATAGAAGACGATTATACAGACGGATCTCGTTAGTCTAGATATAGGAGACGGTTGTACAGACGGATCTCGTTAGTCTAGATATAGAAGACGGTTGTACAGACGGATCTCGTTAGTCTAGATATAGAAGAAGGTTGTACAGACGGATCTCGTTAGTCTAGATATAGAAGAAGGTTGTACAGACGGGTCTCGTGAGTCTAGATAGAGAAGACGGTTGTATAGACGGGTCTCGTTAGTCTAGATACAGAAGACGGTTGTATAGACGGATCTCATTAGTCTAGATATAGAAGACGGTTGTACAGACGGATCTCGTTATTCTAGATATAGAAGACGGTTGTACAGACGGATCCCGTTAGTCTAGATATAGAAGACGGTTGTATAACGAGAGATCTCGTTAGTCTAGATATAGAAGAAGGTTGTACAGACGGGTCTCGTGAGTCTAGATAGAGAAGACGGTTGTACAGACGGGTCTCGTTAGTCTAGATACAGAAGACGGTTGTATAGACGGATCTCATTTGTCTAGATATAGAAGACGGTTGTACAGACGGATCTCGTTATTCTAGATATAGAAGACGGTTGTACAGACGGATCCCGTTAGTCTAGATATAGAAGACGGTTGTATAACGAGAGATCTCGTTAGTCTAGATATAGAAGACGATTATACAGACGGATCTCGTTAGTCTAGATATAGAAGACGGTTGTACAGACGGATCTCGTTAGTCTAGATATAGAAGACGGTTGTACAGACGGATCTCGTTAGTCTAGATATAGAAGAAGGTTGTACAGACGGATCTCGTTAGTCTAGATATAGAAGAAGGTTGTACAGACGGGTCTCGTGAGTCTAGATAGAGAAGACGGTTGTACAGACGGGTCTCGTTAGTCTAGATACAGAAGACGGTTGTATAGACGGATCTCATTAGTCTAGATATAGAAGACGGTTGTACAGACGGATCTCGTTATTCTAGATATAGAAGACGGTTGTACAGACGGATCCCGTTAGTCTAGATATAGAAGACGGTTGTATAACGAGAGATCTCGTTAGTCTAGATATAGAAGACGATTATACAGACGGATCTCGTTAGTCTAGATATAGAAGACGGTTGTACAGACGGATCTCGTTAGTCTAGATATAGAAGACGGTTGTACAGACGGATCTCGTTAGTCTAGATATAGAAGAAGGTTGTACAGACGGATCTCGTTAGTCTAGATATAGAGGACGGTTGTACAGACGGGTCTCGTTAGTCTAGATATAGAAGACGGTTGTACAGACGGATCCCGTTAGTCTAGATATAGAAGACGGTTGTATAACGAGAGATCTCGTTAGTCTAGATATAGAAAACGGTTGTACAGACGGATCGCGTTAGTCTAGATATAGAAGATGGTTGTACAACGACGTATCTCGTTAGTCTAGATATAGAAGGCGGTTGTACAGACGGATCTCGTTAGTCTAGATATAGAAGACGGTTGTACAGACGGATCTCGTTAGTCTAGATATAGAAGACGGTTGTACAGACGGATCTCGTTAGTCTAGATATTGATGACGTTTGTCCAACGACGTATCTCGTTTGTCTAGGTATAGAAGACGGTTGTACAGACGGATCTCGTTAGTCTAGATATAGAAGACGGTTGCACAGACGGATCCCGTTAGTCTAGATATAGAAGACGGTTGTATAACGAGAGATCTCGTTAGTCTAGATATAGAAGACGATTATACAGACGGATCTCGTTAGTCTAGATATAGAAGACGGTTGTACAGACGGATCTCGTTAGTCTAGATATAGAAGACGGTTGTACAGACGGATCTCGTTAGTCTAGATATAGAAGAAGGTTGTACAGACGGATCTCGTTAGTCTAGATATAGAAGAAGGTTGTACAGACGGGTCTCGTGAGTCTAGATAGAGAAGACGGTTGTACAGACGGGTCTCGTTAGTCTAGATACAGAAGACGGTTGTATAGACGGATCTCATTAGTCTAGATATAGAAGACGGTTGTACAGACGGATCTCGTTATTCTAGATATAGAAGACGGTTGTACAGACGGATCCCGTTAGTCTAGATATAGAAGACGGTTGTATAACGAGAGATCTCGTTAGTCTAGATATAGAAGACGATTATACAGACGGATCTCGTTAGTCTAGATATAGAAGACGGTTGTACAGACGGATCTCGTTAGTCTAGATATAGAAGACGGTTGTACAGACGGATCTCGTTAGTCTAGATATAGAAGAAGGTTGTACAGACGGATCTCGTTAGTCTAGATATAGAAGAAGGTTGTACAGACGGGTCTCGTTAGTCTAGATATAGAAGACGGTTGTACAGACGGATCCCGTTAGTCTAGATATAGAAGACGGTTGTATAACGAGAGATCTCGTTAGTCTAGATATAGAAAACGGTTGTACAGACGGATCGCGTTAGTCTAGATATAGAAGATGGTTGTACAACGACGTATCTCGTTAGTCTAGATATAGAAGGCGGTTGTACAGACGGATCTCGTTAGTCTAGATATAGAAGATGGTTGTACAGACGGATCTCGTTAGTCTAGATATTGATGACGTTTGTCCAACGACGTATCTCGTTTGTCTAGGTATAGAAGACGGTTGTACAGACGGATCTCGTTAGTCTAGATATAGAAGACGGTTGTACAGACGGATCTCGTTAGTCTAGATGTAGAAGACGGTTGTACAGACGGATCTCGTTAGTCTAGATATAGAAGATGGTTGTACAACGACGTATCTCGTTCGTCTAGATATAGAAGGCGGTTGTACAGACGGATCTCGTTAGTCTAGATATAGAAGACGGTTGTACAACGACGGATCTCGTTAGTCTAGATATAGAAGACGGTTGTGCAGACGGATCTCGTTAGTCTAGATATAGAAGACGGTTGTACAGACGGATCTCGTTAGTCTAGATGTAGAAGACGGTTGTACAGACGGATCTCGTTAGTCTAGATATAGAAGATGGTTGTACAACGACGTATCTCGTTCGTCTAGATATAGAAGGCGGTTGTACAGACGGATCTCGTTAGTCTAGATATAGAAGACGGTTGTACAACGACGGATCTCGTTAGTCTAGATATAGAAGACGGTTGTGCAGACGGATCTCGTTAGTCTAGATATAAAATACGGTTGTACAGACGGATCCCGTTAGTCTAGATATAGAAGACGGTTGTATAACGAGAGATCTCGTTAGTCTAGATATAGAAGACGGTTGTACAGACGGATCTCGTTAGTCTAGATATAGAAGATGGTTGTACAGACGGATTTCGTTGGTCTAGATATAGAAGACGGTTGTACAGACGGATCTCGTTAGTCTAGATATAGAAGACGGTTGTACAGACGGATCCCGTTAGTCTAGATATTGAAGACGGTTGTACAGCCGGATCTCGTTAGTCTAGATATAGAAGACGGTTGTACAGACGGATCTCGTTAGTCTAGATATAGAAGACGGTTGTACAGACGGATCTCGTTAGTCTAGATATAGAAGACGGTTGTACAGACGGATTTCGTTAGTCTAGATATAGAAGACGTTTGTCCAACGACGTATCTCGTTAGTCTAGATATAGAAGACGGTTGTACAGACGGATCTCGTTAGTCTAGATATAGAAGACGGTTGTACAGACGGATCCCGTTAGTCTAGATATAGAAGACGGTTGTACAGACGGATCTCGTTAGTCTAGATATTGAAGACGTTTGTCCAGCGACGTACCTCGTTAGTCTAGATATAGAAAACGGTTGTACAGACGGATCTCGTTAGTCTAGATATAGAAGACGGTTGTACAACGACGGATCTCGTTAGTCTAGATATAGAAGAAGGTTGTACAGACGGATCTCGTGAGCCTAGATATAGAAGACGGTTGTACAGACGGGTCTCGTTAGTCTAGATATAGAAGACGGTTGTACAACGACGTATCTCGTTCGTCTAGATATAGAAGGCGGTTGTACAGACGGATCTCGTTAGTCTAGATATAGAAGACGGTTGTACAGACGGATCTCGTTAGTCTAGATATTGAAGACGTTTGTCCAACGACGTACCTCGTTAGTCTAGATATAGAAAACGGTTGTACAGACGGATCTCGTTAGTCTAGATATAGAGGACGGTTGTACAGACGGATCTCGTTAGTCTAGATATAGAAGAAGGTTGTACAGACGGGTCTCGTGAGTCTAGATAGAGAAGACGGTTGTACAGACGGATCTCGTTAGTCTAGATATAGAAGAAGGTTGTACAGACGGATCTCATTAGTCTAGATATAGAAGACGGTTGTACAGACGGATCCCGTTAGTCTAGATATAGAAGACGGTTGTACAGACGGATCTCGTTAGTCTAGATATAGAAGACGGTTGTACAGACGGATCCCGTTAGTCTAGATATTGAAGACGGTTGTACAGACGGGTCTCGTGAGTCTAGATAGAGAAGACGGTTGTACAGACGGATCTCGTTAGTCTAGATATAGAAGACGGTTGTACAGACGGATCTCGTTAGTCTAGATATAGAAGACGGTTGTACAGACGGATCTCGTTAGTCTAGATATAGAAGACGGTTGTACAACGATGGATCTCGTTAGTCTAGATATAGAGGACGGTTGTACAGACGGATCTCGTTAGTCTAGATATAGAAGAAGGTTGTACAGACGGGTCTCGTGAGTCTAGATAGAGAAGACGGTTGTACAGACGGATCTCGTTAGTCTAGATATAGAAGAAGGTTGTACAGACGGATCTCATTAGTCTAGATATAGAAGACGGTTGTACAGACGGATCCCGTTAGTCTAGATATAGAAGACGGTTGTACAGACGGATCTCGTTAGTCTAGATATAGAAGACGGTTGTACAGACGGATCCCGTTAGTCTAGATATTGAAGACGGTTGTACAGACGGATCTCGTTAGTCTAGATATAGAAGACGGTTGTATAACGAGAGATCTCGTTAGTCTAGATATAGAAGACGGTTGTACAGACGGATCTCGTTAGTCTAGATATAGAAGACGGTTGTACAGCCGGATCTCGTTAGTCTAGATATAGAAGACGGTTGTACAGACGGATCTCGTTAATATAGATATAGAAGACGGTTGTACAGACAGATCTCGTTAGTCTAGATATAGAAGACGGTTGTAGAGACGGATCTCGTTAGTCTAGATATAGAAGACGTTTGTCCAACGACGTATCTCGTTAGTCTAGATATTGAAGACGGTTGTACAGACGGATCTCGTTAGTCTAGATATAGAAGACGGTTGTACAGACGGATCCCGTTAGTCTAGATATAGAAGACGGTTGTACAGACGGATCTCGTTAGTCTAGATATTGATGACGGTTGTACAGACGGGTCTCGTTAGTCTAGATATAGAAGACGGTTGTACAACGACGTATCTCGTTCGTCTAGATATAGAAGGCGGTTGTACAGACGGATCTCGTTAGTCTAGATATAGAAGACGGTTGTACAGACGGATCTCGTTAGTCTAGATATTGAAGACGTTTGTCCAACGACGTACCTCGTTAGTCTAGATATAGAAAACGGTTGTACAGACGGATCTCGTTAGTCTAGATATAGAAGACGGTTGTACAACGACGGATCTCGTTAGTCTAGATATAGAAGACGGTTGTGCAGACGGATCTCGTTAGTCTAGATATAGAAGAAGGTTGTACAGACGGGTCTCGTGAGTCTAGATAGAGAAGACGGTTGTACAGACGGATCTCGTTAGTCTAGATATAGAAGACGGTTGTACAGACGGATCTCGTTAGTCTAGATATAGAAGACGGTTGTACAGACGGATCTCGTTAGTCTAGATATTGAAGACGTTTGTCCAACGACGTACCTCGTTAGTCTAGATATAGAAAACGGTTGTACAGACAGATCTCGTTAGTCTAGATATAGAAGACGGTTGTACAGACGGATCTCGTTAGTCTAGATATAGAAGACGGTTGTACAGACGGATCTCGTTAGTCTAGATATAGAAGAAGGTTGTACAGACGGATCTCGTTAGTCTAGATATTGAAGAAGGTTGTACAGACGGGTCTCGTGAGTCTAGATAGAGAAGACGGTTGTACAGACGGGTCTCGTTAGTCTAGATACAGAAGACGGTTGTATAGACGGATCTCATTAGTCTAGATATAGAAGACGGTTGTACAGACGGATCTCGTTATTCTAGATATAGAAGACAGTTGTACAGACGGATCCCGTTAGTCTAGATATAGAAGACGGTTGTATAACGAGAGATCTCGTTAGTCTAGATATAGAAGACGATTATACAGACGGATCTCGTTAGTCTAGATATAGAAGACGGTTGTACAGACGGATCTCGTTAGTCTAGATATAGAAGACGGTTGTACAGACGGATCTCGTTAGTCTAGATATAGAAGAAGGTTGTACAGACGGATCTCGTTAGTCTAGATATTGAAGAAGGTTGTACAGACGGGTCTCGTGAGTCTAGATAGAGAAGACGGTTGTACAGACGGGTCTCGTTAGTCTAGATACAGAAGACGGTTGTATAGACGGATCTCATTAGTCTAGATATAGAAGACGGTTGTACAGACGGATCTCGTTATTCTAGATATAGAAGACAGTTGTACAGACGGATCCCGTTAGTCTAGATATAGAAGACGGTTGTATAACGAGAGATCTCGTTAGTCTAGATATAGAAGACGATTATACAGACGGATCTCGTTAGTCTAGATATAGAAGACGGTTGTACAGACGGATCTCGTTAGTCTAGATATAGAAGACGGTTGTACAGACGGATCTCGTTAGTCTAGATATAGAAGAAGGTTGTACAGACGGATCTCGTTAGTCTAGATATAGAAGAAGGTTGTACAGACGGATCTCGTTAGTCTAGATATAGAAGAAGGTTGTACAGACGGGTCTCGTGAGTCTAGATAGAGAAGACGGTTGTACAGACGGGTCTCGTTAGTCTAGATACAGAAGACGGTTGTATAGACGGATCTCATTAGTCTAGATATAGAAGACGGTTGTACAGACGGATCCCGTTAGTCTAGATATAGAAGACGGTTGTATAACGAGAGATCTCGTTAGTCTAGATATAGAAGACGATTATACAGACGGATCTCGTTAGTCTAGATATAGAAGACGGTTGTACAGACGGATCTCGTTAGTCTAGATATAGAAGACGGTTGTACAGACGGATCTCGTTAGTCTAGATATAGAAGAAGGTTGTACAGACGGATCTCGTTAGTCTAGATATAGAGGACGGTTGTACAGACGGATCTCGTTAGTCTAGATATAGAAGAAGGTTGTACAGACGGGTCTCGTTAGTCTAGATATAGAAGACGGTTGTACAGACGGATCTCGTTATTCTAGATATAGAAGACGGTTGTACAGACGGATCCCGTTAGTCTAGATATAGAAGACGGTTGTATAACGAGAGATCTCGTTAGTCTAGATATAGAAAACGGTTGTACAGACGGATCGCGTTAGTCTAGATATAGAAGACGGTTGTATAACGAGAGATCTCGTTAGTCTAGATATAGAAGAAGGTTGTACAGACGGGTCTCGTGAGTCTAGATAGAGAAGACGGTTGTACAGACGGATCTCGTTAGTCTAGATATAGAAGACGGTTGTACAGACGGATCTCGTTAGTCTAGATATAGAAGAAGGTTGTACAGACGGATCTCGTTAGTCTAGATATAGAAGAAGGTTGTACAGACGGATCTCGTTAGTCTAGATATAGAAGACGGTTGTACAGACGGATCCCGTTAGTCTAGATATAGAAGACGGTTGTACAGACGGATCTCGTTAGTCTAGATATAGAAGAAGGTTGTACAGACGGGTCTCGTTAGTCTAGATATAGAAGACGGTTGTACAGACGGATCCCGTTAGTCTAGATATAGAAGACGGTTGTATAACGAGAGATCTCGTTAGTCTAGATATAGAAAACGGTTGTACAGACGGATCGCGTTAGTCTAGATATAGAAGATGGTTGTACAACGACGTATCTCGTTAGTCTAGATATAGAAGGCGGTTGTACAGACGGATCTCGTTAGTCTAGATATAAAAGACGGTTGTACAGACGGATCTCGTTAGTCTAGATATAGAGGACGGTTGTACAGACGGATCTCGTTAGTCTAGATATAGAAGAAGGTTGTACAGACGGGTCTCGTGAGTCAAGATAGAGAAGACGGTTGTACAGACGGATCTCGTTAGTCTAGATATAGAAGACGGTTGTACAGACGGGTCTCGTGAGTCTAGATAGAGAAGACGGTTGTACAGACGGGTCTCGTTAGTCTAGATACAGAAGACGGTTGTATAGACGGATCTCATTAGTCTAGATATAGAAGACGGTTGTACAGACGGATCTCGTTATTCTAGATATAGAAGACGGTTGTACAGACGGATCCCGTTAGTCTAGATATAGAAGACGGTTGTATAACGAGAGATCTCGTTAGTCTAGATATAGAAGACGATTATACAGACGGATCTCGTTAGTCTAGATATAGAAGACGGTTGTACAGACGGATCTCGTTAGTCTAGATATAGAAGACGGTTGTACAGACGGATCTCGTTAGTCTAGATATAGAAGAAGGTTGTACAGACGGATCTCGTTAGTCTAGATATAGAAGAAGGTTGTACAGACGGGTCTCGTGAGTCTAGATAGAGAAGACGGTTGTACAGACGGGTCTCGTTAGTCTAGATACAGAAGACGGTTGTATAGACGGATCTCATTAGTCTAGATATAGAAGACGGTTGTACAGACGGATCTCGTTATTCTAGATATAGAAGACAGTTGTACAGACGGATCCCGTTAGTCTAGATATAGAAGACGGTTGTATAACGAGAGAACTCGTTAGTCTAGATATAGAAGACGATTATACAGACGGATCTCGTTAGTCTAGATATAGGAGACGGTTGTACAGACGGATCTCGTTAGTCTAGATATAGAAGACGGTTGTACAGACGGATCTCGTTAGTCTAGATATAGAAGAAGGTTGTACAGACGGATCTCGTTAGTCTAGATATAGAAGAAGGTTGTACAGACGGGTCTCGTGAGTCTAGATAGAGAAGACGGTTGTATAGACGGGTCTCGTTAGTCTAGATACAGAAGACGGTTGTATAGACGGATCTCATTAGTCTAGATATAGAAGACGGTTGTACAGACGGATCTCGTTATTCTAGATATAGAAGACGGTTGTACAGACGGATCCCGTTAGTCTAGATATAGAAGACGGTTGTATAACGAGAGATCTCGTTAGTCTAGATATAGAAGAAGGTTGTACAGACGGGTCTCGTGAGTCTAGATAGAGAAGACGGTTGTACAGACGGGTCTCGTTAGTCTAGATACAGAAGACGGTTGTATAGACGGATCTCATTTGTCTAGATATAGAAGACGGTTGTACAGACGGATCTCGTTATTCTAGATATAGAAGACGGTTGTACAGACGGATCCCGTTAGTCTAGATATAGAAGACGGTTGTATAACGAGAGATCTCGTTAGTCTAGATATAGAAGACGATTATACAGACGGATCTCGTTAGTCTAGATATAGAAGACGGTTGTACAGACGGATCTCGTTAGTCTAGATATAGAAGACGGTTGTACAGACGGATCTCGTTAGTCTAGATATAGAAGAAGGTTGTACAGACGGATCTCGTTAGTCTAGATATAGAAGAAGGTTGTACAGACGGGTCTCGTGAGTCTAGATAGAGAAGACGGTTGTACAGACGGGTCTCGTTAGTCTAGATACAGAAGACGGTTGTATAGACGGATCTCATTAGTCTAGATATAGAAGACGGTTGTACAGACGGATCTCGTTATTCTAGATATAGAAGACGGTTGTACAGACGGATCCCGTTAGTCTAGATATAGAAGACGGTTGTATAACGAGAGATCTCGTTAGTCTAGATATAGAAGACGATTATACAGACGGATCTCGTTAGTCTAGATATAGAAGACGGTTGTACAGACGGATCTCGTTAGTCTAGATATAGAAGACGGTTGTACAGACGGATCTCGTTAGTCTAGATATAGAAGAAGGTTGTACAGACGGATCTCGTTAGTCTAGATATAGAAGAAGGTTGTACAGACGGGTCTCGTGAGTCTAGATAGAGAAGACGGTTGTACAGACGGGTCTCGTTAGTCTAGATACAGAAGACGGTTGTATAGACGGATCTCATTAGTCTAGATATAGAAGACGGTTGTACAGACGGATCTCGTTATTCTAGATATAGAAGACAGTTGTACAGACGGATCCCGTTAGTCTAGATATAGAAGACGGTTGTATAACGAGAGAACTCGTTAGTCTAGATATAGAAGACGATTATACAGACGGATCTCGTTAGTCTAGATATAGGAGACGGTTGTACAGACGGATCTCGTTAGTCTAGATATAGAAGACGGTTGTACAGACGGATCTCGTTAGTCTAGATATAGAAGAAGGTTGTACAGACGGATCTCGTTAGTCTAGATATAGAAGAAGGTTGTACAGACGGGTCTCGTGAGTCTAGATAGAGAAGACGGTTGTACAGACGGGTCTCGTTAGTCTAGATACAGAAGACGGTTGTATAGACGGATCTCATTAGTCTAGATATAGAAGACGGTTGTACAGACGGATCTCGTTATTCTAGATATAGAAGACGGTTGTACAGACGGATCCCGTTAGTCTAGATATAGAAGACGGTTGTATAACGAGAGATCTCGTTAGTCTAGATATAGAAGACGATTATACAGACGGATCTCGTTAGTCTAGATATAGAAGACGGTTGTACAGACGGATCTCGTTAGTCTAGATATAGAAGACGGTTGTACAGACGGATCTCGTTAGTCTAGATATAGAAGAAGGTTGTACAGACGGATCTCGTTAGTCTAGATATAGAGGACGGTTGTACAGACGGATCTCGTTAGTCTAGATATAGAAGAAGGTTGTACAGACGGGTCTCGTTAGTCTAGATATAGAAGACGGTTGTACAGACGGATCCCGTTAGTCTAGATATAGAAGACGGTTGTATAACGAGAGATCTCGTTAGTCTAGATATAGAAGACGGTTGTACAGACGGATCGCGTTAGTCTAGATATAGAAGATGGTTGTACAACGACGTATCTCGTTAGTCTAGATATAGAAGGCGGTTGTACAGACGGATCTCGTTAGTCTAGATATAGAAGACGGTTGTACAGACGGATCTCGTTAGTCTAGATATAGAAGACGGTTGTACAGACGGATCTCGTTAGTCTAGATATTGATGACGTTTGTCCAACGACGTATCTCGTTTGTCTAGGTATAGAAGACGGTTGTACAGACGGATCTCGTTAGTCTAGATATAGAAGACGGTTGTACAGACGGATCTCGTTAGTCTAGATGTAGAAGACGGTTGTACAGACGGATCTCGTTAGTCTAGATATAGAAGATGGTTGTACAACGACGTATCTCGTTCGTCTAGATATAGAAGGCGGTTGTACAGACGGATCTCGTTAGTCTAGATATAGAAGACGGTTGTACAACGACGGATCTCGTTAGTCTAGATATAGAAGACGGTTGTGCAGACGGATCTCGTTAGTCTAGATATAGAAGACGGTTGTACAGACGGATCTCGTTAGTCTAGATGTAGAAGACGGTTGTACAGACGGATCTCGTTAGTCTAGATATAGAAGATGGTTGTACAACGACGTATCTCGTTCGTCTAGATATAGAAGGCGGTTGTACAGACGGATCTCGTTAGTCTAGATATAGAAGACGGTTGTACAACGACGGATCTCGTTAGTCTAGATATAGAAGACGGTTGTGCAGACGGATCTCGTTAGTCTAGATATAAAATACGGTTGTACAGACGGATCCCGTTAGTCTAGATATAGAAGACGGTTGTATAACGAGAGATCTCGTTAGTCTAGATATAGAAGACGGTTGTACAGACGGATCTCGTTAGTCTAGATATAGAAGATGGTTGTACAGACGGATTTCGTTGGTCTAGATATAGAAGACGGTTGTACAGACGGATCTCGTTAGTCTAGATATAGAAGACGGTTGTACAGACGGATCCCGTTAGTCTAGATATTGAAGACGGTTGTACAGCCGGATCTCGTTAGTCTAGATATAGAAGACGGTTGTACAGACGGATCTCGTTAGTCTAGATATAGAAGACGGTTGTACAGACGGATCTCGTTAGTCTAGATATAGAAGACGGTTGTACAGACGGATTTCGTTAGTCTAGATATAGAAGACGTTTGTCCAACGACGTATCTCGTTAGTCTAGATATAGAAGACGGTTGTACAGACGGATCTCGTTAGTCTAGATATAGAAGACGGTTGTACAGACGGATCCCGTTAGTCTAGATATAGAAGACGGTTGTACAGACGGATCTCGTTAGTCTAGATATTGAAGACGTTTGTCCAGCGACGTACCTCGTTAGTCTAGATATAGAAAACGGTTGTACAGACGGATCTCGTTAGTCTAGATATAGAAGACGGTTGTACAACGACGGATCTCGTTAGTCTAGATATAGAAGAAGGTTGTACAGACGGATCTCGTGAGCCTAGATATAGAAGACGGTTGTACAGACGGGTCTCGTTAGTCTAGATATAGAAGACGGTTGTACAACGACGTATCTCGTTCGTCTAGATATAGAAGGCGGTTGTACAGACGGATCTCGTTAGTCTAGATATAGAAGACGGTTGTACAGACGGATCTCGTTAGTCTAGATATTGAAGACGTTTGTCCAACGACGTACCTCGTTAGTCTAGATATAGAAAACGGTTGTACAGACGGATCTCGTTAGTCTAGATATAGAGGACGGTTGTACAGACGGATCTCGTTAGTCTAGATATAGAAGAAGGTTGTACAGACGGGTCTCGTGAGTCTAGATAGAGAAGACGGTTGTACAGACGGATCTCGTTAGTCTAGATATAGAAGAAGGTTGTACAGACGGATCTCATTAGTCTAGATATAGAAGACGGTTGTACAGACGGATCCCGTTAGTCTAGATATAGAAGACGGTTGTACAGACGGATCTCGTTAGTCTAGATATAGAAGACGGTTGTACAGACGGATCCCGTTAGTCTAGATATTGAAGACGGTTGTACAGACGGGTCTCGTGAGTCTAGATAGAGAAGACGGTTGTACAGACGGATCTCGTTAGTCTAGATATAGAAGACGGTTGTACAGACGGATCCCGTTAGTCTAGATATAGAAGACGGTTGTACAGACGGATCTCGTTAGTCTAGATATAGAAGACGGTTGTACAGACGGATCCCGTTAGTCTAGATATTGAAGACGGTTGTACAGACGGATCTCGTTAGTCTAGATATAGAAGACGGTTGTATAACGAGAGATCTCGTTAGTCTAGATATAGAAGACGGTTGTACAGACGGATCTCGTTAGTCTAGATATAGAAGACGGTTGTACAGCCGGATCTCGTTAGTCTAGATATAGAAGACGGTTGTACAGACGGATCTCGTTAATATAGATATAGAAGACGGTTGTACAGACGGATCTCGTTAGTCTAGATATAGAAGACGGTTGTACAGACGGATCTCGTTAGTCTAGATATAGAAGACGTTTGTCCAACGACGTATCTCGTTAGTCTAGATATAGAAGACGGTTGTACAAACGGATCTCGTTAGTCTAGATATAGAAGACGGTTGTACAGACGGATCCCGTTAGTCTAGATATAGAAGACGGTTGTACAGACGGATCTCGTTAGTCTAGATATTGATGACGGTTGTACAGACGGGTCTCGTTAGTCTAGATATAGAAGACGGTTGTACAACGACGTATCTCGTTCGTCTAGATATAGAAGGCGGTTGTACAGACGGATCTCGTAAGTCTAGATATAGAAGACGGTTGTACAGACGGATCTCGTTAGTCTAGATATTGAAGACGTTTGTCCAACGACGTACCTCGTTAGTCTAGATATAGAAGACGGTTGTACAGACGGATCTCGTTAGTCTAGATATAGAAGACGGTTGTACAGACGGATCCCGTTAGTCTAGATATAGAAGACGGTTGTACAGACGGATCTCGTTAGTCTAGATATTGAAGACGTTTGTCCAGCGACGTACCTCGTTAGTCTAGATATAGAAAACGGTTGTACAGACGGATCTCGTTAGTCTAGATATAGAAGACGGTTGTACAACGACGGATCTCGTTAGTCTAGATATAGAAGAAGGTTGTACAGACGGATCTCGTGAGCCTAGATATAGAAGACGGTTGTACAGACGGGTCTCGTTAGTCTAGATATAGAAGACGGTTGTACAACGACGTATCTCGTTCGTCTAGATATAGAAGGCGGTTGTACAGACGGATCTCGTTAGTCTAGATATAGAAGACGGTTGTACAGACGGATCTCGTTAGTCTAGATATTGAAGACGTTTGTCCAACGACGTACCTCGTTAGTCTAGATATAGAAAACGGTTGTACAGACGGATCTCGTTAGTCTAGATATAGAGGACGGTTGTACAGACGGATCTCGTTAGTCTAGATATAGAAGAAGGTTGTACAGACGGGTCGCGTGAGTCTAGATAGAGAAGACGGTTGTACAGACGGATCTCGTTAGTCTAGATATAGAAGAAGGTTGTACAGACGGATCTCATTAGTCTAGATATAGAAGACGGTTGTACAGACGGATCCCGTTAGTCTAGATATAGAAGACGGTTGTACAGACGGATCTCGTTAGTCTAGATATAGAAGACGGTTGTACAGACGGATCCCGTTAGTCTAGATATTGAAGACGGTTGTACAGACGGGTCTCGTGAGTCTAGATAGAGAAGACGGTTGTACAGACGGATCTCGTTAGTCTAGATATAGAAGACGGTTGTACAGACGGATCCCGTTAGTCTAGATATAGAAGACGGTTGTACAGACGGATCTCGTTAGTCTAGATATAGAAGACGGTTGTACAGACGGATCCCGTTAGTCTAGATATTGAAGACGGTTGTACAGACGGATCTCGTTAGTCTAGATATAGAAGACGGTTGTATAACGAGAGATCTCGTTAGTCTAGATATAGAAGACGGTTGTACAGACGGATCTCGTTAGTCTAGATATAGAAGACGGTTGTACAGCCGGATCTCGTTAGTCTAGATATAGAAGACGGTTGTACAGACGGATCTCGTTAATATAGATATAGAAGACGGTTGTACAGACGGATCTCGTTAGTCTAGATATAGAAGACGGTTGTACAGACGGATCTCGTTAGTCTAGATATAGAAGACGTTTGTCCAACGACGTATCTCGTTAGTCTAGATATAGAAGACGGTTGTACAAACGGATCTCGTTAGTCTAGATATAGAAGACGGTTGTACAGACGGATCCCGTTAGTCTAGATATAGAAGACGGTTGTACAGACGGATCTCGTTAGTCTAGATATTGATGACGGTTGTACAGACGGGTCTCGTTAGTCTAGATATAGAAGACGGTTGTACAACGACGTATCTCGTTCGTCTAGATATAGAAGGCGGTTGTACAGACGGATCTCGTTAGTCTAGATATAGAAGACGGTTGTACAGACGGATCTCGTTAGTCTAGATATTGAAGACGTTTGTCCAACGACGTACCTCGTTAGTCTAGATATAGAAAACGGTTGTACAGACGGATCTCGTTAGTCTAGATATAGAAGACGGTTGTACAACGACGGATCTCGTTAGTCTAGATATAGAAGACGGTTGTGCAGACGGATCTCGTTAGTCTAGATATAGAAGAAGGTTGTACAGACGGGTCTCGTGAGTCTAGATAGAGAAGACGGTTGTACAGACGGATCTCGTTAGTCTAGATATAGAAGACGGTTGTACAGACGGATCTCGTTAGTCTAGATATAGAAGAAGGTTGTACAGACGGGTCTCGTGAGTCTAGATAGAGAAGACGGTTGTACAGACGGATCTCGTTAGTCTAGATATAGAAGAAGGTTGTACAGACGTATCTCATTAGTCTAGATATAGAAGACGGTTGTACAGACGGATCCCGTTAGTCTAGATATAGAAGACGGTTGTACAGACGGATCTCGTTAGTCTAGATATAGAAGACGGTTGTACAGACGGATCCCGTTAGTCTAGATATTGAAGACGGTTGTACAGACGGATCTCGTTAGTCTAGATATAGAAGACGGTTGTATAACGAGAGATCTCGTTAGTCTAGATATAGAAGACGGTTGTACAGACGGATCTCGTTAGTCTAGATATAGAAGACGGTTGTACAGCCGGATCTCGTTAGTCTAGATATAGAAGACGGTTGTACAGACGGATCTCGTTAATATAGATATAGAAGACGGTTGTACAGACGGATCTCGTTAGTCTAGATATAGAAGACGGTTGTACAGACGGATCTCGTTAGTCTAGATATAGAAGACGTTTGTCCAACGACGTATCTCGTTAGTCTAGATATAGAAGACGGTTGTACAAACGGATCTCGTTAGTCTAGATATAGAAGACGGTTGTACAGACGGATCCCGTTAGTCTAGATATAGAAGACGGTTGTACAGACGGATCTCGTTAGTCTAGATATTGATGACGGTTGTACAGACGGGTCTCGTTAGTCTAGATATAGAAGACGGTTGTACAGACGGATCTCGTTATTCTAGATATAGAAGACGGTTGTACAGACGGATCCCGTTAGTCTAGATATAGAAGACGGTTGTATAACGAGAGATCTCGTTAGTCTAGATATAGAAGACGATTATACAGACGGATCTCGTTAGTCTAGATATAGAAGACGGTTGTACAGACGGATCTCGTTAGTCTAGATATAGAAGACGGTTGTACAGACGGATCTCGTTAGTCTAGATATAGAAGAAGGTTGTACAGACGGATCTCGTTAGTCTAGATATAGAAGACGGTTGTACAGACGGATCCCGTTAGTCTAGATATAGAAGACGGTTGTACAAACGGATCTCGTTAGTCTAGATATAGAAGACGGTTGTACAGACGGATCCCGTTAGTCTAGATATAGAAGACGGTTGTACAGACGGATCTCGTTAGTCTAGATATTGATGACGGTTGTACAGACGGGTCTCGTTAGTCTAGATATAGAAGACGGTTGTACAGACGGATCTCGTTATTCTAGATATAGAAGACGGTTGTACAGACGGATCCCGTTAGTCTAGATATAGAAGACGGTTGTATAACGAGAGATCTCGTTAGTCTAGATATAGAAGACGATTATACAGACGGATCTCGTTAGTCTAGATATAGAAGACGGTTGTACAGACGGATCTCGTTAGTCTAGATATAGAAGACGGTTGTACAGACGGATCCCGTTAGTCTAGATATTGAAGACGGTTGTACAGACGGATCTCGTTAGTCTAGATATAGAAGACGGTTGTATAACGAGAGATCTCGTTAGTCTAGATATAGAAGACGGTTGTACAGACGGATCTCGTTAGTCTAGATATAGAAGACGGTTGTACAGCCGGATCTCGTTAGTCTAGATATAGAAGACGGTTGTACAGACGGATCTCGTTAATATAGATATAGAAGACGGTTGTACAGACGGATCTCGTTAGTCTAGATATAGAAGACGGTTGTACAGACGGATCTCGTTAGTCTAGATATAGAAGACGTTTGTCCAACGACGTATCTCGTTAGTCTAGATATAGAAGACGGTTGTACAAACGGATCTCGTTAGTCTAGATATAGAAGACGGTTGTACAGACGGATCCCGTTAGTCTAGATATAGAAGACGGTTGTACAGACGGATCTCGTTAGTCTAGATATTGATGACGGTTGTACAGACGGGTCTCGTTAGTCTAGATATAGAAGACGGTTGTACAGACGGATCTCGTTATTCTAGATATAGAAGACGGTTGTACAGACGGATCCCGTTAGTCTAGATATAGAAGACGGTTGTATAACGAGAGATCTCGTTAGTCTAGATATAGAAGACGATTATACAGACGGATCTCGTTAGTCTAGATATAGAAGACGGTTGTACAGACGGATCTCGTTAGTCTAGATATAGAAGACGGTTGTACAGACGGATCTCGTTAGTCTAGATATAGAAGACGGTTGTACAGCCGGATCTCGTTAGTCTAGATATAGAAGACGGTTGTACAGACGGATCTCGTTAATATAGATATAGAAGACGGTTGTACAGACGGATCTCGTTAGTCTAGATATAGAAGACGGTTGTACAGACGGATCTCGTTAGTCTAGATATAGAAGACGTTTGTCCAACGACGTATCTCGTTAGTCTAGATATAGAAGACGGTTGTACAAACGGATCTCGTTAGTCTAGATATAGAAGACGGTTGTACAGACGGATCCCGTTAGTCTAGATATAGAAGACGGTTGTACAGACGGATCTCGTTAGTCTAGATATTGATGACGGTTGTACAGACGGGTCTCGTTAGTCTAGATATAGAAGACGGTTGTACAGACGGATCTCGTTATTCTAGATATAGAAGACGGTTGTACAGACGGATCCCGTTAGTCTAGATATAGAAGACGGTTGTATAACGAGAGATCTCGTTAGTCTAGATATAGAAGACGATTATACAGACGGATCTCGTTAGTCTAGATATAGAAGACGGTTGTACAGACGGATCTCGTTAGTCTAGATATAGAAGACGGTTGTACAGACGGATCTCGTTAGTCTAGATATAGAAGAAGGTTGTACAGACGGATCTCGTTAGTCTAGATATAGAGGACGGTTGTACAGACGGGTCTCGTTAGTCTAGATATAGAAGAAGGTTGTACAGACGGATCTCGTTAGTCTAGATATAGAAGAAGGTTGTACAGACGGGTCTCGTGAGTCTAGATAGAGAAGACGGTTGTACAGACGGGTCTCGTTAGTCTAGATACAGAAGACGGTTGTATAGACGGATCTCATTAGTCTAGATATAGAAGACGGTTGTACAGACGGATCTCGTTATTCTAGATATAGAAGACGGTTGTACAGACGGATCCCGTTAGTCTAGATATAGAAGACGGTTGTATAACGAGAGATCTCGTTAGTCTAGATATAGAAGACGATTATACAGACGGATCTCGTTAGTCTAGATATAGAAGACGGTTGTACAGACGGATCTCGTTAGTCTAGATATAGAAGACGGTTGTACAGACGGATCTCGTTAGTCTAGATATAGAAGAAGGTTGTACAGACGGATCTCGTTAGTCTAGATATAGAGGACGGTTGTACAGACGGGTCTCGTTAGTCTAGATATAGAAGACGGTTGTACAGACGGATCCCGTTAGTCTAGATATAGAAGACGGTTGTATAACGAGAGATCTCGTTAGTCTAGATATAGAAAACGGTTGTACAGACGGATCGCGTTAGTCTAGATATAGAAGATGGTTGTACAACGACGTATCTCGTTAGTCTAGATATAGAAGGCGGTTGTACAGACGGATCTCGTTAGTCTAGATATAGAAGACGGTTGTACAGACGGATCTCGTTAGTCTAGATATAGAAGACGGTTGTACAGACGGATCTCGTTAGTCTAGATATTGATGACGTTTGTCCAACGACGTATCTCGTTTGTCTAGGTATAGAAGACGGTTGTACAGACGGATCTCGTTAGTCTAGATATAGAAGACGGTTGTACAGACGGATCTCGTTAGTCTAGATGTAGAAGACGGTTGTACAGACGGATCTCGTTAGTCTAGATATAGAAGATGGTTGTACAACGACGTATCTCGTTCGTCTAGATATAGAAGGCGGTTGTACAGACGGATCTCGTTAGTCTAGATATAGAAGACGGTTGTACAACGACGGATCTCGTTAGTCTAGATATAGAAGACGGTTGTGCAGACGGATCTCGTTAGTCTAGATATAGAAGACGGTTGTACAGACGGATCTCGTTAGTCTAGATGTAGAAGACGGTTGTACAGACGGATCTCGTTAGTCTAGATATAGAAGATGGTTGTACAACGACGTATCTCGTTCGTCTAGATATAGAAGGCGGTTGTACAGACGGATCTCGTTAGTCTAGATATAGAAGACGGTTGTACAACGACGGATCTCGTTAGTCTAGATATAGAAGACGGTTGTGCAGACGGATCTCGTTAGTCTAGATATAAAATACGGTTGTACAGACGGATCCCGTTAGTCTAGATATAGAAGACGGTTGTATAACGAGAGATCTCGTTAGTCTAGATATAGAAGACGGTTGTACAGACGGATCTCGTTAGTCTAGATATAGAAGATGATTGTACAGACGGATTTCGTTGGTCTAGATATAGAAGACGGTTGTACAGACGGATCTCGTTAGTCTAGATATAGAAGACGGTTGTACAGACGGATCCCGTTAGTCTAGATATTGAAGACGGTTGTACAGCCGGATCTCGTTAGTCTAGATATAGAAGACGGTTGTACAGACGGATCTCGTTAGTCTAGATATAGAAGACGGTTGTACAGACGGATCTCGTTAGTCTAGATATAGAAGACGGTTGTACAGACGGATTTCGTTAGTCTAGATATAGAAGACGTTTGTCCAACGACGTATCTCGTTAGTCTAGATATAGAAGACGGTTGTACAGACGGATCTCGTTAGTCTAGATATAGAAGACGGTTGTACAGACGGATCCCGTTAGTCTAGATATAGAAGACGGTTGTACAGACGGATCTCGTTAGTCTAGATATTGAAGACGTTTGTCCAGCGACGTACCTCGTTAGTCTAGATATAGAAAACGGTTGTACAGACGGATCTCGTTAGTCTAGATATAGAAGACGGTTGTACAACGACGGATCTCGTTAGTCTAGATATAGAAGAAGGTTGTACAGACGGATCTCGTGAGCCTAGATATAGAAGACGGTTGTACAGACGGGTCTCGTTAGTCTAGATATAGAAGACGGTTGTACAACGACGTATCTCGTTCGTCTAGATATAGAAGGCGGTTGTACAGACGGATCTCGTTAGTCTAGATATAGAAGACGGTTGTACAGACGGATCTCGTTAGTCTAGATATTGAAGACGTTTGTCCAACGACGTACCTCGTTAGTCTAGATATAGAAAACGGTTGTACAGACGGATCTCGTTAGTCTAGATATAGAGGACGGTTGTACAGACGGATCTCGTTAGTCTAGATATAGAAGAAGGTTGTACAGACGGGTCTCGTGAGTCTAGATAGAGAAGACGGTTGTACAGACGGATCTCGTTAGTCTAGATATAGAAGAAGGTTGTACAGACGGATCTCATTAGTCTAGATATAGAAGACGGTTGTACAGACGGATCCCGTTAGTCTAGATATAGAAGACGGTTGTACAGACGGATCTCGTTAGTCTAGATATAGAAGACGGTTGTACAGACGGATCCCGTTAGTCTAGATATTGAAGACGGTTGTACAGACGGGTCTCGTGAGTCTAGATAGAGAAGACGGTTGTACAGACGGATCTCGTTAGTCTAGATATAGAAGACGGTTGTACAGACGGATCTCGTTAGTCTAGATATAGAAGACGGTTGTACAGACGGATCTCGTTAGTCTAGATATAGAAGACGGTTGTACAACGATGGATCTCGTTAGTCTAGATATAGAGGACGGTTGTACAGACGGATCTCGTTAGTCTAGATATAGAAGAAGGTTGTACAGACGAGTCTCGTGAGTCTAGATAGAGAAGACGGTTGTACAGACGGATCTCGTTAGTCTAGATATAGAAGAAGGTTGTACAGACGGATCTCATTAGTCTAGATATAGAAGACGGTTGTACAGACGGATCCCGTTAGTCTAGATATAGAAGACGGTTGTACAGACGGATCTCGTTAGTCTAGATATAGAAGACGGTTGTACAGACGGATCCCGTTAGTCTAGATATTGAAGACGGTTGTACAGACGGATCTCGTTAGTCTAGATATAGAAGACGGTTGTATAACGAGAGATCTCGTTAGTCTAGATATAGAAGACGGTTGTACAGACGGATCTCGTTAGTCTAGATATAGAAGACGGTTGTACAGCCGGATCTCGTTAGTCTAGATATAGAAGACGGTTGTACAGACGGATCTCGTTAATATAGATATAGAAGACGGTTGTACAGACGGATCTCGTTAGTCTAGATATAGAAGACGGTTGTACAGACGGATCTCGTTAGTCTAGATATAGAAGACGTTTGTCCAACGACGTATCTCGTTAGTCTAGATATAGAAGACGGTTGTACAGACGGATCTCGTTAGTCTAGATATAGAAGACGGTTGTACAGACGGATCCCGTTAGTCTAGATATAGAAGACGGTTGTACAGACGGATCTCGTTAGTCTAGATATTGATGACGGTTGTACAGACGGGTCTCGTTAGTCTAGATATAGAAGACGGTTGTACAACGACGTATCTCGTTCGTCTAGATATAGAAGGCGGTTGTACAGACGGATCTCGTTAGTCTAGATATAGAAGACGGTTGTACAGACGGATCTCGTTAGTCTAGATATTGAAGACGTTTGTCCAACGACGTACCTCGTTAGTCTAGATATAGAAAACGGTTGTACAGACGGATCTCGTTAGTCTAGATATAGAAGACGGTTGTACAGACGGGTCTCGTGAGTCTAGATAGAGATGACGGTTGTACAGACGGGTCTCGTGAGTCTAGATAGAGAAGACGGTTGTACAGACGGATCTCGTTAGTCTAGATATAGAAGACGGTTGTACAGACGGATCCCGTTAGTCTAGATATAGAAGACGGTTGTATAACGAGAGATCTCGTTAGTCTAGATATAGAAGACGATTATACAGACGGATCTCGTTAGTCTAGATATAGAAGACGGTTGTACAGACGGATCTCGTTAGTCTAGATATAGAAGACGGTTGTACAGACGGATCTCGTTAGTCTAGATATAGAAGAAGGTTGTACAGACGGATCTCGTTAGTCTAGATATAGAAGAAGGTTGTACAGACGGGTCTCGTGAGTCTAGATAGAGAAGACGGTTGTACAGACGGGTCTCGTTAGTCTAGATATAGAAGACGGTTGTACAGACGGATCTCGTTAGTCTAGATATAGAAGACGGTTGTACAGACGGATCTCGTTAGTCTAGATATAGAAGAAGGTTGTACAGACGGATCTCGTTAGTCTAGATATAGAGGACGGTTGTACAAACGGATCTCGTTAGTCTAGATATAGAAGAAGGTTGTACAGACGGGTCTCGTTAGTCTAGATATAGAAGACGGTTGTACAGACGGATCCCGTTAGTCTAGATATAGAAGACGGTTGTATAACGAGAGATCTCGTTAGTCTAGATATAGAAAACGGTTGTACAGACGGATCGCGTTAGTCTAGATATAGAAGACGGTTGTATAACGAGAGATCTCGTTAGTCTAGATATAGAAGACGATTATACAGACGGATCTCGTTAGTCTAGATATAGAAGACGGTTGTACAGACGGATCTCGTTAGTCTAGATATAGAAGACGGTTGTACAGACGGATCTCGTTAGTCTAGATATAGAAGAAGGTTGTACAGACGGATCTCGTTAGTCTAGATATAGAAGAAGGTTGTACAGACGGATCTCGTTAGTCTAGATATAGAAGACGGTTGTACAGACGGATCCCGTTAGTCTAGATATAGAAGACGGTTGTACAGACGGATCTCGTTAGTCTAGATATAGAAGAAGGTTGTACAGACGGGTCTCGTTAGTCTAGATATAGAAGACGGTTGTACAGACGGATCCCGTTAGTCTAGATATAGAAGACGGTTGTATAACGAGAGATCTCGTTAGTCTAGATATAGAAAACGGTTGTACAGACGGATCGCGTTAGTCTAGATATAGAAGATGGTTGTACAACGACGTATCTCGTTAGTCTAGATATAGAAGGCGGTTGTACAGACGGATCTCGTTAGTCTAGATATAAAAGACGGTTGTACAGACGGATCTCGTTAGTCTAGATATAGAGGACGGTTGTACAGACGGATCTCGTTAGTCTAGATATAGAAGAAGGTTGTACAGACGGGTCTCGTGAGTCTAGATAGAGAAGACGGTTGTACAGACGGATCTCGTTAGTCTAGATATAGAAGACGGTTGTACAGACGGGTCTCGTGAGTCTAGATAGAGAAGACGGTTGTACAGACGGGTCTCGTTAGTCTAGATACAGAAGACGGTTGTATAGACGGATCTCATTAGTCTAGATATAGAAGACGGTTGTACAGACGGATCTCGTTTTTTAGATATAGAAGACGGTTGTACAGACGGATCCCGTTAGTCTAGATATAGAAGACGGTTGTATAACGAGAGATCTCGTTAGTCTAGATATAGAAGACGATTCTACAGACGGATCTCGTTAGTCTAGATATAGAAGACGGTTGTACAGACGGATCTCGTTAGTCTAGATATAGAAGACGGTTGTACAGACGGGTCTCGTTAGTCTAGATACAGAAGACGGTTGTATAGACGGATCTCATTAGTCTAGATATAGAAGACGGTTGTACAGACGGATCTCGTTAGTCTAGATATAGAAGACAGTGGTACAGACGGATCTCGTTAGTCTAGATATAGAAGAAGGTTGTACAGACGGGTCTCGTGAGTCTAGATAGAGAAGACGGTTGTACAGACGGGTCTCGTTAGTCTAGATACAGAAGACGGTTGTATAGACGGATCTGATTTGTCTAGATATAGAAGACGGTTGTACAGACGGATCTCGTTATTCTAGATATAGAAGACGGTTGTACAGACGGATCCCGTTAGTCTAGATATAGAAGACGGTTGTATAACGAGAGATCTCGTTAGTCTAGATATAGAAGACGATTATACAGACGGATCTCGTTAGTCTAGATATAGAAGACGGTTGTACAGACGGATCTCGTTAGTCTAGATATAGAAGACGGTTGTACAGACGGATCTCGTTAGTCTAGATATAGAAGAAGGTTGTACAGACGGATCTCGTTAGTCTAGATATAGAAGAAGGTTGTACAGACGGGTCTCGTGAGTCTAGATAGAGAAGACGGTTGTACAGACGGGTCTCGTTAGTCTAGATACAGAAGACGGTTGTATAGACGGATCTCATTAGTCTAGATATAGAAGACGGTTGTACAGACGGATCTCGTTATTCTAGATATAGAAGACGGTTGTACAGACGGATCCCGTTAGTCTAGATATAGAAGACGGTTGTATAACGAGAGATCTCGTTAGTCTAGATATAGAAGACGATTATACAGACGGATCTCGTTAGTCTAGATATAGAAGACGGTTGTACAGACGGATCTCGTTAGTCTAGATATAGAAGACGGTTGTACAGACGGATCTCGTTAGTCTAGATATAGAAGAAGGTTGTACAGACGGATCTCGTTAGTCTAGATATAGAGGACGGTTGTACAGACGGATCTCGTTAGTCTAGATATAGAAGAAGGTTGTACAGACGGGTCTCGTTAGTCTAGATATAGAAGACGGTTGTACAGACGGATCCCGTTAGTCTAGATATAGAAGACGGTTGTACAGACGGATCTCGTTAGTCTAGATGTAGAAGACGGTTGTACAGACGGATCTCGTTAGTCTAGATATAGAAGATGGTTGTACAACGACGTATCTCGTTCGTCTAGATATAGAAGGCGGTTGTACAGACGGATCTCGTTAGTCTAGATATAGAAGACGGTTGTACAACGACGGATCTCGTTAGTCTAGATATAGAAGACGGTTGTGCAGACGGATCTCGTTAGTCTAGATATAGAAGACGGTTGTACAGACGGATCTCGTTAGTCTAGATGTAGAAGACGGTTGTACAGACGGATCTCGTTAGTCTAGATATAGAAGACGGTTGTACAGACGGATCTCGTTAGTCTAGATGTAGAAGACGGTTGTACAGACGGATCTCGTTAGTCTAGATATAGAAGATGGTTGTACAACGACGTATCTCGTTCGTCTAGATATAGAAGGCGGTTGTACAGACGGATCTCGTTAGTCTAGATATAGAAGACGGTTGTACAACGACGGATCTCGTTAGTCTAGATATAGAAGACGGTTGTGCAGACGGATCTCGTTAGTCTAGATATAGAAGACGGTTGTACAGACGGATCTCGTTAGTCTAGATGTAGAAGACGGTTGTACAGACGGATCTCGTTAGTCTAGATATAGAAGATGGTTGTACAACGACGTATCTCGTTCGTCTAGATATAGAAGGCGGTTGTACAGACGGATCTCGTTAGTCTAGATATAGAAGACGGTTGTACAACGACGGATCTCGTTAGTCTAGATATAGAAGACGGTTGTGCAGACGGATCTCGTTAGTCTAGATATAAAATACGGTTGTACAGACGGATCCCGTTAGTCTAGATATAGAAGACGGTTGTATAACGAGAGATCTCGTTAGTCTAGATATAGAAGACGGTTGTACAGACGGATCTCGTTAGTCTAGATATAGAAGATGGTTGTACAGACGGATTTCGTTGGTCTAGATATAGAAGACGGTTGTACAGACGGATCTCGTTAGTCTAGATATAGAAGACGGTTGTACAGACGGATCCCGTTAGTCTAGATATTGAAGACGGTTGTACAGCCGGATCTCGTTAGTCTAGATATAGAAGACGGTTGTACAGACGGATCTCGTTAGTCTAGATATAGAAGACGGTTGTACAGACGGATCTCGTTAGTCTAGATATAGAAGACGGTTGTACAGACGGATTTCGTTAGTCTAGATATAGAAGACGTTTGTCCAACGACGTATCTCGTTAGTCTAGATATAGAAGACGGTTGTACAGACGGATCTCGTTAGTCTAGATATAGAAGACGGTTGTACAGACGGATCCCGTTAGTCTAGATATAGAAGACGGTTGTACAGACGGATCTCGTTAGTCTAGATATTGAAGACGTTTGTCCAGCGACGTACCTCGTTAGTCTAGATATAGAAAACGGTTGTACAGACGGATCTCGTTAGTCTAGATATAGAAGACGGTTGTACAACGACGGATCTCGTTAGTCTAGATATAGAAGAAGGTTGTACAGACGGATCTCGTGAGCCTAGATATAGAAGACGGTTGTACAGACGGGTCTCGTTAGTCTAGATATAGAAGACGGTTGTACAACGACGTATCTCGTTCGTCTAGATATAGAAGGCGGTTGTACAGACGGATCTCGTTAGTCTAGATATAGAAGACGGTTGTACAGACGGATCTCGTTAGTCTAGATATTGAAGACGTTTGTCCAACGACGTACCTCGTTAGTCTAGATATAGAAAACGGTTGTACAGACGGATCTCGTTAGTCTAGATATAGAGGACGGTTGTACAGACGGATCTCGTTAGTCTAGATATAGAAGAAGGTTGTACAGACGGGTCTCGTGAGTCTAGATAGAGAAGACGGTTGTACAGACGGATCTCGTTAGTCTAGATATAGAAGAAGGTTGTACAGACGGATCTCATTAGTCTAGATATAGAAGACGGTTGTACAGACGGATCCCGTTAGTCTAGATATAGAAGACGGTTGTACAGACGGATCTCGTTAGTCTAGATATAGAAGACGGTTGTACAGACGGATCCCGTTAGTCTAGATATTGAAGACGGTTGTACAGACGGGTCTCGTGAGTCTAGATAGAGAAGACGGTTGTACAGACGGATCTCGTTAGTCTAGATATAGAAGACGGTTGTACAGACGGATCCCGTTAGTCTAGATATAGAAGACGGTTGTACAGACGGATCTCGTTAGTCTAGATATAGAAGACGGTTGTACAGACGGATCCCGTTAGTCTAGATATTGAAGACGGTTGTACAGACGGATCTCGTTAGTCTAGATATAGAAGACGGTTGTATAACGAGAGATCTCGTTAGTCTAGATATAGAAGACGGTTGTACAGACGGATCTCGTTAGTCTAGATATAGAAGACGGTTGTACAGCCGGATCTCGTTAGTCTAGATATAGAAGACGGTTGTACAGACGGATCTCGTTAATATAGATATAGAAGACGGTTGTACAGACGGATCTCGTTAGTCTAGATATAGAAGACGGTTGTACAGACGGATCTCGTTAGTCTAGATATAGAAGACGTTTGTCCAACGACGTATCTCGTTAGTCTAGATATAGAAGACGGTTGTACAAACGGATCTCGTTAGTCTAGATATAGAAGACGGTTGTACAGACGGATCCCGTTAGTCTAGATATAGAAGACGGTTGTACAGACGGATCTCGTTAGTCTAGATATTGATGACGGTTGTACAGACGGGTCTCGTTAGTCTAGATATAGAAGACGGTTGTACAACGACGTATCTCGTTCGTCTAGATATAGAAGGCGGTTGTACAGACGGATCTCGTTAGTCTAGATATAGAAGACGGTTGTACAGACGGATCTCGTTAGTCTAGATATTGAAGACGTTTGTCCAACGACGTACCTCGTTAGTCTAGATATAGAAGACAGTTGTACAGACGGATCTCGTTAGTCTAGATATAGAAGACGGTTGTACAACGACGGATCTCGTTAGTCTAGATATAGAAGACGGTTGTGCAGACGGATCTCGTTAGTCTAGATATAGAAGAAGGTTGTACAGACGGGTCTCGTGAGTCTAGATGGAGAAGACGGTTGTACAGACGGATCTCGTTAGTCTAGATATAGAAGACGGTTGTACAGACGGATCTCGTTAGTCTAGATATAGAAGAAGGTTGTACAGACGGGTCTCGTGAGTCTAGATAGAGAAGACGGTTGTACAGACGGATCTCGTTAGTCTAGATATAGAAGAAGGTTGTACAGACGGATCTCATTAGTCTAGATATAGAAGACGGTTGTACAGACGGATCCCGTTAGTCTAGATATAGAAGACGGTTGTACAGACGGATCTCGTTAGTCTAGATATAGAAGACGGTTGTACAGACGGATCCCGTTAGTCTAGATATTGAAGACGGTTGTACAGACGGATCTCGTTAGTCTAGATATAGAAGACGGTTGTATAACGAGAGATCTCGTTAGTCTAGATATAGAAGACGGTTGTACAGACGGATCTCGTTAGTCTAGATATAGAAGACGGTTGTACAGCCGGATCTCGTTAGTCTAGATATAGAAGACGGTTGTACAGACGGATCTCGTTAATATAGATATAGAAGACGGTTGTACAGACGGATCTCGTTAGTCTAGATATAGAAGACGGTTGTACAGACGGATCTCGTTAGTCTAGATATAGAAGACGTTTGTCCAACGACGTATCTCGTTAGTCTAGATATAGAAGACGGTTGTACAAACGGATCTCGTTAGTCTAGATATAGAAGACGGTTGTACAGACGGATCCCGTTAGTCTAGATATAGAAGACGGTTGTACAGACGGATCTCGTTAGTCTAGATATTGATGACGGTTGTACAGACGGGTCTCGTTAGTCTAGATATAGAAGACGGTTGTACAGACGGATCTCGTTATTCTAGATATAGAAGACGGTTGTACAGACGGATCCCGTTAGTCTAGATATAGAAGACGGTTGTATAACGAGAGATCTCGTTAGTCTAGATATAGAAGACGATTATACAGACGGATCTCGTTAGTCTAGATATAGAAGACGGTTGTACAGACGGATCTCGTTAGTCTAGATATAGAAGACGGTTGTACAGACGGATCTCGTTAGTCTAGATATAGAAGAAGGTTGTACAGACGGATCTCGTTAGTCTAGATATAGAGGACGGTTGTACAGACGGATCTCGTTAGTCTAGATATAGAAGAAGGTTGTACAGACGGGTCTCGTTAGTCTAGATATAGAAGACGGTTGTACAGACGGATCCCGTTAGTCTAGATATAGAAGACGGTTGTATAACGAGAGATCTCGTTAGTCTAGATATAGAAAACGGTTGTACAGACGGATCGCGTTAGTCTAGATATAGAAGATGGTTGTACAACGACGTATCTCGTTAGTCTAGATATAGAAGGCGGTTGTACAGACGGATCTCGTTAGTCTAGATATAGAAGACGGTTGTACAGACGGATCTCGTTAGTCTAGATATAGAAGACGGTTGTACAGACGGATCTCGTTAGTCTAGATATTGATGACGTTTGTCCAACGACGTATCTCGTTTGTCTAGGTATAGAAGACGGTTGTACAGACGGATCTCGTTAGTCTAGATATAGAAGACGGTTGTACAGACGGATCTCGTTAGTCTAGATATAGAAGATGGTTGTACAACGACGTATCTCGTTCGTCTAGATATAGAAGGCGGTTGTACAGACGGATCTCGTTAGTCTAGATATAGAAGACGGTTGTACAACGACGGATCTCGTTAGTCTAGATATAGAAGACGGTTGTGCAGACGGATCTCGTTAGTCTAGATATAGAAGACGGTTGTACAGACGGATCTCGTTAGTCTAGATGTAGAAGACGGTTGTACAGACGGATCTCGTTAGTCTAGATATAGAAGATGGTTGTACAACGACGTATCTCGTTCGTCTAGATATAGAAGGCGGTTGTATAGACGGATCTCGTTAGTCTAGATATAGAAGACGGTTGTACAACGACGGATCTCGTTAGTCTAGATATAGAAGACGGTTGTGCAGACGGATCTCGTTAGTCTAGATATAAAATACGGTTGTACAGACGGATCCCGTTAGTCTAGATATAGAAGACGGTTGTATAACGAGAGATCTCGTTAGTCTAGATATAGAAGACGGTTGTACAGACGGATCTCGTTAGTCTAGATATAGAAGATGGTTGTACAGACGGATTTCGTTGGTCTAGATATAGAAGACGGTTGTACAGACGGATCTCGTTAGTCTAGATATAGAAGACGGTTGTACAGACGGATCCCGTTAGTCTAGATATTGAAGACGGTTGTACAGCCGGATCTCGTTAGTCTAGATATAGAAGACGGTTGTACAGACGGATCTCGTTAGTCTAGATATAGAAGACGGTTGTACAGACGGATCTCGTTAGTCTAGATATAGAAGACGGTTGTACAGACGGATTTCGTTAGTCTAGATATAGAAGACGTTTGTCCAACGACGTATCTCGTTAGTCTAGATATAGAAGACGGTTGTACAGACGGATCTCGTTAGTCTAGATATAGAAGACGGTTGTACAGACGGATCCCGTTAGTCTAGATATAGAAGACGGTTGTACAGACGGATCTCGTTAGTCTAGATATTGAAGACGTTTGTCCAGCGACGTACCTCGTTAGTCTAGATATAGAAAACGGTTGTACAGACGGATCTCGTTAGTCTAGATATAGAAGACGGTTGTACAGACGGATCTCGTTAGTCTAGATATAGAAGACGGTTGTACAGACGGATCTCGTTAGTCTAGATATAGAAGACGGTTGTACAGACGGATCCCGTTAGTCTAGATATAGAAGACGGTTGTACAGACGGATCTCGTTAGTCTAGATATTGAAGACGTTTGTCCAGCGACGTACCTCGTTAGTCTAGATATAGAAAACGGTTGTACAGACGGATCTCGTTAGTCTAGATATAGAAGACGGTTGTACAACGACGGATCTCGTTAGTCTAGATATAGAAGAAGGTTGTACAGACGGATCTCGTGAGCCTAGATATAGAAGACGGTTGTACAGACGGGTCTCGTTAGTCTAGATATAGAAGACGGTTGTACAACGACGTATCTCGTTCGTCTAGATATAGAAGGCGGTTGTACAGACGGATCTCGTTAGTCTAGATATAGAAGACGGTTGTACAGACGGATCTCGTTAGTCTAGATATTGAAGACGTTTGTCCAACGACGTACCTCGTTAGTCTAGATATAGAAAACGGTTGTACAGACGGATCTCGTTAGTCTAGATATAGAGGACGGTTGTACACACGGATCTCGTTAGTCTAGATATAGAAGAAGGTTGTACAGACGGGTCTCGTGAGTCTAGATAGAGAAGACGGTTGTACAGACGGATCTCGTTAGTCTAGATATAGAAGAAGGTTGTACAGACGGATCTCATTAGTCTAGATATAGAAGACGGTTGTACAGACGGATCCCGTTAGTCTAGATATAGAAGACGGTTGTACAGACGGATCTCGTTAGTCTAGATATAGAAGACGGTTGTACAGACGGATCCCGTTAGTCTAGATATTGAAGACGGTTGTACAGACGGGTCTCGTGAGTCTAGATAGAGAAGACGGTTGTACAGACGGATCTCGTTAGTCTAGATATAGAAGACGGTTGTACAGACGGATCCCGTTAGTCTAGATATAGAAGACGGTTGTACAGACGGATCTCGTTAGTCTAGATATAGAAGACGGTTGTACAGACGGATCCCGTTAGTCTAGATATTGAAGACGGTTGTACAGACGGATCTCGTTAGTCTAGATATAGAAGACGGTTGTATAACGAGAGATCTCGTTAGTCTAGATATAGAAGACGGTTGTACAGACGGATCTCGTTAGTCTAGATATAGAAGACGTTTGTCCAACGACGTATCTCGTTAGTCTAGATATAGAAGACGGTTGTACAAACGGATCTCGTTTGTCTAGATATAGAAGACGGTTGTACAGACGGATCCCGTTAGTCTAGATATAGAAGACGGTTGTACAGACGGATCTCGTTAGTCTAGATATTGATGACGGTTGTACAGACGGGTCTCGTTAGTCTAGATATAGAAGACGGTTGTACAACGACGTATCTCGTTCGTCTAGATATAGAAGGCGGTTGTACAGACGGATCTCGTTAGTCTAGATATAGAAGACGGTTGTACAGACGGATCTCGTTAGTCTAGATATTGAAGACGTTTGTCCAACGACGTACCTCGTTAGTCTAGATATAGAAAACGGTTGTACAGACGGATCTCGTTAGTCTAGATATAGAAGACGGTTGTACAACGACGGATCTCGTTAGTCTAGATATAGAAGACGGTTGTGCAGACGGATCTCGTTAGTCTAGATATAGAAGAAGGTTGTACAGACGGGTCTCGTGAGTCTAGATAGAGAAGACGGTTGTACAGACGGATCTCGTTAGTCTAGATATAGAAGACGGTTGTACAGACGGATCTCGTTAGTCTAGATATAGAAGAAGGTTGTACAGACGGGTCTCGTGAGTCTAGATAGAGAAGACGGTTGTACAGACGGATCTCGTTAGTCTAGATATAGAAGAAGGTTGTACAGACGGATCTCATTAGTCTAGATATAGAAGACGGTTGTACAGACGGATCCCGTTAGTCTAGATATAGAAGACGGTTGTACAGACGGATCCCGTTAGTCTAGATATTGAAGACGGTTGTACAGACGGATCTCGTTAGTCTAGATATAGAAGACGGTTGTATAACGAGAGATCTCGTTAGTCTAGATATAGAAGACGGTTGTACAGACGGATCTCGTTAGTCTAGATATAGAAGACGGTTGTACAGCCGGATCTCGTTAGTCTAGATATAGAAGACGGTTGTACAGACGGATCTCGTTAATATAGATATAGAAGACGGTTGTACAGACGGATCTCGTTAGTCTAGATATAGAAGACGGTTGTACAGACGGATCTCGTTAGTCTAGATATAGAAGACGTTTGTCCAACGACGTATCTCGTTAGTCTAGATATAGAAGACGGTTGTACAAACGGATCTCGTTAGTCTAGATATAGAAGACGGTTGTACAGACGGATCCCGTTAGTCTAGATATAGAAGACGGTTGTACAGACGGATCTCGTTAGTCTAGATATTGATGACGGTTGTACAGACGGGTCTCGTTAGTCTAGATATAGAAGACGGTTGTACAGACGGATCTCGTTATTCTAGATATAGAAGACGGTTGTACAGACGGATCCCGTTAGTCTAGATATAGAAGACGGTTGTATAACGAGAGATCTCGTTAGTCTAGATATAGAAGACGATTATACAGACGGATCTCGTTAGTCTAGATATAGAAGACGGTTGTACAGACGGATCTCGTTAGTCTAGATATAGAAGACGGTTGTACAGACGGATCTCGTTAGTCTAGATATAGAAGAAGGTTGTACAGACGGATCTCGTTAGTCTAGATATAGAGGACGGTTGTACAGACGGATCTCGTTAGTCTAGATATAGAAGAAGGTTGTACAGACGGGTCTCGTTAGTCTAGATATAGAAGACGGTTGTACAGACGGATCCCGTTAGTCTAGATATAGAAGACGGTTGTATAACGAGAGATCTCGTTAGTCTAGATATAGAAAACGGTTGTACAGACGGATCGCGTTAGTCTAGATATAGAAGATGGTTGTACAACGACGTATCTCGTTAGTCTAGATATAGAAGGCGGTTGTACAGACGGATCTCGTTAGTCTAGATATAGAAGACGGTTGTACAGACGGATCTCGTTAGTCTAGATATAGAAGACGGTTGTACAGACGGATCTCGTTAGTCTAGATATTGATGACGTTTGTCCAACGACGTATCTCGTTTGTCTAGGTATAGAAGACGGTTGTACAGACGGATCTCGTTAGTCTAGATATAGAAGACGGTTGTACAGACGGATCTCGTTAGTCTAGATATAGAAGATGGTTGTACAACGACGTATCTCGTTCGTCTAGATATAGAAGGCGGTTGTACAGACGGATCTCGTTAGTCTAGATATAGAAGACGGTTGTACAACGACGGATCTCGTTAGTCTAGATATAGAAGACGGTTGTGCAGACGGATCTCGTTAGTCTAGATATAGAAGACGGTTGTACAGACGGATCTCGTTAGTCTAGATGTAGAAGACGGTTGTACAGACGGATCTCGTTAGTCTAGATATAGAAGATGGTTGTACAACGACGTATCTCGTTCGTCTAGATATAGAAGGCGGTTGTATAGACGGATCTCGTTAGTCTAGATATAGAAGACGGTTGTACAACGACGGATCTCGTTAGTCTAGATATAGAAGACGGTTGTGCAGACGGATCTCGTTAGTCTAGATATAAAATACGGTTGTACAGACGGATCCCGTTAGTCTAGATATAGAAGACGGTTGTATAACGAGAGATCTCGTTAGTCTAGATATAGAAGACGGTTGTACAGACGGATCTCGTTAGTCTAGATATAGAAGATGGTTGTACAGACGGATTTCGTTGGTCTAGATATAGAAGAAGGTTGTACAGACGGGTCTCGTGAGTCTAGATAGAGAAGACGGTTGTACAGACGGATCTCGTTAGTCTAGATATAGAAGAAGGTTGTACAGACGGATCTCATTAGTCTAGATATAGAAGACGGTTGTACAGACGGATCCCGTTAGTCTAGATATAGAAGACGGTTGTACAGACGGATCTCGTTAGTCTAGATATAGAAGACGGTTGTACAGACGGATCCCGTTAGTCTAGATATTGAAGACGGTTGTACAGACGGGTCTCGTGAGTCTAGATAGAGAAGACGGTTGTACAGACGGATCTCGTTAGTCTAGATATAGAAGACGGTTGTACAGACGGATCCCGTTAGTCTAGATATAGAAGACGGTTGTACAGACGGATCTCGTTAGTCTAGATATAGAAGACGGTTGTACAGACGGATCCCGTTAGTCTAGATATTGAAGACGGTTGTACAGACGGATCTCGTTAGTCTAGATATAGAAGACGGTTGTATAACGAGAGATCTCGTTAGTCTAGATATAGAAGACGGTTGTACAGACGGATCTCGTTAGTCTAGATATAGAAGACGGTTGTACAGCCGGATCTCGTTAGTCTAGATATAGAAGACGGTTGTACAGACGGATCTCGTTAATATAGATATAGAAGACGGTTGTACAGACGGATCTCGTTAGTCTAGATATAGAAGACGGTTGTACAGACGGATCTCGTTAGTCTAGATATAGAAGACGTTTGTCCAACGACGTATCTCGTTAGTCTAGATATAGAAGACGGTTGTACAAACGGATCTCGTTAGTCTAGATATAGAAGACGGTTGTACAGACGGATCCCGTTAGTCTAGATATAGAAGACGGTTGTACAGACGGATCTCGTTAGTCTAGATATTGATGACGGTTGTACAGACGGGTCTCGTTAGTCTAGATATAGAAGACGGTTGTACAACGACGTATCTCGTTCGTCTAGATATAGAAGGCGGTTGTACAGACGGATCTCGTTAGTCTAGATATAGAAGACGGTTGTACAGACGGATCTCGTTAGTCTAGATATTGAAGACGTTTGTCCAACGACGTACCTCGTTAGTCTAGATATAGAAAACGGTTGTACAGACGGATCTCGTTAGTCTAGATATAGAAGACGGTTGTACAACGACGGATCTCGTTAGTCTAGATATAGAAGACGGTTGTGCAGACGGATCTCGTTAGTCTAGATATAGAAGAAGGTTGTACAGACGGGTCTCGTGAGTCTAGATAGAGAAGACGGTTGTACAGACGGATCTCGTTAGTCTAGATATAGAAGACGGTTGTACAGACGGATCTCGTTAGTCTAGATATAGAAGAAGGTTGTACAGACGGGTCTCGTGAGTCTAGATAGAGAAGACGGTTGTACAGACGGATCTCGTTAGTCTAGATATAGAAGAAGGTTGTACAGACGGATCTCATTAGTCTAGATATAGAAGACGGTTGTACAGACGGATCCCGTTAGTCTAGATATAGAAGACGGTTGTACAGACGGATCTCGTTAGTCTAGATATTGAAGACGTTTGTCCAGCGACGTACCTCGTTAGTCTAGATATAGAAAACGGTTGTACAGACGGATCTCGTTAGTCTAGATATAGAAGACGGTTGTACAACGACGGATCTCGTTAGTCTAGATATAGAAGAAGGTTGTACAGACGGATCTCGTGAGCCTAGATATAGAAGACGGTTGTACAGACGGGTCTCGTTAGTCTAGATATAGAAGACGGTTGTACAACGACGTATCTCGTTCGTCTAGATATAGAAGGCGGTTGTACAGACGGATCTCGTTAGTCTAGATATAGAAGACGGTTGTACAGACGGATCTCGTTAGTCTAGATATTGAAGACGTTTGTCCAACGACGTACCTCGTTAGTCTAGATATAGAAGACGGTTGTACAGACGGATCTCGTTAGTCTAGATATAGAAGACGGTTGTACAGACGGATCCCGTTAGTCTAGATATTGAAGACGGTTGTACAGACGGATCTCGTTAGTCTAGATATAGAAGATGGTTGTACAGACGGATTTCGTTGGTCTAGATATAGAAGACGGTTGTACAGACGGATCTCGTTAGTCTAGATATAGAAGACGGTTGTACAGACGGATCCCGTTAGTCTAGATATTGAAGACGGTTGTACAGCCGGATCTCGTTAGTCTAGATATAGAAGACGGTTGTACAGACGGATCTCGTTAGTCTAGATATAGAAGACGGTTGTACAGACGGATCTCGTTAGTCTAGATATAGAAGACGGTTGTACAGACGGATTTCGTTAGTCTAGATATAGAAGACGTTTGTCCAACGACGTATCTCGTTAGTCTAGATATAGAAGACGGTTGTACAGACGGATCTCGTTAGTCTAGATATAGAAGACGGTTGTACAGACGGATCCCGTTAGTCTAGATATAGAAGACGGTTGTACAGACGGATCTCGTTAGTCTAGATATTGAAGACGTTTGTCCAGCGACGTACCTCGTTAGTCTAGATATAGAAAACGGTTGTACAGACGGATCTCGTTAGTCTAGATATAGAAGACGGTTGTACAGACGGATCTCGTTAGTCTAGATATAGAAGACGGTTGTACAGACGGATCTCGTTAGTCTAGATATAGAAGACGGTTGTACAGACGGATCCCGTTAGTCTAGATATAGAAGACGGTTGTACAGACGGATCTCGTTAGTCTAGATATTGAAGACGTTTGTCCAGCGACGTACCTCGTTAGTCTAGATATAGAAAACGGTTGTACAGACGGATCTCGTTAGTCTAGATATAGAAGACGGTTGTACAACGACGGATCTCGTTAGTCTAGATATAGAAGAAGGTTGTACAGACGGATCTCGTGAGCCTAGATATAGAAGACGGTTGTACAGACGGGTCTCGTTAGTCTAGATATAGAAGACGGTTGTACAACGACGTATCTCGTTCGTCTAGATATAGAAGGCGGTTGTACAGACGGATCTCGTTAGTCTAGATATAGAAGACGGTTGTACAGACGGATCTCGTTAGTCTAGATATTGAAGACGTTTGTCCAACGACGTACCTCGTTAGTCTAGATATAGAAAACGGTTGTACAGACGGATCTCGTTAGTCTAGATATAGAGGACGGTTGTACAGACGGATCTCGTTAGTCTAGATATAGAAGAAGGTTGTACAGACGGGTCTCGTGAGTCTAGATAGAGAAGACGGTTGTACAGACGGATCTCGTTAGTCTAGATATAGAAGAAGGTTGTACAGACGGATCTCATTAGTCTAGATATAGAAGACGGTTGTACAGACGGATCCCGTTAGTCTAGATATAGAAGACGGTTGTACAGACGGATCTCGTTAGTCTAGATATAGAAGACGGTTGTACAGACGGATCCCGTTAGTCTAGATATTGAAGACGGTTGTACAGACGGGTCTCGTGAGTCTAGATAGAGAAGACGGTTGTACAGACGGATCTCGTTAGTCTAGATATAGAAGACGGTTGTACAGACGGATCCCGTTAGTCTAGATATAGAAGACGGTTGTACAGACGGATCTCGTTAGTCTAGATATAGAAGACGGTTGTACAGACGGATCCCGTTAGTCTAGATATTGAAGACGGTTGTACAGACGGATCTCGTTAGTCTAGATATAGAAGACGGTTGTATAACGAGAGATCTCGTTAGTCTAGATATAGAAGACGGTTGTACAGACGGATCTCGTTAGTCTAGATATAGAAGACGGTTGTACAGCCGGATCTCGTTAGTCTAGATATAGAAGACGGTTGTACAGACGGATCTCGTTAATATAGATATAGAAGACGGTTGTACAGACGGATCTCGTTAGTCTAGATATAGAAGACGGTTGTACAGACGGATCTCGTTAGTCTAGATATAGAAGACGTTTGTCCAACGACGTATCTCGTTAGTCTAGATATAGAAGACGGTTGTACAAACGGATCTCGTTAGTCTAGATATAGAAGACGGTTGTACAGACGGATCCCGTTAGTCTAGATATAGAAGACGGTTGTACAGACGGATCTCGTTAGTCTAGATATTGATGACGGTTGTACAGACGGGTCTCGTTAGTCTAGATATAGAAGACGGTTGTACAACGACGTATCTCGTTCGTCTAGATATAGAAGGCGGTTGTACAGACGGATCTCGTTAGTCTAGATATAGAAGACGGTTGTACAGACGGATCTCGTTAGTCTAGATATTGAAGACGTTTGTCCAACGACGTACCTCGTTAGTCTAGATATAGAAAACGGTTGTACAGACGGATCTCGTTAGTCTAGATATAGAAGACGGTTGTACAACGACGGATCTCGTTAGTCTAGATATAGAAGACGGTTGTGCAGACGGATCTCGTTAGTCTAGATATAGAAGAAGGTTGTACAGACGGGTCTCGTGAGTCTAGATAGAGAAGACGGTTGTACAGACGGATCTCGTTAGTCTAGATATAGAAGACGGTTGTACAGACGGATCTCGTTAGTCTAGATATAGAAGAAGGTTGTACAGACGGGTCTCGTGAGTCTAGATAGAGAAGACGGTTGTACAGACGGATCTCGTTAGTCTAGATATAGAAGAAGGTTGTACAGACGGATCTCATTAGTCTAGATATAGAAGACGGTTGTACAGACGGATCCCGTTAGTCTAGATATAGAAGACGGTTGTACAGACGGATCTCGTTAGTCTAGATATAGAAGACGGTTGTACAGACGGATCCCGTTAGTCTAGATATTGAAGACGGTTGTACAGACGGATCTCGTTAGTCTAGATATAGAAGACGGTTGTATAACGAGAGATCTCGTTAGTCTAGATATAGAAGACGGTTGTACAGACGGATCTCGTTAGTCTAGATATAGAAGACGGTTGTACAGCCGGATCTCGTTAGTCTAGATATAGAAGACGGTTGTACAGACGGATCTCGTTAATATAGATATAGAAGACGGTTGTACAGACGGATCTCGTTATTCTAGATATAGAAGACGGTTGTACAGACGGATCCCGTTAGTCTAGATATAGAAGACGGTTGTATAACGAGAGATCTCGTTAGTCTAGATATAGAAGACGATTATACAGACGGATCTCGTTAGTCTAGATATAGAAGACGGTTGTACAGACGGATCTCGTTAGTCTAGATATAGAAGACGGTTGTACAGACGGATCTCGTTAGTCTAGATATAGAAGAAGGTTGTACAGACGGATCTCGTTAGTCTAGATATAGAGGACGGTTGTACAGACGGATCTCGTTAGTCTAGATATAGAAGAAGGTTGTACAGACGGGTCTCGTTAGTCTAGATATAGAAGACGGTTGTACAGACGGATCCCGTTAGTCTAGATATAGAAGACGGTTGTATAACGAGAGATCTCGTTAGTCTAGATATAGAAAACGGTTGTACAGACGGATCGCGTTAGTCTAGATATAGAAGATGGTTGTACAACGACGTATCTCGTTAGTCTAGATATAGAAGGCGGTTGTACAGACGGATCTCGTTAGTCTAGATATAGAAGACGGTTGTACAGACGGATCTCGTTAGTCTAGATATAGAAGACGGTTGTACAGACGGATCTCGTGAGTCTAGATAGAGAAGACGGTTGTACAGACGGATCTCGTTAGTCTAGATATAGAAGAAGGTTGTACAGACGGATCTCATTAGTCTAGATATAGAAGACGGTTGTACAGACGGATCCCGTTAGTCTAGATATAGAAGACGGTTGTACAGACGGATCTCGTTAGTCTAGATATAGAAGACGGTTGTACAGACGGATCCCGTTAGTCTAGATATTGAAGACGGTTGTACAGACGGATCTCGTTAGTCTAGATATAGAAGATGGTTGTACAGACGGATTTCGTTGGTCTAGATATAGAAGACGGTTGTACAGACGGATCTCGTTAGTCTAGATATAGAAGACGGTTGTACAGACGGATCCCGTTAGTCTAGATATTGAAGACGGTTGTACAGCCGGATCTCGTTAGTCTAGATATAGAAGACGGTTGTACAGACGGATCTCGTTAGTCTAGATATAGAAGACGGTTGTACAGACGGATCTCGTTAGTCTAGATATAGAAGACGGTTGTACAGACGGATTTCGTTAGTCTAGATATAGAAGACGTTTGTCCAACGACGTATCTCGTTAGTCTAGATATAGAAGACGGTTGTACAGACGGATCTCGTTAGTCTAGATATAGAAGACGGTTGTACAGACGGATCCCGTTAGTCTAGATATAGAAGACGGTTGTACAGACGGATCTCGTTAGTCTAGATATTGAAGACGTTTGTCCAGCGACGTACCTCGTTAGTCTAGATATAGAAAACGGTTGTACAGACGGATCTCGTTAGTCTAGATATAGAAGACGGTTGTACAGACGGATCTCGTTAGTCTAGATATAGAAGACGGTTGTACAGACGGATCTCGTTAGTCTAGATATAGAAGACGGTTGTACAGACGGATCCCGTTAGTCTAGATATAGAAGACGGTTGTACAGACGGATCTCGTTAGTCTAGATATTGAAGACGTTTGTCCAGCGACGTACCTCGTTAGTCTAGATATAGAAAACGGTTGTACAGACGGATCTCGTTAGTCTAGATATAGAAGACGGTTGTACAACGACGGATCTCGTTAGTCTAGATATAGAAGAAGGTTGTACAGACGGATCTCGTGAGCCTAGATATAGAAGACGGTTGTACAGACGGGTCTCGTTAGTCTAGATATAGAAGACGGTTGTACAACGACGTATCTCGTTCGTCTAGATATAGAAGGCGGTTGTACAGACGGATCTCGTTAGTCTAGATATAGAAGACGGTTGTACAGACGGATCTCGTTAGTCTAGATATTGAAGACGTTTGTCCAACGACGTACCTCGTTAGTCTAGATATAGAAAACGGTTGTACAGACGGATCTCGTTAGTCTAGATATAGAGGACGGTTGTACAGACGGATCTCGTTAGTCTAGATATAGAAGAAGGTTGTACAGACGGGTCTCGTGAGTCTAGATAGAGAAGACGGTTGTACAGACGGATCTCGTTAGTCTAGATATAGAAGAAGGTTGTACAGACGGATCTCATTAGTCTAGATATAGAAGACGGTTGTACAGACGGATCCCGTTAGTCTAGATATAGAAGACGGTTGTACAGACGGATCTCGTTAGTCTAGATATAGAAGACGGTTGTACAGACGGATCCCGTTAGTCTAGATATTGAAGACGGTTGTACAGACGGGTCTCGTGAGTCTAGATAGAGAAGACGGTTGTACAGACGGATCTCGTTAGTCTAGATATAGAAGACGGTTGTACAGACGGATCCCGTTAGTCTAGATATAGAAGACGGTTGTACAGACGGATCTCGTTAGTCTAGATATAGAAGACGGTTGTACAGACGGATCCCGTTAGTCTAGATATTGAAGACGGTTGTACAGACGGATCTCGTTAGTCTAGATATAGAAGACGGTTGTATAACGAGAGATCTCGTTAGTCTAGATATAGAAGACGGTTGTACAGACGGATCTCGTTAGTCTAGATATAGAAGACGGTTGTACAGCCGGATCTCGTTAGTCTAGATATAGAAGACGGTTGTACAGACGGATCTCGTTAATATAGATATAGAAGACGGTTGTACAGACGGATCTCGTTAGTCTAGATATAGAAGACGGTTGTACAGACGGATCTCGTTAGTCTAGATATAGAAGACGTTTGTCCAACGACGTATCTCGTTAGTCTAGATATAGAAGACGGTTGTACAAACGGATCTCGTTAGTCTAGATATAGAAGACGGTTGTACAGACGGATCCCGTTAGTCTAGATATAGAAGACGGTTGTACAGACGGATCTCGTTAGTCTAGATATTGATGACGGTTGTACAGACGGGTCTCGTTAGTCTAGATATAGAAGACGGTTGTACAACGACGTATCTCGTTCGTCTAGATATAGAAGGCGGTTGTACAGACGGATCTCGTTAGTCTAGATATAGAAGACGGTTGTACAGACGGATCTCGTTAGTCTAGATATTGAAGACGTTTGTCCAACGACGTACCTCGTTAGTCTAGATATAGAAAACGGTTGTACAGACGGATCTCGTTAGTCTAGATATAGAAGACGGTTGTACAACGACGGATCTCGTTAGTCTAGATATAGAAGACGGTTGTGCAGACGGATCTCGTTAGTCTAGATATAGAAGAAGGTTGTACAGACGGGTCTCGTGAGTCTAGATAGAGAAGACGGTTGTACAGACGGATCTCGTTAGTCTAGATATAGAAGACGGTTGTACAGACGGATCTCGTTAGTCTAGATATAGAAGAAGGTTGTACAGACGGGTCTCGTGAGTCTAGATAGAGAAGACGGTTGTACAGACGGATCTCGTTAGTCTAGATATAGAAGAAGGTTGTACAGACGGATCTCATTAGTCTAGATATAGAAGACGGTTGTACAGACGGATCCCGTTAGTCTAGATATAGAAGACGGTTGTACAGACGGATCTCGTTAGTCTAGATATAGAAGACGGTTGTACAGACGGATCCCGTTAGTCTAGATATTGAAGACGGTTGTACAGACGGATCTCGTTAGTCTAGATATAGAAGACGGTTGTATAACGAGAGATCTCGTTAGTCTAGATATAGAAGACGGTTGTACAGACGGATCTCGTTAGTCTAGATATAGAAGACGGTTGTACAGCCGGATCTCGTTAGTCTAGATATAGAAGACGGTTGTACAGACGGATCTCGTTAATATAGATATAGAAGACGGTTGTACAGACGGATCTCGTTAGTCTAGATATAGAAGACGGTTGTACAGACGGATCTCGTTAGTCTAGATATAGAAGACGTTTGTCCAACGACGTATCTCGTTAGTCTAGATATAGAAGACGGTTGTACAAACGGATCTCGTTAGTCTAGATATAGAAGACGGTTGTACAGACGGATCCCGTTAGTCTAGATATAGAAGACGGTTGTACAGACGGATCTCGTTAGTCTAGATATTGATGACGGTTGTACAGACGGGTCTCGTTAGTCTAGATATAGAAGACGGTTGTACAGACGGATCTCGTTATTCTAGATATAGAAGACGGTTGTACAGACGGATCCCGTTAGTCTAGATATAGAAGACGGTTGTATAACGAGAGATCTCGTTAGTCTAGATATAGAAGACGATTATACAGACGGATCTCGTTAGTCTAGATATAGAAGACGGTTGTACAGACGGATCTCGTTAGTCTAGATATAGAAGACGGTTGTACAGACGGATCTCGTTAGTCTAGATATAGAAGAAGGTTGTACAGACGGATCTCGTTAGTCTAGATATAGAGGACGTTTGTACAGACGGATCTCGTTAGTCTAGATATAGAAGAAGGTTGTACAGACGGGTCTCGTTAGTCTAGATATAGAAGACGGTTGTACAGACGGATCCCGTTAGTCTAGATATAGAAGACGGTTGTATAACGAGAGATCTCGTTAGTCTAGATATAGAAAACGGTTGTACAGACGGATCGCGTTAGTCTAGATATAGAAGATGGTTGTACAACGACGTATCTCGTTAGTCTAGATATAGAAGGCGGTTGTACAGACGGATCTCGTTAGTCTAGATATAGAAGACGGTTGTACAGACGGATCTCGTTAGTCTAGATATAGAAGACGGTTGTACAGACGGATCTCGTTAGTCTAGATATTGATGACGTTTGTCCAACGACGTATCTCGTTTGTCTAGGTATAGAAGACGGTTGTACAGACGGATCTCGTTAGTCTAGATATAGAAGACGGTTGTACAGACGGATCTCGTTAGTCTAGATGTAGAAGACGGTTGTACAGACGGATCTCGTTAGTCTAGATATAGAAGATGGTTGTACAACGACGTATCTCGTTCGTCTAGATATAGAAGGCGGTTGTACAGACGGATCTCGTTAGTCTAGATATAGAAGACGGTTGTACAACGACGGATCTCGTTATTCTAGATATAGAAGACGGTTGTGCAGACGGATCTCGTTAGTCTAGATATAGAAGACGGTTGTACAGACGGATCTCGTTAGTCTAGATGTAGAAGACGGTTGTACAGACGGATCTCGTTAGTCTAGATATAGAAGATGGTTGTACAACGACGTATCTCGTTCGTCTAGATATAGAAGGCGGTTGTACAGACGGATCTCGTTAGTCTAGATATAGAAGACGGTTGTACAACGACGGATCTCGTTAGTCTAGATATAGAAGACGGTTGTGCAGACGGATCTCGTTAGTCTAGATATAAAATACGGTTGTACAGACGGATCCCGTTAGTCTAGATATAGAAGACGGTTGTATAACGAGAGATCTCGTTAGTCTAGATATAGAAGACGGTTGTACAGACGGATCTCGTTAGTCTAGATATAGAAGATGGTTGTACAGACGGATTTCGTTGGTCTAGATATAGAAGACGGTTGTACAGACGGATCTCGTTAGTCTAGATATAGAAGACGGTTGTACAGACGGATCCCGTTAGTCTAGATATTGAAGACGGTTGTACAGCCGGATCTCGTTAGTCTAGATATAGAAGACGGTTGTACAGACGGATCTCGTTAGTCTAGATATAGAAGACGGTTGTACAGACGGATCTCGTTAGTCTAGATATAGAAGACGGTTGTACAGACGGATTTCGTTAGTCTAGATATAGAAGACGTTTGTCCAACGACGTATCTCGTTAGTCTAGATATAGAAGACGGTTGTACAGACGGATCTCGTTAGTCTAGATATAGAAGACGGTTGTACAGACGGATCCCGTTAGTCTAGATATAGAAGACGGTTGTACAGACGGATCTCGTTAGTCTAGATATTGAAGACGTTTGTCCAGCGACGTACCTCGTTAGTCTAGATATAGAAAACGGTTGTACAGACGGATCTCGTTAGTCTAGATATAGAAGACGGTTGTACAACGACGGATCTCGTTAGTCTAGATATAGAAGAAGGTTGTACAGACGGATCTCGTGAGCCTAGATATAGAAGACGGTTGTACAGACGGGTCTCGTTAGTCTAGATATAGAAGACGGTTGTACAACGACGTATCTCGTTCGTCTAGATATAGAAGGCGGTTGTACAGACGGATCTCGTTAGTCTAGATATAGAAGACGGTTGTACAGACGGATCTCGTTAGTCTAGATATTGAAGACGTTTGTCCAACGACGTACCTCGTTAGTCTAGATATAGAAAACGGTTGTACAGACGGATCTCGTTAGTCTAGATATAGAGGACGGTTGTACAGACGGATCTCGTTAGTCTAGATATAGAAGAAGGTTGTACAGACGGGTCTCGTGAGTCTAGATAGAGAAGACGGTTGTACAGACGGATCTCGTTAGTCTAGATATAGAAGAAGGTTGTACAGACGGATCTCATTAGTCTAGATATAGAAGACGGTTGTACAGACGGATCCCGTTAGTCTAGATATAGAAGACGGTTGTACAGACGGATCTCGTTAGTCTAGATATAGAAGACGGTTGTACAGACGGATCCCGTTAGTCTAGATATTGAAGACGGTTGTACAGACGGGTCTCGTGAGTCTAGATAGAGAAGACGGTTGTACAGACGGATCTCGTTAGTCTAGATATAGAAGACGGTTGTACAGACGGATCTCGTTAGTCTAGATATAGAAGACGGTTGTACAGACGGATCTCGTTAGTCTAGATATAGAAGACGGTTGTACAACGATGGATCTCGTTAGTCTAGGTATAGAGGACGGTTGTACAGACGGATCTCGTTAGTCTAGATATAGAAGAAGGTTGTACAGACGGGTCTCGTGAGTCTAGATAGAGAAGACGGTTGTACAGACGGATCTCGTTAGTCTAGATATAGAAGAAGGTTGTACAGACGGATCTCATTAGTCTAGATATAGAAGACGGTTGTACAGACGGATCCCGTTAGTCTAGATATAGAAGACGGTTGTACAGACGGATCTCGTTAGTCTAGATATAGAAGACGGTTGTACAGACGGATCCCGTTAGTCTAGATATTGAAGACGGTTGTACAGACGGATCTCGTTAGTCTAGATATAGAAGACGGTTGTATAACGAGAGATCTCGTTAGTCTAGATATAGAAGACGGTTGTACAGACGGATCTCGTTAGTCTAGATATAGAAGACGGTTGTACAGCCGGATCTCGTTAGTCTAGATATAGAAGACGGTTGTACAGACGGATCTCGTTAATATAGATATAGAAGACGGTTGTACAGACGGATCTCGTTAGTCTAGATATAGAAGACGGTTGTACAGACGGATCTCGTTAGTCTAGATATAGAAGACGTTTGTCCAACGACGTATCTCGTTAGTCTAGATATAGAAGACGGTTGTACAAACGGATCTCGTTAGTCTAGATATAGAAGACGGTTGTACAGACGGATCCCGTTAGTCTAGATATAGAAGACGGTTGTACAGACGGATCTCGTTAGTCTAGATATTGATGACGGTTGTACAGACGGGTCTCGTTAGTCTAGATATAGAAGACGGTTGTACAACGACGTATCTCGTTCGTCTAGATATAGAAGGCGGTTGTACAGACGGATCTCGTTAGTCTAGATATAGAAGACGGTTGTACAGACGGATCTCGTTAGTCTAGATATTGAAGACGTTTGTCCAACGACGTACCTCGTTAGTCTAGATATAGAAAACGGTTGTACAGACGGATCTCGTTAGTCTAGATATAGAAGACGGTTGTACAACGACGGATCTCGTTAGTCTAGATATAGAAGACGGTTGTGCAGACGGATCTCGTTAGTCTAGATATAGAAGAAGGTTGTACAGACGGGTCTCGTGAGTCTAGATAGAGAAGACGGTTGTACAGACGGATCTCGTTAGTCTAGATATAGAAGACGGTTGTACAGACGGATCTCGTTAGTCTAGATATAGAAGACGGTTGTACAGACGGATCTCGTTAGTCTAGATATTGAAGACGTTTGTCCAACGACGTACCTCGTTAGTCTAGATATAGAAAACGGTTGTACAGACAGATCTCGTTAGTCTAGATATAGAAGACGGTTGTACAGACGGATCTCGTTAGTCTAGATATAGAAGACGGTTGTACAACGACGGATCTCGTTAGTCTAGATATAGAAGACGGTTGTGCAGACGGATCTCGTTAGTCTAGATATAGAAGAAGGTTGTACAGACGGGTCTCGTGAGTCTAGATAGAGAAGACGGTTGTACAGACGGATCTCGTTAGTCTAGATATAGAAGACGGTTGTACAGACGGATCTCGTTAGTCTAGATATAGAAGAAGGTTGTACAGACGGGTCTCGTGAGTCTAGATAGAGAAGACGGTTGTACAGACGGATCTCGTTAGTCTAGATATAGAAGAAGGTTGTACAGACGGATCTCATTAGTCTAGATATAGAAGACGGTTGTACAGACGGATCCCGTTAGTCTAGATATAGAAGACGGTTGTACAGACGGATCTCGTTAGTCTAGATATAGAAGACGGTTGTACAGACGGATCCCGTTAGTCTAGATATTGAAGACGGTTGTACAGACGGATCTCGTTAGTCTAGATATAGAAGACGGTTGTATAACGAGAGATCTCGTTAGTCTAGATATAGAAGACGGTTGTACAGACGGATCTCGTTAGTCTAGATATAGAAGACGGTTGTACAGCCGGATCTCGTTAGTCTAGATATAGAAGACGGTTGTACAGACGGATCTCGTTAATATAGATATAGAAGACGGTTGTACAGACGGATCTCGTTAGTCTAGATATAGAAGACGGTTGTACAGACGGATCTCGTTAGTCTAGATATAGAAGACGTTTGTCCAACGACGTATCTCGTTAGTCTAGATATAGAAGACGGTTGTACAAACGGATCTCGTTAGTCTAGATATAGAAGACGGTTGTACAGACGGATCCCGTTAGTCTAGATATAGAAGACGGTTGTACAGACGGATCTCGTTAGTCTAGATATTGATGACGGTTGTACAGACGGGTCTCGTTAGTCTAGATATAGAAGACGGTTGTACAGACGGATCTCGTTATTCTAGATATAGAAGACGGTTGTACAGACGGATCCCGTTAGTCTAGATATAGAAGACGGTTGTATAACGAGAGATCTCGTTAGTCTAGATATAGAAGACGATTATACAGACGGATCTCGTTAGTCTAGATATAGAAGACGGTTGTACAGACGGATCTCGTTAGTCTAGATATAGAAGACGGTTGTACAGACGGATCTCGTTAGTCTAGATATAGAAGAAGGTTGTACAGACGGATCTCGTTAGTCTAGATATAGAGGACGGTTGTACAGACGGATCTCGTTAGTCTAGATATAGAAGAAGGTTGTACAGACGGGTCTCGTTAGTCTAGATATAGAAGACGGTTGTACAGACGGATCCCGTTAGTCTAGATATAGAAGACGGTTGTATAACGAGAGATCTCGTTAGTCTAGATATAGAAAACGGTTGTACAGACGGATCGCGTTAGTCTAGATATAGAAGATGGTTGTACAACGACGTATCTCGTTAGTCTAGATATAGAAGGCGGTTGTACAGACGGATCTCGTTAGTCTAGATATAGAAGACGGTTGTACAGACGGATCTCGTTAGTCTAGATATAGAAGACGGTTGTACAGACGGATCTCGTTATTCTAGATATAGAAGACGGTTGTACAGACGGATCCCGTTAGTCTAGATATAGAAGACGGTTGTATAACGAGAGATCTCGTTAGTCTAGATATAGAAGACGATTATACAGACGGATCTCGTTAGTCTAGATATAGAAGACGGTTGTACAGACGGATCTCGTTAGTCTAGATATAGAAGACGGTTGTACAGACGGATCTCGTTAGTCTAGATATAGAAGAAGGTTGTACAGACGGATCTCGTTAGTCTAGATATAGAGGACGGTTGTACAGACGGATCTCGTTAGTCTAGATATAGAAGAAGGTTGTACAGACGGGTCTCGTTAGTCTAGATATAGAAGACGGTTGTACAGACGGATCCCGTTAGTCTAGATATAGAAGACGGTTGTATAACGAGAGATCTCGTTAGTCTAGATATAGAAAACGGTTGTACAGACGGATCGCGTTAGTCTAGATATAGAAGATGGTTGTACAACGACGTATCTCGTTAGTCTAGATATAGAAGGCGGTTGTACAGACGGATCTCGTTAGTCTAGATATAGAAGACGGTTGTACAGACGGATCTCGTTAGTCTAGATATAGAAGACGGTTGTACAGACGGATCTCGTTAGTCTAGATATTGATGACGTTTGTCCAACGACGTATCTCGTTTGTCTAGGTATAGAAGACGGTTGTACAGACGGATCTCGTTAGTCTAGATATAGAAGACGGTTGTACAGACGGATCTCGTTAGTCTAGATGTAGAAGACGGTTGTACAGACGGATCTCGTTAGTCTAGATATAGAAGATGGTTGTACAACGACGTATCTCGTTCGTCTAGATATAGAAGGCGGTTGTACAGACGGATCTCGTTAGTCTAGATATAGAAGACGGTTGTACAACGACGGATCTCGTTAGTCTAGATATAGAAGACGGTTGTGCAGACGGATCTCGTTAGTCTAGATATAGAAGACGGTTGTACAGACGGATCTCGTTAGTCTAGATGTAGAAGACGGTTGTACAGACGGATCTCGTTAGTCTAGATATAGAAGATGGTTGTACAACGACGTATCTCGTTCGTCTAGATATAGAAGGCGGTTGTACAGACGGATCTCGTTAGTCTAGATATAGAAGACGGTTGTACAACGACGGATCTCGTTAGTCTAGATATAGAAGACGGTTGTGCAGACGGATCTCGTTAGTCTAGATATAAAATACGGTTGTACAGACGGATCCCGTTAGTCTAGATATAGAAGACGGTTGTATAACGAGAGATCTCGTTAGTCTAGATATAGAAGACGGTTGTACAGACGGATCTCGTTAGTCTAGATATAGAAGATGGTTGTACAGACGGATTTCGTTGGTCTAGATATAGAAGACGGTTGTACAGACGGATCTCGTTAGTCTAGATATAGAAGACGGTTGTACAGACGGATCCCGTTAGTCTAGATATTGAAGACGGTTGTACAGCCGGATCTCGTTAGTCTAGATATAGAAGACGGTTGTACAGACGGATCTCGTTAGTCTAGATATAGAAGACGGTTGTACAGACGGATCTCGTTAGTCTAGATATAGAAGACGGTTGTACAGACGGATTTCGTTAGTCTAGATATAGAAGACGTTTGTCCAACGACGTATCTCGTTAGTCTAGATATAGAAGACGGTTGTACAGACGGATCTCGTTAGTCTAGATATAGAAGACGGTTGTACAGACGGATCCCGTTAGTCTAGATATAGAAGACGGTTGTACAGACGGATCTCGTTAGTCTAGATATTGAAGACGTTTGTCCAGCGACGTACCTCGTTAGTCTAGATATAGAAAACGGTTGTACAGACGGATCTCGTTAGTCTAGATATAGAAGACGGTTGTACAGACGGATCCCGTTAGTCTAGATATAGAAGACGGTTGTACAGACGGATCTCGTTAGTCTAGATATTGAAGACGTTTGTCCAGCGACGTACCTCGTTAGTCTAGATATAGAAAACGGTTGTACAGACGGATCTCGTTAGTCTAGATATAGAAGACGGTTGTACAGACGGATCTCGTTAGTCTAGATATAGAAGACGGTTGTACAGACGGATCTCGTTAGTCTAGATATAGAAGACGGTTGTACAGACGGATCCCGTTAGTCTAGATATAGAAGACGGTTGTACAGACGGATCTCGTTAGTCTAGATATTGAAGACGTTTGTCCAGCGACGTACCTCGTTAGTCTAGATATAGAAAACGGTTGTACAGACGGATCTCGTTAGTCTAGATATAGAAGACGGTTGTACAACGACGGATCTCGTTAGTCTAGATATAGAAGAAGGTTGTACAGACGGATCTCGTGAGCCTAGATATAGAAGACGGTTGTACAGACGGGTCTCGTTAGTCTAGATATAGAAGACGGTTGTACAACGACGTATCTCGTTCGTCTAGATATAGAAGGCGGTTGTACAGACGGATCTCGTTAGTCTAGATATAGAAGACGGTTGTACAGACGGATCTCGTTAGTCTAGATATTGAAGACGTTTGTCCAACGACGTACCTCGTTAGTCTAGATATAGAAAACGGTTGTACAGACGGATCTCGTTAGTCTAGATATAGAGGACGGTTGTACAGACGGATCTCGTTAGTCTAGATATAGAAGAAGGTTGTACAGACGGGTCTCGTGAGTCTAGATAGAGAAGACGGTTGTACAGACGGATCTCGTTAGTCTAGATATAGAAGAAGGTTGTACAGACGGATCTCATTAGTCTAGATATAGAAGACGGTTGTACAGACGGATCCCGTTAGTCTAGATATAGAAGACGGTTGTACAGACGGATCTCGTTAGTCTAGATATAGAAGACGGTTGTACAGACGGATCCCGTTAGTCTAGATATTGAAGACGGTTGTACAGACGGGTCTCGTGAGTCTAGATAGAGAAGACGGTTGTACAGACGGATCTCGTTAGTCTAGATATAGAAGACGGTTGTACAGACGGATCCCGTTAGTCTAGATATAGAAGACGGTTGTACAGACGGATCTCGTTAGTCTAGATATAGAAGACGGTTGTACAGACGGATCCCGTTAGTCTAGATATTGAAGACGGTTGTACAGACGGATCTCGTTAGTCTAGATATAGAAGACGGTTGTATAACGAGAGATCTCGTTAGTCTAGATATAGAAGACGGTTGTACAGACGGATCTCGTTAGTCTAGATATAGAAGACGGTTGTACAGCCGGATCTCGTTAGTCTAGATATAGAAGACGGTTGTACAGCCGGATCTCGTTAGTCTAGATATAGAAGACGGTTGTACAGACGGATCTCGTTAATATAGATATAGAAGACGGTTGTACAGACGGATCTCGTTAGTCTAGATATAGAAGACGGTTGTACAGACGGATCTCGTTAGTCTAGATATAGAAGACGTTTGTCCAACGACGTATCTCGTTAGTCTAGATATAGAAGACGGTTGTACAAACGGATCTCGTTAGTCTAGATATAGAAGACGGTTGTACAGACGGATCCCGTTAGTCTAGATATAGAAGACGGTTGTACAGACGGATCTCGTTAGTCTAGATATTGATGACGGTTGTACAGACGGGTCTCGTTAGTCTAGATATAGAAGACGGTTGTACAACGACGTATCTCGTTCGTCTAGATATAGAAGGCGGTTGTACAGACGGATCTCGTTAGTCTAGATATAGAAGACGGTTGTACAGACGGATCTCGTTAGTCTAGATATTGAAGACGTTTGTCCAACGACGTACCTCGTTAGTCTAGATATAGAAAACGGTTGTACAGACGGATCTCGTTAGTCTAGATATAGAAGACGGTTGTACAACGACGGATCTCGTTAGTCTAGATATAGAAGACGGTTGTGCAGACGGATCTCGTTAGTCTAGATATAGAAGTAGGTTGTACAGACGGGTCTCGTGAGTCTAGATAGAGAAGACGGTTGTACAGACGGATCTCGTTAGTCTAGATATAGAAGACGGTTGTACAGACGGATCTCGTTAGTCTAGATATAGAAGAAGGTTGTACAGACGGGTCTCGTGAGTCTAGATAGAGAAGACGGTTGTACAGACGGATCTCGTTAGTCTAGATATAGAAGAAGGTTGTACAGACGGATCTCATTAGTCTAGATATAGAAGACGGTTGTACAGACGGATCCCGTTAGTCTAGATATAGAAGACGGTTGTACAGACGGATCTCGTTAGTCTAGATATAGAAGACGGTTGTACAGACGGATCCCGTTAGTCTAGATATTGAAGACGGTTGTACAGACGGATCTCGTTAGTCTAGATATAGAAGACGGTTGTATAACGAGAGATCTCGTTAGTCTAGATATAGAAGACGGTTGTACAGACGGATCTCGTTAGTCTAGATATAGAAGACGGTTGTACAGCCGGATCTCGTTAGTCTAGATATAGAAGACGGTTGTACAGACGGATCTCGTTAGTCTAGATATAGAAGACGGTTGTACAGCCGGATCTCGTTAGTCTAGATATAGAAGACGGTTGTACAGACGGATCTCGTTAATATAGATATAGAAGACGGTTGTACAGACGGATCTCGTTAGTCTAGATATAGAAGACGGTTGTACAGACGGATCTCGTTAGTCTAGATATAGAAGACGTTTGTCCAACGACGTATCTCGTTAGTCTAGATATAGAAGACGGTTGTACAAACGGATCTCGTTAGTCTAGATATAGAAGACGGTTGTACAGACGGATCCCGTTAGTCTAGATATAGAAGACGGTTGTACAGACGGATCTCGTTAGTCTAGATATTGATGACGGTTGTACAGACGGGTCTCGTTAGTCTAGATATAGAAGACGGTTGTACAGACGGATCTCGTTATTCTAGATATAGAAGACGGTTGTACAGACGGATCCCGTTAGTCTAGATATAGAAGACGGTTGTATAACGAGAGATCTCGTTAGTCTAGATATAGAAGACGATTATACAGACGGATCTCGTTAGTCTAGATATAGAAGACGGTTGTACAGACGGATCTCGTTAGTCTAGATATAGAAGACGGTTGTACAGACGGATCTCGTTAGTCTAGATATAGAAGAAGGTTGTACAGACGGATCTCGTTAGTCTAGATATAGAGGACGGTTGTACAGACGGATCTCGTTAGTCTAGATATAGAAGAAGGTTGTACAGACGGGTCTCGTTAGTCTAGATATAGAAGACGGTTGTACAGACGGATCCCGTTAGTCTAGATATAGAAGACGGTTGTATAACGAGAGATCTCGTTAGTCTAGATATAGAAAACGGTTGTACAGACGGATCGCGTTAGTCTAGATATAGAAGATGGTTGTACAACGACGTATCTCGTTAGTCTAGATATAGAAGGCGGTTGTACAGACGGATCTCGTTAGTCTAGATATAGAAGACGGTTGTACAGACGGATCTCGTTAGTCTAGATATAGAAGACGGTTGTACAGACGGATCTCGTTAGTCTAGATATTGATGACGTTTGTCCAACGACGTATCTCGTTTGTCTAGGTATAGAAGACGGTTGTACAGACGGATCTCGTTAGTCTAGATATAGAAGACGGTTGTACAGACGGATCTCGTTAGTCTAGATGTAGAAGACGGTTGTACAGACGGATCTCGTTAGTCTAGATATAGAAGATGGTTGTACAACGACGTATCTCGTTCGTCTAGATATAGAAGGCGGTTGTACAGACGGATCTCGTTAGTCTAGATATAGAAGACGGTTGTACAACGACGGATCTCGTTAGTCTAGATATAGAAGACGGTTGTGCAGACGGATCTCGTTAGTCTAGATATAGAAGACGGTTGTACAGACGGATCTCGTTAGTCTAGATGTAGAAGACGGTTGTACAGACGGATCTCGTTAGTCTAGATATAGAAGATGGTTGTACAACGACGTATCTCGTTCGTCTAGATATAGAAGGCGGTTGTACAGACGGATCTCGTTAGTCTAGATATAGAAGACGGTTGTACAACGACGGATCTCGTTAGTCTAGATATAGAAGACGGTTGTGCAGACGGATCTCGTTAGTCTAGATATAAAATACGGTTGTACAGACGGATCCCGTTAGTCTAGATATAGAAGACGGTTGTATAACGAGAGATCTCGTTAGTCTAGATATAGAAGACGGTTGTACAGACGGATCTCGTTAGTCTAGATATAGAAGATGGTTGTACAGACGGATTTCGTTGGTCTAGATATAGAAGACGGTTGTACAGACGGATCTCGTTAGTCTAGATATAGAAGACGGTTGTACAGACGGATCCCGTTAGTCTAGATATTGAAGACGGTTGTACAGCCGGATCTCGTTAGTCTAGATATAGAAGACGGTTGTACAGACGGATCTCGTTAGTCTAGATATAGAAGACGGTTGTACAGACGGATTTCGTTAGTCTAGATATAGAAGACGTTTGTCCAACGACGTATCTCGTTAGTCTAGATATAGAAGACGGTTGTACAGACGGATCTCGTTAGTCTAGATATAGAAGACGGTTGTACAGACGGATCCCGTTAGTCTAGATATAGAAGACGGTTGTACAGACGGATCTCGTTAGTCTAGATATTGAAGACGTTTGTCCAGCGACGTACCTCGTTAGTCTAGATATAGAAAACGGTTGTACAGACGGATCTCGTTAGTCTAGATATAGAAGACGGTTGTACAACGACGGATCTCGTTAGTCTAGATATAGAAGAAGGTTGTACAGACGGATCTCGTGAGCCTAGATATAGAAGACGGTTGTACAGACGGGTCTCGTTAGTCTAGATATAGAAGACGGTTGTACAACGACGTATCTCGTTCGTCTAGATATAGAAGGCGGTTGTACAGACGGATCTCGTTAGTCTAGATATAGAAGACGGTTGTACAGACGGATCTCGTTAGTCTAGATATTGAAGACGTTTGTCCAACGACGTACCTCGTTAGTCTAGATATAGAAAACGGTTGTACAGACGGATCTCGTTAGTCTAGATATAGAGGACGGTTGTACAGACGGATCTCGTTAGTCTAGATATAGAAGAAGGTTGTACAGACGGGTCTCGTGAGTCTAGATAGAGAAGACGGTTGTACAGACGGATCTCGTTAGTCTAGATATAGAAGAAGGTTGTACAGACGGATCTCATTAGTCTAGATATAGAAGACGGTTGTACAGACGGATCCCGTTAGTCTAGATATAGAAGACGGTTGTACAGACGGATCTCGTTAGTCTAGATATAGAAGACGGTTGTACAGACGGATCCCGTTAGTCTAGATATTGAAGACGGTTGTACAGACGGGTCTCGTGAGTCTAGATAGAGAAGACGGTTGTACAGACGGATCTCGTTAGTCTAGATATAGAAGACGGTTGTACAGACGGATCTCGTTAGTCTAGATATAGAAGACGGTTGTACAGACGGATCTCGTTAGTCTAGATATAGAAGACGGTTGTACAACGATGGATCTCGTTAGTCTAGATATAGAGGACGGTTGTACAGACGGATCTCGTTAGTCTAGATATAGAAGAAGGTTGTACAGACGGGTCTCGTGAGTCTAGATAGAGAAGACGGTTGTACAGACGGATCTCGTTAGTCTAGATATAGAAGAAGGTTGTACAGACGGATCTCATTAGTCTAGATATAGAAGACGGTTGTACAGACGGATCCCGTTAGTCTAGATATAGAAGACGGTTGTACAGACGGATCTCGTTAGTCTAGATATAGAAGACGGTTGTACAGACGGATCCCGTTAGTCTAGATATTGAAGACGGTTGTACAGACGGATCTCGTTAGTCTAGATATAGAAGACGGTTGTATAACGAGAGATCTCGTTAGTCTAGATATAGAAGACGGTTGTACAGACGGATCTCGTTAGTCTAGATATAGAAGACGGTTGTACAGCCGGATCTCGTTAGTCTAGATATAGAAGACGGTTGTACAGACGGATCTCGTTAGTCTAGATATAGAAGACGGTTGTACAGCCGGATCTCGTTAGTCTAGATATAGAAGACGGTTGTACAGACGGATCTCGTTAATATAGATATAGAAGACGGTTGTACAGACGGATCTCGTTAGTCTAGATATAGAAGACGGTTGTACAGACGGATCTCGTTAGTCTAGATATAGAAGACGTTTGTCCAACGACGTATCTCGTTAGTCTAGATATAGAAGACGGTTGTACAAACGGATCTCGTTAGTCTAGATATAGAAGACGGTTGTACAGACGGATCCCGTTAGTCTAGATATAGAAGACGGTTGTACAGACGGATCTCGTTAGTCTAGATATTGATGACGGTTGTACAGACGGGTCTCGTTAGTCTAGATATAGAAGACGGTTGTACAGACGGATCTCGTTATTCTAGATATAGAAGACGGTTGTACAGACGGATCCCGTTAGTCTAGATATAGAAGACGGTTGTATAACGAGAGATCTCGTTAGTCTAGATATAGAAGACGATTATACAGACGGATCTCGTTAGTCTAGATATAGAAGACGGTTGTACAGACGGATCTCGTTAGTCTAGATATAGAAGACGGTTGTACAGACGGATCTCGTTAGTCTAGATATAGAAGAAGGTTGTACAGACGGATCTCGTTAGTCTAGATATAGAGGACGGTTGTACAGACGGATCTCGTTAGTCTAGATATAGAAGAAGGTTGTACAGACGGGTCTCGTTAGTCTAGATATAGAAGACGGTTGTACAGACGGATCCCGTTAGTCTAGATATAGAAGACGGTTGTATAACGAGAGATCTCGTTAGTCTAGATATAGAAAACGGTTGTACAGACGGATCGCGTTAGTCTAGATATAGAAGATGGTTGTACAACGACGTATCTCGTTAGTCTAGATATAGAAGGCGGTTGTACAGACGGATCTCGTTAGTCTAGATATAGAAGACGGTTGTACAGACGGATCTCGTTAGTCTAGATATAGAAGACGGTTGTACAGACGGATCTCGTTAGTCTAGATATTGATGACGTTTGTCCAACGACGTATCTCGTTTGTCTAGGTATAGAAGACGGTTGTACAGACGGATCTCGTTAGTCTAGATATAGAAGACGGTTGTACAGACGGATCTCGTTAGTCTAGATGTAGAAGACGGTTGTACAGACGGATCTCGTTAGTCTAGATATAGAAGATGGTTGTACAACGACGTATCTCGTTCGTCTAGATATAGAAGGCGGTTGTACAGACGGATCTCGTTAGTCTAGATATAGAAGACGGTTGTACAACGACGGATCTCGTTAGTCTAGATATAGAAGACGGTTGTGCAGACGGATCTCGTTAGTCTAGATATAGAAGACGGTTGTACAGACGGATCTCGTTAGTCTAGATGTAGAAGACGGTTGTACAGACGGATCTCGTTAGTCTAGATATAGAAGATGGTTGTACAACGACGTATCTCGTTCGTCTAGATATAGAAGGCGGTTGTACAGACGGATCTCGTTAGTCTAGATATAGAAGACGGTTGTACAACGACGGATCTCGTTAGTCTAGATATAGAAGACGGTTGTGCAGACGGATCTCGTTAGTCTAGATATAAAATACGGTTGTACAGACGGATCCCGTTAGTCTAGATATAGAAGACGGTTGTATAACGAGAGATCTCGTTAGTCTAGATATAGAAGACGGTTGTACAGACGGATCTCGTTAGTCTAGATATAGAAGATGGTTGTACAGACGGATTTCGTTGGTCTAGATATAGAAGACGGTTGTACAGACGGATCTCGTTAGTCTAGATATAGAAGACGGTTGTACAGACGGATCCCGTTAGTCTAGATATTGAAGACGGTTGTACAGCCGGATCTCGTTAGTCTAGATATAGAAGACGGTTGTACAGACGGATCTCGTTAGTCTAGATATAGAAGACGGTTGTACAGACGGATTTCGTTAGTCTAGATATAGAAGACGTTTGTCCAACGACGTATCTCGTTAGTCTAGATATAGAAGACGGTTGTACAGACGGATCTCGTTAGTCTAGATATAGAAGACGGTTGTACAGACGGATCCCGTTAGTCTAGATATAGAAGACGGTTGTACAGACGGATCTCGTTAGTCTAGATATTGAAGACGTTTGTCCAGCGACGTACCTCGTTAGTCTAGATATAGAAAACGGTTGTACAGACGGATCTCGTTAGTCTAGATATAGAAGACGGTTGTACAACGACGGATCTCGTTAGTCTAGATATAGAAGAAGGTTGTACAGACGGATCTCGTGAGCCTAGATATAGAAGACGGTTGTACAGACGGGTCTCGTTAGTCTAGATATAGAAGACGGTTGTACAACGACGTATCTCGTTCGTCTAGATATAGAAGGCGGTTGTACAGACGGATCTCGTTAGTCTAGATATAGAAGACGGTTGTACAGACGGATCTCGTTAGTCTAGATATTGAAGACGTTTGTCCAACGACGTACCTCGTTAGTCTAGATATAGAAAACGGTTGTACAGACGGATCTCGTTAGTCTAGATATAGAGGACGGTTGTACAGACGGATCTCGTTAGTCTAGATATAGAAGAAGGTTGTACAGACGGGTCTCGTGAGTCTAGATAGAGAAGACGGTTGTACAGACGGATCTCGTTAGTCTAGATATAGAAGAAGGTTGTACAGACGGATCTCATTAGTCTAGATATAGAAGACGGTTGTACAGACGGATCCCGTTAGTCTAGATATAGAAGACGGTTGTACAGACGGATCTCGTTAGTCTAGATATAGAAGACGGTTGTACAGACGGATCCCGTTAGTCTAGATATTGAAGACGGTTGTACAGACGGGTCTCGTGAGTCTAGATAGAGAAGACGGTTGTACAGACGGATCTCGTTAGTCTAGATATAGAAGACGGTTGTACAGACGGATCTCGTTAGTCTAGATATAGAAGACGGTTGTACAGACGGATCTCGTTAGTCTAGATATAGAAGACGGTTGTACAACGATGGATCTCGTTAGTCTAGATATAGAGGACGGTTGTACAGACGGATCTCGTTAGTCTAGATATAGAAGAAGGTTGTACAGACGGGTCTCGTGAGTCTAGATAGAGAAGACGGTTGTACAGACGGATCTCGTTAGTCTAGATATAGAAGAAGGTTGTACAGACGGATCTCATTAGTCTAGATATAGAAGACGGTTGTACAGACGGATCCCGTTAGTCTAGATATAGAAGACGGTTGTACAGACGGATCTCGTTAGTCTAGATATAGAAGACGGTTGTACAGACGGATCCCGTTAGTCTAGATATTGAAGACGGTTGTACAGACGGATCTCGTTAGTCTAGATATAGAAGACGGTTGTATAACGAGAGATCTCGTTAGTCTAGATATAGAAGACGGTTGTACAGACGGATCTCGTTAGTCTAGATATAGAAGACGGTTGTACAGCCGGATCTCGTTAGTCTAGATATAGAAGACGGTTGTACAGACGGATCTCGTTATTCTAGATATAGAAGACAGTTGTACAGACGGGTCTCGTTAGTCTAGATACAGAAGACGGTTGTATAGACGGATCTCATTAGTCTAGATATAGAAGACGGTTGTACAGACGGATCTCGTTATTCTAGATATAAAAGACAGTTGTACAGACGGATCCCGTTAGTCTAGATATAGAAGACGGTTGTATAACGAGAGATCTCGTTAGTCTAGATATAGAAGACGATTATACAGACGGATCTCGTTAGTCTAGATATAGAAGACGGTTGTACAGACGGATCTCGTTAGTCTAGATATAGAAGACGGTTGTACAGACGGATCTCGTTAGTCTAGATATAGAAGAAGGTTGTACAGACGGATCTCGTTAGTCTAGATATAGAAGAAGGTTGTACAGACGGGTCTCGTGAGTCTAGATAGAGAAGACGGTTGTATAGACGGGTCTCGTTAGTCTAGATACAGAAGACGGTTGTATAGACGGATCTCATTAGTCTAGATATAGAAGACGGTTGTACAGACGGATCTCGTTATTCTAGATATAGAAGACGGTTGTACAGACGGATCCCGTTAGTCTAGATATAGAAGACGGTTGTATAACGAGAGATCTCGTTAGTCTAGATATAGAAGACGATTATACAGACGGATCTCGTTAGTCTAGATATAGAAGACGGTTGTACAGACGGATCTCGTTAGTCTAGATATAGAAGACGGTTGTACAGACGGATCTCGTTAGTCTAGATATAGAAGAAGGTTGTACAGACGGATCTCGTTAGTCTAGATATAGAAGAAGGTTGTACAGACGGGTCTCGTGAGTCTAGATAGAGAAGACGGTTGTACAGACGGGTCTCGTTAGTCTAGATACAGAAGACGGTTGTATAGACGGATCTCATTAGTCTAGATATAGAAGACGGTTGTACAGACGGATCTCGTTATTCTAGATATAGAAGACGGTTGTACAGACGGATCCCGTTAGTCTAGATATAGAAGACGGTTGTATAACGAGAGATCTCGTTAGTCTAGATATAGAAGACGATTATACAGACGGATCTCGTTAGTCTAGATATAGAAGACGGTTGTACAGACGGATCTCGTTAGTCTAGATATAGAAGACGGTTGTACAGACGGATCTCGTTAGTCTAGATATAGAAGAAGGTTGTACAGACGGATCTCGTTAGTCTAGATATAGAGGACGGTTGTACAGACGGATCTCGTTAGTCTAGATATAGAAGAAGGTTGTACAGACGGGTCTCGTTAGTCTAGATATAGAAGACGGTTGTACAGACGGATCTCGTTATTCTAGATATAGAAGACGGTTGTACAGACGGATCCCGTTAGTCTAGATATAGAAGACGGTTGTATAACGAGAGATCTCGTTAGTCTAGATATAGAAGACGATTATACAGACGGATCTCGTTAGTCTAGATATAGAAGACGGTTGTACAGACGGATCTCGTTAGTCTAGATATAGAAGACGGTTGTACAGACGGATCTCGTTAGTCTAGATATAGAAGAAGGTTGTACAGACGGATCTCGTTAGTCTAGATATAGAAGACGGTTGTACAAACGGATCTCGTTAGTCTAGATATAGAAGAAGGTTGTACAGACGGGTCTCGTTAGTCTAGATATAGAAGACGGTTGTACAGACGGATCCCGTTAGTCTAGATATAGAAGACGGTTGTATAACGAGAGATCTCGTTAGTCTAGTTATAGAAAACGGTTGTACAGACGGATCGCGTTTGTCTAGGTATAGAAGACGGTTGTACAGACGGATCTCGTTAGTCTAGATATAGAAGACGGTTGTACAGACGGATCTCGTTAGTCTAGATATAGAAGACGGTTGTACAGACGGATCTCGTTAGTCTAGATATAGAGGACGGTTGTACAGACGGATCTCGTTAGTCTAGATATAGAAGAAGGTTGTACAGACGGGTCTTGTGAGTCTAGATAGAGAAGACGGTTGTACAGACGGATCTCGTTAGTCTAGATATAGAAGACGGTTGTACAGACGGATCTCGTTAGTCTAGATATAGAAGACGGTTGTACAGACGGATCTCGTTAGTCTAGATATAGAAGACGGTTGTACAGACGGATCCCGTTAGTCTAGATATTGAAGACGGTTGTACAGACGGATCTCGTTAGTCTAGATATAGAAGACGGTTGTATAACGAGAGATCTCGTTAGTCTAGATATAGAAGACGGTTGTACAGACGGATCTCGTTAGTCTAGATATAGAAGACGGTTGTACAGCCGGATCTCGTTAGTCTAGATATAGAAGACGGTTGTACAGACGGATCTCGTTAATATAGATATAGAAGACGGTTGTACAGACGGATCTCGTTAGTCTAGATATAGAAGACGGTTGTACAGACGGATCTCGTTAGTCTAGATATAGAAGACGTTTGTCCAACGACGTATCTCGTTAGTCTAGATATAGAAGACGGTTGTACAGACGGATCTCGTTAGTCTAGATATAGAAGACGGTTGTACAGACGGATCCCGTTAGTCTAGATATAGAAGACGGTTGTACAGACGGATCTCGTTAGTCTAGATATTGATGACGGTTGTACAGACGGGTCTCGTTAGTCTAGATATAGAAGACGGTTGTACAACGACGTATCTCGTTCGTCTAGATATAGAAGGCGGTTGTACAGACGGATCTCGTTAGTCTAGATATAGAAGACGGTTGTACAGACGGATCTCGTTAGTCTAGATATTGAAGACGTTTGTCCAACGACGTACCTCGTTAGTCTAGATATAGAAAACGGTTGTACAGACGGATCTCGTTAGTCTAGATATAGAAGACGGTTGTACAACGACGGATCTCGTTAGTCTAGATATAGAAGACGGTTGTGCAGACGGATCTCGTTAGTCTAGATATAAAAGACGGTTGTACAGACGGATCTCGTTAGTCTAGATATAGAGGACGGTTGTACAGACGGATCTCGTTAGTCTAGATATAGAAGAAGGTTGTACAGACGGGTCTCGTGAGTCTAGATAGAGAAGACGGTTGTACAGACGGATCTCGTTAGTCTAGATATAGAAGACGGTTGTACAGACGGATCTCGTTAGTCTAGATATAGAAGACGGTTGTACAGACGGATCTCGTTAGTCTAGATATTGAAGACGTTTGTCCAACGACGTACCTCGTTAGTCTAGATATAGAGGACGGTTGTACAGACGGATCTCGTTAGTCTAGATATAGAAGAAGGTTGTACAGACGGGTCTCGTGAGTCTAGATAGAGAAGACGGTTGTACAGACGGATCTCGTTAGTCTAGATATAGAAGACGGTTGTACAGACGGGTCTCGTGAGTCTAGATAGAGAAGACGGTTGTACAGACGGATCCCGTTAGTCTAGATATAGAAGACGGTTGTATAACGAGAGATCTCGTTAGTCTAGATATAGAAGACGGTTGTACAGACGGGTCTCGTTAGTCTAGATACAGAAGACGGTTGTATAGACGGATCTCATTAGTCTAGATATAGAAGACGGTTGTACAGACGGATCTCGTTATTCTAGATATAGAAGACAGTTGTACAGACGGATCCCGTTAGTCTAGATATAGAAGACGGTTGTATAACGAGAGATCTCGTTAGTCTAGATACAGAAGACGATTATACAGACGGGTCTCGTTAGTCTAGATATAGAAGACGGTTGTACAGACGGATCTCGTTAGTCTAGATATTGAAGACGGTTGTACAGACGGATCTCGTTAGTCTAGATATAGAAGAAGGTTGTACAGACGGATCTCGTTAGTCTAGATATAGAGGACGGTTGTACAAACGGATCTCGTTAGTCTAGATATAGAAGAAGGTTGTACAGACGGGTCTCGTTAGTCTAGATATAGAAGACGGTTGTACAGACGGATCCCGTTAGTCTAGATATAGAAGACGGTTGTATAACGAGAGATCTCGTTAGTCTAGTTATAGAAAACGGTTGTACAGACGGATCGCGTTAGTCTAGATATAGAAGATGGTTGTACAACGACGTATCTCGTTAGTCTAGATATAGAAGGCGGTTGTACAGACGGATCTCGTTAGTCTAGATATAGAAGACGGTTGTACAGACGGATCTCGTTAGTCTAGATATAGAAGACGGTTGTACAGACGGATCTCGTTAGTCTAGATATTGATGACGTTTGTCCAACGACGTATCTCGTTTGTCTAGGTATAGAAGACGGTTGTACAGACGGATCTCGTTAGTCTAGATATAGAAGACGGTTGTACAGACGGATCCCGTTAGTCTAGATATAGAAGACGGTTGTACAGACGGATCTCGTTAGTCTAGATATTGATGACGGTTGTACAGACGGGTCTCGTTAGTCTAGATATAGAAGACGGTTGTACAACGACGTATCTCGTTCGTCTAGATATAGAAGGCGGTTGTACAGACGGATCTCGTTAGTCTAGATATAGAAGACGGTTGTACAGACGGATCTCGTTAGTCTAGATATTGAAGACGTTTGTCCAACGACGTACCTCGTTAGTCTAGATATAGAAAACGGTTGTACAGACGGATCTCGTTAGTCTAGATATAGAAGACGGTTGTACAACGACGGATCTCGTTAGTCTAGATATAGAAGACGGTTGTGCAGACGGATCTCGTTAGTCTAGATATAAAAGACGGTTGTACAGACGGATCTCGTTAGTCTAGATATAGAGGACGGTTGTACAGACGGATCTCGTTAGTCTAGATATAGAAGAAGGTTGTACAGACGGGTCTCGTGAGTCTAGATAGAGAAGACGGTTGTACAGACGGATCTCGTTAGTCTAGATATAGAAGACGGTTGTACAGACGGGTCTCGTGAGTCTAGATAGAGAAGACGGTTGTACAGACGGATCCCGTTAGTCTAGATATAGAAGACGGTTGTATAACGAGAGATCTCGTTAGTCTAGATACAGAAGACGGTTGTACAGACGGATCTCGTTAGTCTAGATATAGAAGACGGTTGTACAGACGGATCTCGTTAGTCTAGATATAGAAGACAGTGGTACAGACGGATCTCGTTAGTCTAGATATAGAAGAAGGTTGTACAGACGGGTCTCGTGAGTCTAGATAGAGAAGACGGTTGTACAGACGGGTCTCGTTAGTCTAGATACAGAAGAC